>QUOP01000240.1:0-283316 GCA_003675405.1 Hericium coralloides | reverse complement strand
GCTTGATTCTCAAAATTAGGCCTCAAAGATGAGGCGGAAGAAGCCTGGCGCTCGTTAATTCAACACAATCCAGACGGATTTGCCCACTATCGCGGACTTTTGCTCTGCAGAGGCATTGACCTCGGTATCTCAATACATTTTTTCACGGGAATTATATTAATCAGACTCCTCAGACTCAATCACGATTCCAACCGTTCCGAAGCCGTTCAGATCTTACGCGAGCTCTCTGACCACCCCAAAGACGAACGCACCTCTCCGTCTATTGCTCACACGTCTCTTCAGGTCCGTGTCCATCGTTGATTGCGCCGTGACCGTACTTACGCGGTATCTCTTGTCTGATAATCAGGCGACGACTTCAGGAAGTTTGTGCACGACTACCTCTTGGTCAGATTGAAGAAGGGCATACCCTCCCTGTTCGCGACCTCAAGGGTCTCTATACGGACCCAGAAAAATGCAAAATTGTCGAAGAAATCGTGGAGGGTTTCTGCGAACACACGCACAGCGGCCGTGCGCTCCAAAAGACTGCTGACGCCTCGGATGCACAGGGTCCAGCGACACCAATGAGCCGCCGACGACTATCTTTGGACGTTTTATCTAGCCCAGCACTACTCCCTCTTGGCGCTCACCCACGCCGCGCTTGCCCTCCTTACGACCGCGCTAGTGCACACGCCAACGCTTCCGGAGCTATTCACCTTCAAAGGTCGCGTGCTTAAACGCCCGGTGATCCGCACGGCGCTGCGAAGGCCGTGAACGATGCGCGTCTTCTCGACGGCAGGACCGCTTCCTCAATACGAAAAGCGCGAAGTACAAGCTCCGGGCGGGGATATCAAGGAGGCAAACGAATCTTAGGTCTGTTCACTAAGGTTTGTCCATATGCTACCGGCTTGTATGTCCACTGCTCTGAGATTGACGTTGTCTGCATCATAGAAAGACGCGCCGAGTCCGGGAGCGGATTTAGAAGACATGCAGTCGCTTCTGTACCTCACTGAGGAGGCGGACGCGCACAGACGGAGTGGGAAGCTGCATCTGGCCATGAAGAAGTATCACGCGGTGGCGAAGGTACTTCGTTCCTCCTGGAACTGCCTCTGGCACATCGCTTATGACGTCATTCGGAACTATCAGGTTTTCGATGACTGGGAGGATGATCAGTTCGACTTCCATGGCTACTCGCTACGGAAGTTCATCCTGAATGTGTACCTCGAGTGCGTGAACCCGCCTGCCCTCGTTGGTACTGGACTGATATGTTTTCTTCACTCTTTGTCAGGATGATCACTTGGGAAGACCATCTTCGTTCTCACCCTGCGTAACATCAAGGCAGTGCTCTCCGCGGCTCGGGTATGTATTATCTGGCATGAATCACGGGGTGTGCTGCGGTAGAAGCTACTTAAGCTTCCTACGTATAGACTGGCCCAGCGATGAATCATACCTCGTATCTCCATTATTGATACACGATCTACGATGACTTTTAATTTAGCGTTGACATCAAGCAAGGCGAGGGCCTCTGACGTCTCGCCGAGATCTTCTAGGAGACGAACGTGATAGAGTAACGTTTCAGATTGTTCGAAATCGTAGTCGGGTACATTCTTGGTCCTTATTAGATCATGGGGCCTATGATCAGGAGTCGCTCGCGGCACATACCTTCAATGTGCGCTCATATTGCTCTAGCACCTTTTTGGCTTCTGCCAGGTTCCCAGCAAGATGGTATGCAATGGCAAGGCCGATCCAGTTTTGTCGAAGGTTGGGACGCAGTCGCAGCAGTGTATGTCGGGTGTCTAGTAGGTTGTCGTACTGGCGGAGTTGCGTCTGTAAATGAGCGGCATCGCGAAGGATGTTCATATTTTCCTGTGTTACAAAATCCGCATCAGACCTTGGATTCATTTGGCAAACGTCGCAGACCAAGAAAGCGGCGCAGGACCGGACTTGACAGGACATTTACGCATCGGACAACACGTACCTTGTCGAATCGTAGCGCTTGGGAATACGATTTGAGAGCCTCATCATACTTCTTTTGCCCTTTCTGAATGAGACCGAACACATGCCATACGATATGAGACGTGAGGTCTAGGCGGACCCCCTTCTTCACCAGCTCAAGTCCCTCATCCCGTTCTCCGAGGTGGGTCAGAATCAAACCCTTCATGCACAGAGTTTCTGTAAAGATCCGACCTTGTTCGCCTTGCACTGGTGCTAGAGCTCAATTACACGCACCTCCATGCTCGGGAAACTTTTTGAGGATATTATCCGCCGTCTTGCGGCCCTTCTTCAGGTTGCGGGTCTCATAGAGCGTGAGCAGCTCTCGGAAGAGACCAGCCTCCTTGGAGGGTAATGCCCGCTTGGCTGGAGTTGCTGAAGGGGGCATCAGGGGGGTGTAAGAGGGTAGAGAGCGTATGTATTGGAGTAGTAGGCCGTGCTAGTGTAGAGTCTACAATCCTGACATTGATTTACCTAAGAAAGAGTACACAACGGTACACAACGCGTGATTCCGAAACTGCAGTCAACGACGCGCTCCTCCTCGCCGTCCATCATGGTGGCTCAGACTCGCGGCGGCCAGCAGCCATCGCACAGGAAGCTCAAGTTCAACGACAAGCTTGTTGGCAAGGGCTTCTCTACCGACACGCTCCTCAAAAAGCTCAAGGCACTTCACACCGAACTCGCGGATTTGGATCAGGAGTTGGTCGACGCGAGCTCTCTAGGCAACGTTCGCAAGGAGCTCGTCCATACCACCATTCTTCTTCACAAAGACCGTGGTGTCAAGGCGTACACTGCTTGCTGTCTAGCTGATCTTCTCAGACTCTACGCCCCCGATGCACCATACACCCACAATGAACTTCGCGACATCTTCCAATTCTTCTTCCGCCAGCTTACAGCAGGCCTCAAAGGCCCTGACTCACCATACTACCAGGAATACTTCCATCTTCTCGAGTCTTTGTCGACCGTCAAGAGCGTCGTGCTCGTCTGTGATCTGCCAAATGCGGAGGAGCTCATGACCGACATTTTCCGTGACTTCTTTAGCCTCGTACGCCAGGACCTCGCGAAGAAGATCGAGATCTTCATGGCGGACATCTTGGTCGCCCTCGTCGATGAAGCTAACACACTGCCGTTGGAGGTGTTGGAGAGCATAATGGCGCAGTTCATGGACAAACACGCTGTGAGTCTTGCAGTATTTATTCTTTACCGCGTCCGTGAACTATCTTCGACAGGGTATGGACAATCCCGCGTACCGTCTGGCCGTCCAAGTCTGTAACCAAACCGCCGATAAACTTCAGCGACATGTGTGCCAGTACTTCACTGACATCATCGTTTCGCATTCACAAGACGACGACGATTTTAGCGAAATTCGCACCGCACACGACCTTATCAAGCGCCTGAATCGCACGTGTCCCGCGCTACTTCATAACGTGATTCCTCAGCTAGAAGAAGAACTCCGCGTCGAGGACATACAGCTGCGTTCACTCGCGACACAGACTCTAGGGGAGATGTTTGCAGACAAGGGAGGCTCGGATCTGGCGAAGAAATATCCGACGACTTGGAATGCGTGGCTTATGAGAAAGAACGATAAGTCCACAGCCGTACGACTATTACTGGTCGAGGCCGCGAAAGGTCTCATAATCAATCTCGCGGATCAGAGAGATGTGATTGAAGGTCCGCGGACGAGTCTCAGTTTGAAGCATATACCCTTTTACTCACAGCCACCTAGAGGCACTTTCCACGAAGTTGTTGGATCCCGACGAGAAAGTCAGGTCCGCAGTATGCAAGTTATATTCGCAATTGGACTACGAGACGGCCTTGCACCACGTTTCTGTGCAGCAATTGAAGAATGTAGCGGGACGTGGACTGGACAAGAAGGTACCAATATTCCAAATCTGCACGGTGTAGGAATGCTGACGCTTCTGACATCGAATAGCAAAGTGTCCGCGTTGAAGCTATGAACAGTATTGGCAAGCTTTACAGCACAGCATATCCCGAGATGTAAGTTTCTGTCTTTTGCGGTCATAATTTTATCTTACCGTTTGAACAGTGAAAACGGAGACCCCGCTGCGACGCAACAATTCGCTTGGATTCCTCAAACAATATTGCACATGTGTTCAACAACGTTGGAAGTCAAGTATGTATTCCTTAGGCGTCCCTGTGTGGCCATGCTAAATTCGTCTTAGAGTGGCAGCAGAACATGTCATGGCGGAATATATCTTGCCACTGCCAACCTTGCCCACAGGGAAAAATACGGATGTCGATGAAGCAGCTTGGACGGACCGTTTATTATCCATCATGAGATTCCTCGATGCGAAAGCGATTAATTCATTACTCGCCATGTCAGGAATCAAAGGACAGTGAGTGCCTCTACTCTTTTATCTTGTTCCCATTCTCATCTCTGAAAGGCGACCCACTATATATGAGCGTTTTATCGAATGCTGTGAGAAGAATAATGTGGGTGATTTAGTCTATTCATCTTCGATCACTGAATGTGCTATTGCAGGGAGGCATTATCGATGAGAACGAGGAAGAAGTGCAGCAAAAATTAAACCTTGTTATAAGGAGGCTATCTGGTCAGTTCACGTTCATGCTTCTTGGTTCCCCGCTGACACAGGGCTGCCGAATGATAGGCTCGATGCCCGATCCTCTACACGCAGGGGATGATCTACGTGCATTTGCGAAGAAGAATGAGGGTCGTCTCTACAAGCTCCTGAGGACATGTATGGACACGCAATCCGATCTCAAAACGCTGGTGAAAGCCTCGGTCAGTCCGTCGCTAAATATGCCGCGCTCAATTATTTATGCTGATGCTGTCTTCATCAGGCGGAGTTCCTCCGCCGCCTTGAGCAGTCATCTTCATCCGTTCAACAAACGATGGCAACATTCCTGCGTCGCGCGAGCCTGTGGCTGATCAACCAATCGTCGATCCCCACCCTTGTAAAGCGGCTACAGAGGGGCGACCCCGCCGGTGACGGATACGGCACCAGCCAGGCACAACTATCGGCGAATAATGCTGAGGCGCTCTTGAGCTTTGTCTCGAAGCACTGTCCGTCGCTTTACAAGCAACATGTGAGTGAGTTGACGAAGGCTATCGCGGATGAGAAGAATCCCAGGCTCGTGGAGGTGTGCTTGCAGGCGCTGGCTGCTGTGGCACAGTGGGATG
The DNA here is from genome assembly GCA_003675405.1 of Hericium coralloides. Taxonomy (NCBI): domain Eukaryota; kingdom Fungi; phylum Basidiomycota; class Agaricomycetes; order Russulales; family Hericiaceae; genus Hericium; species Hericium coralloides. The sequence goes on along the minus strand of QUOP01000240.1, from coordinate 278,185 downwards.
AGAAGCTGGCACCAAGCGATAAGTATGTTTATTCGGAGCCGCACGTAGCGATGCTATATTTACTAATCTGCCTCACAGGCGAACGACAGACCGAGTCATCAGATTTGCTCTTGAATCGAACCATCGATATGCGAAATTCTCATCTCGGTTGCTCGCGAAGTCGAAGAACAGTGACAAGGCTTGCGCTCGTATAGTCAATGTTAGTTTTCCTAAACTGCAATCTAGCTTTGCCATAGCTGATTGCATGATGTGCTCGCAGACCATATCGGAGGAGCTCTCGAAAGTTGATGCCGATAAACTCGTTGCGCATATAGCAGTCCTCCAAGAGTTCGCTCGGGCCGCACCGGACGCCTTCGAAGAAGAAAGCGAGGTCATCATGGGCTTCTTGATCAAGCATGTCCTGATGAGTCCAATTCCCCCTGATCCAGTAAGTCCCAATCGCTGGCTGCCGATTTTGAGCTCACAGTAAATTTAGGACGACATGGACGTCGATACTGAATGGGTAGAAGACGATACCATGCGACCCTCGTTGCGAGCCAAGCTGCTGTCTCTCAAAGTTTGCAGGAACCGTTGCTTGGCACATGCCGACTCGGAGAACGCACTTGACATAGCGACACCCGTGATGAAGATGCTGTTCACCCTCCTGGAGAACGGCGGCTCCCTCGCAGCAAATGAAGACGAAGAGTGGGTATACTCCAATCCATTTCCAATCACAACGTTGACATGAGATTTCAGCCCCAAAGTCAAGTCGAGGATGCGATTACAAGCCGCTACGTCTTTGCTTCACCTAGCAAAAGTTGAGAAGTACAACGAACACATCTCGCAGAATTTTATTACTTTAGCTATTACGATGCAGGTATGTCTCGGTTTCCATCTCAATGGCGTCACATTATGGACTTACTCTCCTTCGTCAGGACCCCTGCTATCAGGTCAGAATGGGATTTCTATCGAAGCTGATCGCCCTCCTGCAGAGTCAGGCACTACCTTCGCAGTTCAACACAATACCGTTCTTGACCATCCATGATCCCGAGGCAGATATCAAGAGTACGGTACGTATCTTTACATGCACTTTTGATGACAATACTCACAAGCGTTTTTCAGGCGAAAGCATACGTTTCATTTGCCTTCCGCACTCTCCCAGCTTGTGGGTCTTCCTGTTGTGATCACGTCCCTGCACAAACTGACGGCTATGCACCGTGCTATAGCTTTAAAAGTTCAGCACTTCGAAATGATGTTCGTTCGGTTCCTTCACCTTCTGGCGCATCATCCCGATTTCGCTCTGACGCAAGAGAGCCTCCCTGACATGGCGAAGTAAGCTCTCCTTAGCTATACATCCTCACGCATTGTCTCATTCGTTTTCATGAAACAGGTACATCGACTTCTATCTAGAACTAATTGCGTCACCGGAGAACGTCTCGCTTCTATACCATATAGCTGGGAAGGTCAAGACAGTGCGCGATATACATTCGCAGGGACACAGCGAAGTTCGTTGATCCTCAGTCTTCATTTAATGTATACTGATGCAAAATATAACAGAACATGTATGCGCTGAGCGAATTGGCTCAATATGTTATCAGAGCTCGGGCGCAGTCGCACTCATGGGCGCTACCGAGTTATCCGGGCAAGGTCAAGATGTTTTCGGACATACTGAGGCCTTTACCAAATGCTCAAGCCACTAATGAGGTACGTCCGCTCGAAGACGTGCCGACTCGGTTCGATTGACCGAGTTCACCTCAAAGATTCTGAAACGCATTTATCTGCCTTCGGATACTCTGGATTGGTTGAAGGACCAAGCGAAGCAAGCCAAAGCAGCAGATGCTGAAAACAAAGTCAGTACCCCCATTATCGCAAAGGTTCACTCTTGACTGAGGACATGACAGCCTAAGCCGCAACGTAAGCGCAAAGCTCCTGCTCCACGAGCCAACGGCGCTGCCAAGTGAGTATTGAAGAGCTCTTGATTTTGCTCGAAGCTGACCTCGAGCTTCTCAGACGCTCCCGGCGGGGCAGCACTCGACGGAAGCGCCGCAATGCAGATGAGTCTTCCGAAGAGGACGAGGAAGACGAAGAGTCCCCAGACGAGGTTTCTGAAGACCAACAGGAACAGGACGAGGACGCGGGCGAGGCCAAGTCAGAATCGAGTCCTGAAGAGAACGACGAGCCTAAAGAGGAGAGATTAGGCCGCGGGGCAAGGACCAGAGCCAATGTATGTGATGGCCGTCATGTCAGACCTCACACATGCTGACCGACTTATCAGGCAAAGATCAAGCAGCAGGTGTCCAAGAAGAAGATCCCGAAAAAGCGCTGAGCAACATACCGTCCTTCGTTCTTATTATCTATGTCTGTCGTTGTTGTGGAATCTCACTTTCTCACTTGCTGCTATCTTCTTTCGCATACCGCAAGCATACCGTCACGTTAATCCGAGTTCTGTTGTTTCCTGCATTTACTTTGCACCGCTTTTTGTCAAATTTATTACTGTATCCTTCCTTCCCCTCGGCGCATTCAGTACTGACCACTGCTTTGAAACGACTCGGTGTATCTTCCCGTACATCTGTACTTGATCCATTCAGACATGCAGTGCTTCATTTCAACACGATCATTGACATGCAATATCCAAGTCCAAGCTGGGTAATCAAGTCCGGTTGACGATTGCACTGAGATACGACTACAGGATATGCAAAAGGATCAGTGAATATAAGAGCGTTGCGCTCTGGCACATTGGGCATCGCGACGTCTTCGCAACCTGCGCCGTAATACATCTACATCATCCTTGGTGAGAATCCCCTAAAGCTTTGCGAACAATATTCTCAAGCTCACCTCCTGCAAAATACGTGCCCGCACATCGTCGCGGTAGGTTCATCGCATGGATCCCGACGGCAGATACGGCAGTAGATGTTGGACACAGGCCGGACCCCTTCGATCAACGTCTGTGGTATAGGAGATGTCTGAGAAGCGGGCGTCGCATCCTGCCGTGGTAAACCTTGGCCAAGGGCAGACATGGGCGTGATGGGCTCCATGCCGCGAGACTGCAGACCGGATCCGCCTTCCCTGGCATTGGCGTCCTCCATCTCTTCCTCTTCATCATCCTCATCTAGATCCGAGATTGAGCCGTCCGAGTCTGATTCGGAAACTTTGCCGAGGCGAGCACTGCGGGGCAGTCTACCTCCAGCGAGCGGCGGCGATGCAAGCTGGTCTGATAAGTATCGATCTATATACTGTCCAACAAAGTGTGTGTCAGTTAGATCCTGTCCCTCTCGCGCGACAACCCTGTACTCACGGCGGAAGCTTGCGCAAGCCGTTCTTGACGCGAGGGATCTGGCGGTGTCGAAGCGGCACTCCGTGGAGCACTGGGCGGGGTCAACGGACGCGCGGATGAGGACACATTTGGTTCGATGGGCGACTTGCTTCTTCGGGGCTGGATGGCAGCGTCTGAAGCTACCGCACAAGCCTGTCAGAAAAGGATGAGTACTAGACAGGGTCGATGCCCCCGCCTTTGACGCGCCTTCTGTGGGTCCGCAGTACTTGTGCCTTCTGCCGCAGAGGGCCTGAACTGCTGGAACACGCGCTTCGCGAGCCCACATGCGTGCTGCAGTACAGGCAGTCTGGTCATGAAAACGATAGAAATAAATCAGTTCAAAAACGTACGTTCGACATCGCCGCGTCATCCTGAAATGCTCTTTGACAGAGATAGCACTTCGGATGGGCAGGAGACAGGAAGAAGTGCAGATCGCGCATGAGCGACGACTCGAACAGTTCGCCGCATGCTGCGCAAAAGAGATTTGAATGTTTAGCATTGCAATGCTACGATGCCACAAACCGGGAAAAAAAATCTGGTTACCACCAGTATCCACTAATGACTGAGAGCGGAAGGGCTTACCTCGCTGAAAGTAAAGGCATCTTTGAAGCCCAGAGAGCATACGGTACAGGAGGGGTGGTTCGCGGAGGTCAGGTAATGGTCATCCAGTCCGTCAACCGACACGACAATAGCACAGGCCTGGCAATCCACGAATTGATGGTGTGCCAGACGATGCTATAAAGAGCCGGCCACTTTATCTAGACCAGACGATGAGAATTCACTGAGCCCCTTACAATCTCGAGCCCGTCGGCGTCCTCGAAGCCTTGATTACATCTAGTGCACTTAGGGTGGGCGGGCGACTCCCGAAAGTGGAACTGCATTTCTTCGGCCGTAGGAAACTTTCTGTCACAAATACTGCAATGAAGATGATGCAGAAGTTCACGGTGCTGGGCTGAGGGTAAGCACCCCAGTCTCACGTACAAAGGCGGGTATCTCGGGGAACCCACCGTTTTGAGTGCCTTCCCGCCGAGCAACATCGCGCCGCATTCTGGACACGGTTTTGTTTTCATCTAGCGAAGAGTCTTGCCGTGTACCAGGAGAACGAGGGTGTAGCTACAGTGTCGAGTCCGATAGGGATGACCGCACCCTTCAGTCTAGTTCGTCGGAAGCAAGTTCGTAGACGCCCAGCTCTTCGCTTCAGCGCTTCAGCAAACACGCTGTGTCCGCGCGTTTCCCAGTAAATCGCCCACTCGGATACCTGTACTACCCCACGAGGAGCAGTTTCATACACAGGAACCCCTGTAGGATATTATTAACACAAGAAACGTAGTGGTGTTGCCTAAATGCAAGGTAAAACAAACAAATGGATGCAAATGCGAGTATCTACGGTAATGCGAGTACAAGAGACGTCAGACGAGCACAGCAAAAAGACGAGAGAAATGTGTAGTACACGACGCCTAGCCGTAGTTGAGACCGCCGTTGGGCGGGCCGCTGTTAGGTGGGCCATTATGCGGCGGGCCATTCCGCCGGCCTCCGCCTCCGCCTCGGCGGTCGCGGTTGTCGAAGCCGGCACCGCGACCCATCGGCACCGGAGGACGCTGGGGCAGACCGGGAGGCCGCGGCCGATGCTGCTGCTTCATAGCGTCCCATGAAGGGGGCTGGCCGGGGTATAGGTGCTGAGGCGGGGCATACTGGTGGTGGTGCTGTACGTATCCACCCGGTGGACCGTATTGCATAGGATAAGGCTGACCAGGACCGGGGTAGCCAGAGTGAGGCGGGAAACCGTGTGGAGGGGGATGGCCGTAGCCACCGTGCATAGGTGGAGGGAGGTTGGGAGGGGGAAAAGCTGGAGGACCAGGGTGTGCACGGAAGTTGTCGCGGCCATGCTGGGGCGGTCCGCGGTTCTGGTAAAATTGGGGAGGGGCTTGGCCCATAGGCGGGGGTGGCATAGGACGGTATGTGTCGCGAGGAGGGTTCTGCATGTGGGGAGGCATCGGTGGTTGATGGTGACGACGACCACGCTTGTCGAACTCGTGCGATGCTTCATAAGTGGGGAGACTGTACGTCAAACGCGATTAGACACCATTCGCTCTGACACTCGAGCAAGCCACTCACGTCTTCGGATCTGCAGGGAGAGGGTCTGTCCAGAAGTAATCGTGATCAAGAGCATCCGAGGCAGTGAGCCGCATTCGTGGATTGCAGGTCAGGAGCTTGTCAATCAAGTCGCAAGTCTCGGTGCCGAACCTATCGGAAAACGTGAGCATATACGCAGAGAAAACAAGTCCCAAGACACGCACTGCTCGAAGATGGACTTGAGCTTCTTCGAATGCTGAGCGTGGTGCTTGACACCTTCGCAGCCAGGGAGGAGATCGAAATTCGGCCACGTATGCTGGTTTGGTGTTCCACACATTTGCCAAATCTTCTCCAGTTGATCGAGATCGGAAACTCCAGGCAAAATCGGATGGCGCAGGAACATCTCGCCAAGCACACACCTGTTCACATGTCAGGATAACAATTTTCACCGCAATGAAGTGCGCACGAACCCAACGCCCCACATGTCGATCTCGCCCCCGTAGTGCCTCGCGCCGAGCAACAGCTCAGGGGGTCGATACCACCGTGTCACGACGCAGTTCGTATATCTGAGCGACTTGCTGTGAGGGTCATTCGCCGCCTCATTGGTAGCAGCAGATCGTGGGTCGAAGGAACGAGCTAGGCCAAAATCGGCGATGCGAAGAGACCCGTTGTTGGAGATGAGCAAATTGGCGGCCTTCATGTCACGATGAAGGATGTGGTTCTGAAGGAAAACGTCAGCGAGAGACGCGCTGAAAACGAATCAGCTGCCAAGACGTACCCGGTGCATGTACTCGGTCCCCTCTAAGAGCTGCTTCATGTATAACTTGATCTGGCTGGGCGACAGCTTGACACGCTCGTTTTCCAACAGACCGGCAAGATCGTGGTCCATGTACGGGAAGACCATGTACACAGACATGGGCGAATCTTTGCCCTTGCCTAGAACTAATTAGCAAGAACCAAAGCGACAATTACAAGTTTACTCACTCCGCACGACAAACATATCCAGGAGCTCGACAATATTGGGATGCTTCAGAGCCTTGAGGATCTTGATCTCGCGAAGAGCCGTGACGGGCATGCCTTCCTTCTCATTGTGCATGAGAATGCGCTTGAGGGCAACGATAGTGCCTAGGCTTCGGTGCATGGCCTTGTGGACCTCACTATAAAGGAAGCCAGTCAGTGACATCCACTTGACAACGAGAAACGTGCATACCCGAATGTACCCTCGCCCAGCTTCGTCGTCGCATCATAGTCCTCTTGACGCCCACACCCAACAAACACTTTGCCATACGCCTTCTGCTCCTCCTCGCGCGAGCGATGTTTAGGTTCTCTCCTCTGCACGCGCACCATGGACTTCAAGGACTTCTTCTCCTTGGGCTTCGGTTCGTCAACAGCCTCACCTTCCTCCCGCTCGAGCTGACGCGCTTGAGTAGTCGGGGCAGGAAGCGGAAGCGGCGACGGCGAATGGGGGGCCTTTGGCGCTGGCGGCTTCTTCGGTAATGAAATCGATACCACCGCGTGTGTGGTTGGTAAAGTGTCATTTTTGGATGGACCCGAGGGTGGTGGTGGGGGCGGAGGCGAAGCGGGCTGTGGGGGAGTCAATGGTCTAGCCAAATCTGGGGGGCGGGGAGGAGAGACGGGGCGGTAACTGTCGTAGTCGCGTGGACGTAGGTCATCGTATTGGGGTTCGTACGTATCGCGGCGACCTGGACGATAGTAATCGCGATGTGGCTGAGGCGAATGACGTCGATAAGAGTCGCCAGCCCAGGACTGGGGAGGCGAACGCCTGTAATGCGCGCGGGAGTCTGCGTTCCAGTTGTTGTAGGGGTCAGGTTGCCGAGCATACCTGCCGGACGTGAAGGTGTTGTTTGCGTGATACGGGCGGTCCGAGCGTTCATAATCCCGGCGCGGTGGTGGCGGTGGGGAAGGGGACGGAGATGGTCGCGTGTAGCGTGGCGAAGGTAGTCGATGCTTGCCCTTGTTCGAAACGGATGATGGACTGGATGCGGAAGAACGACTTGGCGAGACGAAGGAGGCAGGCGACCGTGCACGATCCCGACTCCTGTCTCGACTGTCACCTGAGCGGCCCCGCGATGATGCCGAAGACGGGCTTCTGCCCCCTCGCCTCGTGTAGTCATGGTCGTAGTCGCTGTCGCGCGCCGGCCGTTCGTCATAGTCCCGCCTATTGCGATCCCAATCTCGAGGCTGCCGTCCAGCCCAGTCCCTCCCACCGCTCCTATCCTCCCGACGGAAGCTAGAAGATGGCTTCCAGCTGTCTATGGGCTCCCGAAAGATAGCATCCCGCCCCTGCGCCCCTCGCCGCTTATCCTCGCCATTCGGCCTCATCTCGCCCTCTTCTGTGCTTTCCCTCAAGACATTGCGACCATTGATCTCGTCTCCTGCAGCTGGTTTCTTCTTGAACGGGAACTTGACCTTGGGTGGGTACGTCGCCGTCGCAGGTGGTGGGGTTGGAGAACGCCGTCGAGGACTTGCTCTTGATGGCGCATCGTCGACCTCGCCTTCCTCCGGTGAAGACGACGCTGTCCTCCTTTTCTGCCGCGCCCTGTCTGGCGATGCCGACGCGGTGCGCTTCATTGAGCCGTGAACCATTGGTCCCGACGATCCTGGAAGCGATGAGTGTTGGGAGTAAGAAGAGAAAGACCGTTACGGCTGTAAGCTACTATTCACTTGATTACATAATAGGCGCCGCCCTCGATACGCGGGGTTGGATTTTTATTTCAACCGACATACTCTGCCATGTCGTCCACAAATCTCCCTCCTGGCCTCCAGGGCGAATTGCACGAGGTCATCAGCGGTGGTGGTATCGACTGGCTTGACTATCAATTTATCAAGTTCTATACGAATGCGTACGTCTTCCAAGGTGACAAGGTAAGCACGAACTTGTCCAACGCGACGCGTCGTGATGCGAAAGTCTGCTTTCTTTCTAGCTCTTGCTTGGATACAAAAAGAGAGGATTCGGAGTCGGAAAGTGAGTAGAGTTGTTTATGAACATAACCATGTACCAGCGCCTTGCAGGTATAACGGGTTCGGTGGCAAGGTCGAACCAGGCGAAACGCCTGACCAAGCAGCTGTTCGTGAACTGAAGGCAAGGATATCTTGATTTTCGTGTGAGCGCAAAGGCTGAAGAGAACCCAGGAGGAAGCAGGCATTGACGCCCCTCTCCAGCACTGTGGCACCTTTCTTTTCGTCATGAAGCCTGGTCCTGAGTGGGCTTTCCAGATTGAGCTTTACCGTGCCGATACCTACAATGGTACCCTCGAAGAGTGAGTCTATTCATTCAGGAAACAGATGTCAAGCTTTATACAATTTTCATCTCAGGACCGATGAGATGCGCCCAGAATGGTTTTCTGTCAGTTCTCCTTCTCTAGACTCGGCCATCGCGGAAGTTGCGTCCAAGGTTGAGGAAGTAAGCGCTAGTCCGGATCCCGCTTTGCCATCAATCCCATTTGCTAGCATGTGGGAGGGCGATCATTTGTGGTTCCCCCTCCTCTTATCAAAGCAGCGCTTCACTGGGCGGGTCGACTTCGAGGAAGTCGATGGTGTCTCTAGGCTTGCCAGATGGTGGTTCGGCGTCCCACCATGAAACCCGACAGACTGAAATATACACGGACAATGTACATCTGCTAGATATCTTCTACATATATATCCGGTATAGAATTGTCATACCCACACTTTCTTTGATCTTCTCAATTCTTGTTCACGGCCTCCTTGATCAAATCCACAGCGGCTGCGGCAGAACCCCACGAAGACTGGTATCCATATCCATCATGTCTGCAAAGATATCTCGATCAATCATGTCCGGTCTCCGTGTTGGTTGAACTTACCCATAGTTGTGGATGACAGGAACCTTGCGCCCCTGTACGTCAACCCACTCCGTCTCCAAGCGGATCCCGCCAGTCCTTCCGGGGCGAAGCCCACAACCTTCCTCGACAATGAGAGGCCTCAAATCGTCGATGGTAGGGGTGCGCTCAGCTCGCACTGCAGGCGGTGCGAGGTCCGGGCAGAGCGCGAGGGTTCGCGTCAGAATATCCGTCGTCGTCTCCGGACGGGGCACGGGATACCTTCCGCCTCGCATTAGTCCACTGTCGCGGTCACCAAACACCATCACACGTACCAGTCGTTGACTCCGCGCGTGCCACCGAGAACAACATGTCCACTGCGCCGCGGAATAACGTACGTCACGTTCACACCCCCCTCCCCAATGAACGACGTGCCGAACCGGACCCACGGCGCGCGCACAATGACCGTCTGCCCGCGCACGGGGTGCACGTTCTTGTCCTCCACGCCGCCGAGCGTGCGCGCGCCCAGGCCCGCGCACACGACGAGCGCGTCGACGTGCCGGTCGAAGCCGGGCGCCGCCGCGGCCGCCTGCGTGCCGCCCTCGAGCACCTGCGCGATGTGCTGCACCGACGCGCGGACGGTCGTGCCGCCGTGCGCGAGGAAGCGGCCGAGGAGCCACGGGAGGTAGACGGGCGTGTCGATGTGCACGGTCGTGAAGGTGGCGCCGGAGCGCGCGGCGGGGACGGCGGCGAGGGCGTCGGGCCCGAGGAGCTTGAACTGCGCAGTTGTGTGGATGAGTGGGCCGGTTGTTCTGTGCGCGGAGACTCACGTTCGGCATGAAGGAGAGGTAGTCCAAGTGGCTGTCCTCTTCTTCGTAATAGTCAATCTGGGGGGCCTGGAGGAAGTATCTTTCCGAGTCGGTCCCTGCATCGGACAGCTGGAGCATGGTTTTGAATGTCTCCTGCTCGAGTTCTGAAGCTCATCAACGCGCGTCGCCGGTACGGGACCAAAACGACGCACTGGCTTTCTTTAGATCATTCTTCGACTCGGAAGATACATTATGAGCACCCTGTCGATCTAGGTGAGAATGGAGATTCAGCAGTGAGAAATGTACGCACGGCCCAGTGGCTTGTGTATCGGATGGACTTGGGATCAGTCGGGAAATGCTCAGCTATGATGGTGACTTGATAGTCGGTGCTCTGTTGAATCGTAAGAGCGGTCGTAAGGCCGACAACACCTGTTACTCGATGCGTGAGTGGAACGAAGGAGTGCCATCTTGTTCACCCACCCGCGCCAAGAACGACGATGTGTTTCTTCTGGTTCGGTGCAGACATATTCAGCGACTCAAATGCAGTCGAACTGGCTTCCGAAGCCTGACAAACTTGATCGTTAGCAGTTGTTATCAACGCAGCACAAATAAATAGTGCAAAGTGCAAAGGAATGATGACTTCAGGACCTTTAGAACTGCAGTACAGTATTTGGAGCTTTACAATGCCTAGGAATGGCAGACACTCGAGTCTCGGTCTGACGGCGCTACGATCCAGGTCGGAAATATCGTTTCGAGCTGGAAAGGATCGGCGATGCGAGGGAGAAATGACTTACAGGTATTTCCTCGGCGTGGTGAGCAATCGAGTGACAACTCGGTGGTTGTCTGATGAACTTGCTTAAGTGGAAGACGCAAGCCGGATATGACTCGATGCTCGACAGCTGCCTAGATCCAATTTCAAAGGTGATGGAATTGTCTGGAGTGCTTCAACTCTGGATCAACTTAAGTCCAATCAGGCGCCTAACGAGCAGAGATAACTTACGTAACATAGGCCTTTACACACTTTAGGCGCCTGTTCTTGACTCCGTTCACAGGACCACAAGAGTGAAAGTCCAATCTTGCACATCCAGGGGAATTAGACTCTGTGAGTCGACGAGCATATATTGAACCCTCCTCTCTTCGTATTCAAAACACCTCCTGATCTTGTTCAGTTCTGATAGATTTGTCACACCGATATCGTAAATCGACCATGTCGGATCGGTATAATGATGCAGGTGAACAACCCATCTTCGCCCGAAGAACAGGTGGCAGGGTGCTTTTGTCCAAGCAAGCGCGAAACCACGCCACTCCGCGTGGTCCTACCCCTGCCCAGCACGCTCCTCGTGGCCGAGGGCCGGAGCCTGCCAGAACTCCAGCTCTATCCACGGTACTTCTTGTCGACTCTTAGACCATTTTGCTCGCGATATTAATGGGTGACCGTGTGACTTAATAGGGCCTATCGCACCTCAGACGTGAGAAATCGCGAAGCTGCTATAGTCTGAAAACTCATAGGTTTTGCCTCGTAATTTCCAGCGGCGGTCACGCCGGGCAATTCCTCCTTTCAACGTATGACGCCAGCTGAAAACCGCACGGCACAGGCTAATGTACAGCGCGTGTCAAAGGGCGCACCGCCTGGTTCACCCACCGCGCTGCGAGGCCAGAAGCGTCCAGCAGCCGATCGGCCGGTCGCTGCGCGGGCGACTGCTGGTTATATTCCTGCAAGGCGAATTTCGATGCGCGAGGATAACGCATCTTATCAGATTCCTGCCCCAGCGGAGAAAACATACCTGGGCCCTGGATTTACGCTGAGACGGCGAACCGAGGACGGCGACGAAATAGATGCGACGCCAGAACGGTAAACGCGTTCATAATCTGCTATGACACTATCGGCGTGCTGATGTCCTTCCAGTGGGTTTGCCATCATAAATGGCAGAGTCATTGGAAAGGCCGCACGCAAGACAAAGGAAGTAGGTTCTCAGCTTGCGACAAAGTCTGGTCGTCGAGGTGCGGACTTTCTCGAAGATCTTTAGCAGCTGAGCTAAAAGAACGCAAAGCTGTCCTCGATATAGCAAGCTCCAGTGAGTCTGACGAGGGTGAACATGGATCGGATGCCTCAGCGGATGCCCTCACCGCAGCCGTCGAGGCACTGACATTGCATGGCATGGAAACGACGAAGATGCTTCCTTTTCTCCCGCGTAATGTGCGGAAGGGCTTCAGACTTCGCTGTGAGAGGAAAGGAATCCCCATGAGTCCTACAGGTCCACCGAAGCAAGCAATCGCTGTTATCTGTCAGCGAGAGGACGATGACGAGGATGTTACATTCCACGGGAAGATGATGGAATGGCTTTGCCCACTTTGCTCTTTCCACGGATCCTTCGCTACAAAAAGTATGCTCAATGCTCACCTTCAATGGGATCACCCGGAAGTCCGTATCGAATGGAGTGATCGAGGACCGGTAAGCTCTTCTCAGGCTCGGTATTGGACCTGGCTAAAAGGTTATCGCATAGAATACAAACCTCAATGTAACAATACCCGACTTAAGCTCAGACTCCAGTGGCGATACTACGTCGACCAGGTGGATTCATCCTTACGTCATTTTCCCGCTAGGTATTGAAACTTTATTAGTTCCGTCAGCCGTTCCCCAACACCGATCCCACCGACCGTCACCCCAGAGGACATCGTTAATGTAAAGCACCAGTTCACCCACGTCGCCAGCCCTCCTCGCGAAATGTCTGCGGGACCACCGCCCCCAGCACGATCTCCTTCTCCTGTCTCACTGAAACTCAAATTCGAGGCCCGCCCCGACCGCGCCGAGCCAAAGGAGCACGCAGCACGTCCTCCACCAGCAGCTACAGTCGATCCTCGCCCAGGCGGCCCTGCTGCCCGCGGACAATTTCTGCCAGCATACACAGAAGGTGGGAACGACGTTTTTTACTCCTGCAGACCCGGCGGCCCGCGGCTGTATGATCTCGTTGGGACGCTACCCATGGAAGAATTCGGCCTCATGGGCTGGTCCGTTATCGAACGCGAGGAGGAAATCTTTGAATTGGATTCGATGCGGGACGAAGACAAGGTGATGTCTGCGCTGTGGTTGAGGTGGATCCTAGTGCATAGGTGCGTAAATACGGTTATCAATTTTGATTGATACAAATTAACGTAATCTCGATGCAGAAAGGAGTTCATCCGGAACTACCATAAAGGCGTAGAGTCGTTTGTGAAGTCTAATTTGAAGATGATCTACCTCGCGGCTGGGCGGTATGCCCTGCGAATATGGCTCTTGGTGTGTTATAATCAACCATAAACCTTTACAGTGTTCAAGTTGTAACCCTGCGCACATCACAGTTGCTCCACAACCACAGGTTTCTGACTCCTCATGAGATGGCGTTGATTTTGAAGCTCTATGACGGTCTCGTCGAGAAAGTGGAAGCTCCTCAGCAACCAGCACATACTGGAATGTGAATACCACTCTTTTGCTTTAACGCGCACATTATTTTGCTTCATTCAATTTTACTGAGTTCTGCTGCTGAAAAATCTGTTATTACTGTTCAAGATCTGTGAATAGCTAACCTTATATTGCTGGACAGCTTTGCGAGCTGCGGGAGGAGATCATCACTAGCCAAATCTCAAGCTTCCTTCGCCTGATTGACCCTCATCAAGCATAATCATAATGCTTAGTACAGCGCAGGAAGTAGTCAGCTATTGAGCCTTAGCTTCACTCCTCTGACGGCCCAAAGATTCGGTGACTGCCTCTCACTTTATATTATGTTGCGCGGTACGCCGCCGCACTTCGCCGGGTGGGTCTTTCAATAAGTGATTTTGCTTCGGACCTGTGCCCTTTGACTCGAGCTTTGGACAGATCATGGAAATTAGCGCAAAGCTTGATCGTTTATTCTGTTAACAGATTTCTTCTGACCACGCCCGTATATTCCTTTTATCTGCTGAGTAACCCTCCTGAACTCTCGCAGGGTCATCGTCTTCGTGCAGACGATAGTGTTACGTCTTCGCACATTAAAAATGAGGTCCTTTTCACTCACGGACTGGACGTTCAGCTCATTTGCGTACCCAATAGCAACTGGGCTGCGGCATCGAGTTCGCACATCCCCTGACGCTCACTACAGGCACGAATAGATCCGTGACCAACATTGAGATCAAATTTACGGGAACATCGGACGAAGAGAATGGTCAAGAGTCGGGTGGATCTATGAAAGGTCGGAAGCTTGACGATAAAGACGTAGTACGGGCTCCGTTTTACTGTTACATTAAGTATACTGCTTGCTCATATCGACATGCCGTTGGACAGATATCACCTGTGTAAAGGAACCGCGAAGACGAGTTGAGGAATGCATGCCACGATTGCTTTGTGACGCTTGAAGCTTGAATGCCGGTCTGCAGGTACACATCCATATAGTGCACATACTATGCCGTCCGCTATGAAGGCAGTGTCTACGCACCTAACGAGATAAATTCATAAATGGCCATCTCCGATCCTAAAGTTATCCATAGGCCATTTTGCAATCTATGTACCATTTCGGTGAACTTGGGCACCAACATTCAGACTTTAACGTCGGTCTGTTTCATGAGCAATCACGGAAATAGAACTGCGAGCAGTCTTTCAATTGTACAAAATTATTTTAAAGCTTCTTGGCCATGAACGCCCATCAGACACAAGGATGACGACCCAAGACAACCCTCAAAGCTAGATGCGTAAAATTTTACATACCTCTCTAGACTAACCTACACTATTATAACACTGAAACCCGATACCAAGCACCTCAAACCGACAGCACTCTCAATCAGTACCCAAAGGCTCGCCCCACCTTATCTTCGGCGCGGTAGGGTACGCAGGGTACAGCTCCATATCGCTGCGCGCATCGGCATAGTCCATCACGACCTCGCGCTCGACGCGGACCGACACGGTGAGCTCGCCTAGGTCCTGCTCCGGGTGCGCGGATTCATCGTCGTACCGTGCGTCCTTGCGCGTCGCGGAGAGCTGCGTGCGCATTGCATTGTTGACGTCGCGTGATGACTGCAGGTATTCGCTGAACAGCTCGCGCGACGGGCTGGGGTTCGTTCCGGCGTCTGCGGACACGGCGATCAGAGCGGGAGAGGGTAGATGCGCGGGGGTGGCCTACCGCGGATGTGGATCAGGATACGCTGGCTCATGATCCACGTTACTGCGTAACCTAACGATGCACTTACGGCCTCGGCCTGTGAGCTTTTGTGCGCAAAGCCGATTGCCAAAAGCGAATGGGACTTACCCGGATGACTGTGCAATTCAAAGCCGTGGAGATAAGACGACTGTTCAGGGCTACTTGGGGAGATACCAACCTGTAAAGACTCGTTGCTGCCGCGGTATAGAATTACATTGAGGACGTTCGAGCCTAGCGAATCGAGTATTAGGGTCCAATCATTGCAGACTTCTGAAACATCGGAATTACCGGTCAGTACCACAAAATAGCCAATGCCGTCGTACAGCATTCTACGTGGGTGTCAGCTTCTTTCCAAGTGAGCATAAACCACTCTCACACTCTGATGAGATGCGACATCCTGATCGAGGACACGTCAGCGCCAATTTCATAATCATAGCACGGCGGAAAACACGTACGCAGATGATCGCGGCCTATACCGAATCAAGTAAAGAGTGGAAATTCCCAGTGTCGCTAGGTCGAATATCATCGACATGAGATAGAATAACCAGACAGCAAAGTTGTTTTCGGGATGAGAGTTCGCGGGCGAGCAGCTGGAAGGATGGCGTAAGCGTGTCGGATCACGAGCGAGAAATGCTGTACTCACTTTCCCTGTTAATAGGATTACAGGTACGTCAAGTGAGATTAAATAAACTGGTCGAAGCATGGAGAGTTATGCATACATTGACGCTAACAGCTAGAACGCCGTTATTGTCAGCTCGTTGGTAACAGGAGAGCCGATATGCACGCTCACGGATTCGATGGTATAAATTTGTGAACCATTCTAACTGTCGAACGAAGCCGTCAATACGCACCAGCGACCCACAAGGACGCCCTGCTCACAGCCGTGATGATTACACCTCCCACAACAAGGCCAATGCCTATCCACCGACTTCTCCGTGAGATATTCCAGGTCCTGGAACCGAGAATAACCTGCGAAACCATCGTCTGCATAACTTGAGATAAAACATTGTCAAAACAGGCGAAAGAGGTGCGGGAAGGGCGTCATCACCTTTGAGCACAGGCGCTGCCATGAAATAGCGCCGACAAGATTCCTGCGTGAAATGGCGACCGAAGAAGCCGACATTGCTGATTATAAGTACAGTTATGCTGATGTATCTGCAGAAATTAAACATTCCACTCGATGATAATGAGCGAATCAACAAAAGCTGCTCTCACCTGATCAAAACAAAAAGAACGAGGCCGGCACTGGGGACACGACGCGCGAAGGTACTTGGATTGAGAATAGCTGTCTGACTGACCAAGGATGCTTCAACGACGCACCTGAGTCGAATTGGCTTGGGCCGGCTCCGGTAGAATCGCCATTCGGCAGGGAGGGTGTGGATGTAACTGGGTCACCATAATTCAGTAAGAGCGCCTCGGTCAGTCCGGCGGAGGCGAACCACTTCTACTCACTCGTACAAAGCAATAGAAAGCGACGCGATGCGCAGATTGTTCGCCGTCGTCTGCGATTGGAGCGAATCAGCGCGGGCCCACAAGTCAGGCATTGTGCCCAGGCAGCACGTGGAGATCAGCAGGAGCAGGAGCACGGGAGGGTCATGGATATGGAACCTGAACCTGTTCCATGATGTTATAAAGGCATCGCTCACGCCGATCATTGGAAATGGAGGCGCCTGCCCTTCGGCGTTTCATATTTGACCCTTTCGGAAAATTCCCGGCTAACAACGGACGACAGGTCACTGGGGAGCGGCGGTTGTGCGGAAAGAACGGTGGCGTTCGGTGACCAGAACGCGTTTGGCGGAGCGCTGATGGTTTTCCGAAGGCGCCAATTTGACAGAAAGCGGATATTGGCCCGAAGCCGTGAAACATGTTCTGTGAAACTCGAGCACCGGAGCTGTCCGTCTCGAAGCATTTTGTAAATTTTTAGCAGGTGCATGCTGGCTTTTATCTATTGCATCGCAGACGCCGAAACAAGAGATACATACCCAGACGAACAAACGTGAGGTCAGGCAGCATCATAATATCAGCACATCTGCCCATTCAGGAAGAAGTGGCATTTTCTTGTGTATGCACAGTGCATATGAGACGGCGAACTGCTTTTTGACGTACTCTTACCCATCGATGTTGGTGATTTCGGAACCGAGGTCGATCGGAAAGGTGGGCTCGCCGAGGGTCACAGCCGAAAGTTACCCCAGCTTCCCCGCTCTTCCCAGGGTCTAAAAGTAGTACGGTCGGCAGGGGCATGGAAGCTCAGCGCTGAATATCTACTCACATGAATGGGGACACCTTGTTTCATCATGAGGTTGCCATGATGTCCTCAGTTCACACTCAGTTCACCTGGAAATATTGGTAGGGTATTCAGTCCAGTAGCTAGGTCGAAATGAGGGTCAGTAATTAGCCACCCAGCACGACCTAGCACGCTCATGCATACTCGAGCTCTGTACATGTGTGTAAGTAAGTTAATAGAGTCTTGGCATCATAAATGACCTGGGCCAAACGTCGACGAAACCAGATCACACAGAAAGTTGCAGAGGGATATCAGAGGACCGGACTTTGATTGGGCGAATTAGTCCCGATTGCGCCGTAATAAGTTCAAATGAAGGAAGGAAGGAAGGGGTTTCACCTATTGGCACAAGGGGCGACCATGCATATTACGAGTCTGGGCTCATCACATCTGTTGTCTGCAGTGTTGCGGCCTCGTCGGCGTCGTTCAAGACAAGAGTCACGGAGTCGCTTGCGGACGATTTTGTGATCTTGGCCGGGCCGGCCGGCCACTGGCCGGCCCCGCGTTGAAAATCAGATCCGACTTCGACAACCTTCAACTTCTGTAATTTATATCCTCGAAGTACACCACTGTATCTCTATTCCATCACACAACAGTGTTGTTCTGTACTATTCTTGTTTCAATAGACGAATATAGGGAGACAACGATCTAGGATGGCGAAGGTATCTGCTCATTCTTCCTGGTCTACACATCTCTCATGTTCCGCAGAAAAGACCTGGTCGTTTCAACAATAAGAAAAAGGGAAACAACGACCAGCCTGCGGTAGTCAACCCCGATGATGGTCGCACCGACATACTCGGGAAGATTGATATGCACAATGCAAAGTTCGAAGCATATTATCAACGGCAGCGTATCATACCCGTGGAGGAAGGATCTGCAGTTAAGAGCGAGACGGAGTGGTCGAAATTCATGGACACCCTCCGCGAACCACTTCCTACAACCTTCCGCGTAGCCGGGAGCAGACAGTGCGCCCTCATCGCATCATACGTGATTGAGGTGCCTCTAACTTTGTGTACAGAACCGCAAAAGTTCTCAATGAGACTATCGAAAAGACCTACGTCCCTCAGCTCGATGGCGTCGTTTTCGAGGATGAGCGACTTGCGCCGCCTATACAACTGTCATGGTATGCTATCCTATTTTTTTGGTTCTGCCTTTCGCATGTTCTTCCTGGTCTGTCATCGGTGCTCAGCCATGTCTTGTCCCGTCGTCCACATCCAAATCACCCGCGCATCATCTCTCATTTATCCATGTTATGTCTTATCCTTATATCTCAAAACCCATAAAGCGTCTCGCTTACCGTGATCCTTCCCCCATATATGCCCGTCCTCGACTCCGCTTGCAACCACCACCTACACCGCTCCCCTCCGACGCTGCGTCCAGGTATCCGGAAGGTTTGGCATGGCAGTTCAACGTCCCGAAGAAAGTTCTCCGTAAACAGCCGCAGTTCAAGAAATTCCACTCATTCCTGGTGTTTGAGACGGACGTCGTATGTGCACATCTTTCGCTACCACCAGTAATGTCCCTTACGGTGCCGTACTTTCAGGGAAATGTGTCCCGGCAAGAAGCTGTCTCGATGCTGCCCCCGCTCTTCCTCGACGTCCAGCCACACCACAAAGTCCTCGACATGTGCGCCGCACCCGGTTCTAAAGTCCGCACCCTCCTTCCTCTTCCTTATCCCCTTCTGATCCATCGCACCGCAGACTGCCCAGCTACTCGAAGCCCTCCACCTGTCAGACGACCCCACGACGTCCTCCATCCCGCCCGGCCTCGTCGTCGCGAACGACAGCGACTACAAGCGCACCCACCTCCTCATCCACCAGTCCGCGCGCCTCCCGTCGCCCGCCCTCATGGTCACGAACGTCGACGCGTCCATCTTCCCCGCGCTGCGCGTCCCCGTCGCAGACACGGGCACGAAGACGCAGCCGCTCCTGTTCGACCGCATTCTGTGCGACGTGCCGTGCAGCGGCGACGGCACTATCAGGAAGAACGTCGGGATTTGGAAGTACTGGAATCCGATGGACGGCAATGGCTTGCACAGGTACCAATACTTCATTTATGACGATGTCGCGTGAACTAAGACTTTTTCGCCACAGCCTGCAGGTTCGCATTCTCCAGAGGGCGATGCGCATGCTGCACTCGGAAGGCCGCCTCGTCTACTCCACTTGCTCTCTCAACCCTATCGAGAACGAGGCCGTCCTCGCGGAAGCACTCCGGTCCATTCCCGGTACGTCCATCCTATCAGCTTCACTATGAAACCAATTTTTACGATTTTTCGTCACTAGATTTCGAACTCGTCGACGTCAGCACCCACCTCCCGTCGCTCGTCC
This sequence comes from Hericium coralloides, assembly GCA_003675405.1. NCBI lineage: Eukaryota > Fungi > Basidiomycota > Agaricomycetes > Russulales > Hericiaceae > Hericium > Hericium coralloides. Next base: position 258,459 of record QUOP01000240.1, on the reverse strand, counting down.
GGCGCCCCGGCATGACAACCTGGACGCCCACGACCGACCGTAACCTGATTTTCTGCGAGACATACGAGGAGTACATCAACTCCATCCCCGAGAACAAGCGCGCGGACGCAAAGCTGGGGCGCAGCCATTGGCCGCCAGCACCCGAGGACGCCGAGAAGCTGCATCTGGAGCGCAGGTGCGTCCGAGTCTCGCATGCTTTCCTCGGGCTGGTTCGTTGATGAGGCCGTCAGTATGCGCATATATCCGCATCTGCAAGATACGGGCGGCTTTTTTGTGGCTGTTCTGCAGCGGAAAGGGGCTGCTGTGCCGTCTACGCCCTCGAGGTTAGCCTTGATCCTCTGAATTTGTGCTCTCTTTCTAAGGTATGTGGTGATCCACAGTGTGAAACGCATGGCGGAGGAGATACCCGACGTCGAGGTGCCCGAGGCAAAGAAGGTGAAATTGGCAGGCGAGGAGACACCGATAGTAGTCGATGCGGAGCCGATGGAGCAAGGTGTGTCGCACGCTAAAGAACATCTGGTCCGCAATGATTAAAATGATAGTAGATGCAGCCGAGGGCGCGTCTACTGAAGCATCCACGCCAGCACCAGACGCCACGACTTCCGAGCCGGCGAAGGACCAAGGCAAGAAGAGAGGCGACAACGGGTTCAAGGAAAACCCATACACATTCATGGCCTCGGACGACGTGATCGTGCAGAGCGCCATGTACGTCTTCTTGCTCACCACCTCCAATTTGGACCTGACCTGAACCCGCGCAGCCGGCAGCTGAACCTAATCCCCGCCTTCCCATCGACCAACATCCTTGTACGCAACCCCGCCGGAGAGCCCGCCCGCTCGCTCTACCTCACGAACGACCTCGTACGCAGCGTGCTGCAGCACAACGACTTCCGCAAGATGCGCCTCATGACCGCGGGCACGAAGATCTTCACGAAGCAGGACACGGGCTTCGGCCGCTCGAAGCAGGACGCGGGCGCGGGCGGCCTCGCTGTGCCCGCGCCCGACGAGGGAGTGGAGTCGCACTGGCGCCTGCTGAGCGAGGGCCTGCCGGTCGTGCTGCCGTATATTGAGGACAGCAGCGTTATTGATGTTGAGCTGGCAAGCGGGGTGCTGAGGACGCTGGTGGAGGGGTATTATCCGTTGTTGACCCAGTTCGCGGAGTCCTTCAAGGAGGCGGTGCAGGCAAAATGTACGTGTTTCATCTACATACGGTGGGCATTCAGGTGATTGACAGTACGTTTGTAGCCATAGGAAGCCACGTCATTCGGTTCAAGACGGGCAGCGGAGATGGCGCAACGTAAGTCCAGACACATATCTGGGACCAGGCGATCATCAATGCTCATCATGTTTGTCCAGGCTGACTCACGACCTTGTCCTGCCGATCTGGAAATCGCAGTACTCCGTGTCGCTCATGATCGACAAGAAAGCAAAAAGGTAAGCATTCCCTCGCATGCGTCTCTGGGCGCCTGGCTGACGCTTGTATTGCAGCGCGCTCAGCCTGCGCATGTTCGGCGAGGATATCACGGTCGCGGGCCGCGAGGCTGCTCAAAAGCAGAAGAAACCTGCACCGCAACCTGAGGCGACCGCGACGAGCGCGGACGCAAACGCTCCAGACGCGTCTGAAGCCCCTGCGCCCGAGGCGTCATAGCACCCGAACTCATCGACGCATGTCCATATATATATATCTAGCGGAGCAATTCCTCTAGGGAAATGATACAGCTGAAGGTCGTGAGCGACTGCGATATTTCTGACTACGTGGTCATTTCGATACGAAGGCCATAAGGGCTTCCCCCCGAAGAACAGGCCTGATGTCCGTTTTCTCCTTGTCCCACTGAACGCCGCCCAGTGTGTTAGCGATATGAGCCACTCAGACAAAGATTGTGGTGCTCACGACGTTGGCTTCCCAGAACGGATCCTTCTGCACGATCTTCTTGGCCTCCTCGAAGGTGCTGGCCTCGATGATGAGGTACGTCCCGGCGACCTTCGGGTCCTGGCCCCCTTGCTCCAGCGACTCGGGCGCGAGCATGATGCCCACATCGACTGTCGGCCGCAGGAGGGTCAGAATCGCGTGAAGTGAGCAAGCCTCGTCCACGTACTGAGTATTCCGGCCCCCTTCATCTCCATCATGTGCGCGACGTGTGTCGCTCCAGCAGAGCGCCGGCGGCTGTCTGCATCGGCGTCGGTATAGTTAGGCGCATAAACAAGGAAGTGAAGCTTCGGTGCAACCGCAGACGACATGGTAAAAGATATGCAACGGAGGATTGTGTGTCGTCCCAGTGCGCATAGACCCATCTTTTATACCTGAACACGAACGAGATAGAACACGTCCATTCTCAAGCACCGGAGCCATAGTGCACAATTAGTTGTGTTACAGAAGCCTTCTGAACTGAGCTCGGGCTCGGGCTCGCTCGGGCATCCCATTGGTGAGGTGATACCGGCGCGTTCGTAGCCCGGCGTGCGCTAAGCATGACTGGTCCCGCTGCGGTGAGACCACTGGTCTTTTGCAGATGGATCGAAGGAGGATGACGAGGCTGATCGGCTCTCGCTGACGCAGATAAGCTCACCTCGGTCAGGGACCTTGTTCTGGCTTCTGAGCAGCAAACTCTTAGAGCGCCTGTAGTAGAACATATAATGATATAATCTAGACGTGGGAGAAGGAAGGTATAAAGCTCAAAGATCGATGGGAAGATCGGTCTGTGCCTTGGCACCCGGCGTTTTCAACATCATGGGCAGGTAGGATGAGACCAGCGCAAAGAATGCCAGCCTGCGTGACGCCTCAATCAACAGCAGTTCAACAAGATGTCTGTATAGGACTCACATCAAGTTCGCAATAGGCGGACTACCGCCCTCCTTCGTCCGCAGTGGGTGCTGGTTGATCCACGCGTTGAAACCCAATATGACCGCGGGCCACGCGAGGTACCTGCCATCCTATCAGACGTCGACCTCGCCCGCATCTCGAGCTGATCACGCACCTATTCCGTGTCACCATGATCAACCCAGACAGAAACATGCCCGACGTCGCGAGCGCGTCTGTACACATCCCGATATGACCTTAGTCTACCTGGCACGCGTGCGCGGAGGTACAGATACGCACCGGCACTCTCTGAACGCCATGCCGCTGGTGGGCAGTACTTGACTTCGAGAGACGCGTTGCGTGGGTCATTCTGCGACATGGTGAGCTGTAGTCTCTGGGATTCGAACGGTCGCGCAACTGGAAGGAGAGCTGTCACGATGCGGGGAACGATAATTGCCTTATCAGAACCCTTACAGTAACAGGACTTATTATAAATAACAAAATTATGTTCTCAAAAATAATCTGTCAATTCGAGACGCAGGATCCAACCTGGAACTTGGTATGATTGTGCTACAGTACAATATTGTATGCCGGCTTTCACGAACGCCTCTCCATCGTCTCAATGCCTGCGCGGCGAGAATCTAGAGACTACTTCCTGAAACGACCCGCCATCTCATAACCAATCGCGAAGTGGTCCAGCCGAGCATCCACCACGCACCCCTTCTTCGCAAACCCTACAAGGACCGTCATTATTTCGCACCAGTGCCAATGAGAATCGCACATGCCTTTGAGTTCTTGATAGAGCTTGGCGAGCTCTACAATGTGCACAGTGATGGCCTCGCCCTCGTCGAGCCTCTGCTTCGGAGTTTCGAGCCGATCCTCGAGGTCGACATTGACGATGACAAACTGCATATTTGCCGTCGTCATACCTGTTTCGAAGATGATCAGAAATCCTATCGCTAGACGCTGAAAAACTAGCCTGGATCATTGACCACCATATTGCCGGTCTCCTCGATGCCAGTTCCGACATAACCTGTCTCTTCTTCGAGCTCTCTGAGAGCCGCCTGTTCAGCCGTCTCTCCTTCGTCGATGAGACCGGCCGGGAGCTCTACAGCCCGCCGTCATTTAGAATAAATTCTCATAATTTTAGGTACAGTCCTACCAATGATGAACTTGCCGATCGGCGGACGATATTGCTCAATGACGACCGTCGATGTCTCGAATGCCTTGGTCTTCGAGCGGATGATGGGAAGGATGGCTACAGCTGCACGGCTCTCGGATCAGAGGCCATTTGGATCCCATCGACATGCCTTACCATCTACCCCGGTCGATCCTCTTGTCTTCCGCTCAGCAACTTCCCAGACTCTCTACAGAGAATAAGTGAACGAAGCGTCAGAGTCGGATGTCAATAGATTACCTTGCGACCCTGAGCATCTTTCCAGTTTATTTTCTTCAGCGAGATCCATCTAACCCACGGCACATAAGCCGCGATTCAATCAGATTACATCCTTGGCACAAAAGCTACAAAGGAAATCATTACTTAGCCTCGCTGCTCTCGAGCGGCTCCGTGGACAGAATGCTTGGTTTTTCCGCCATCCTGCGTATCGTAGACACGTCCCGTCTAGGCGTTCCGGTACGAAGGGGTCCTCGTGGGCTGAATGAACGGATGTTGTGCAAGTGAAGCGGCCTCCAAGTCGTTTTGAACATACAGTCCACGGGGAAAGTTCAAATGTCTGACGTCATCGACCGCACAATCACCGTTGGCCCGCGCCAATTGCTCGGTACAGTGGATGCTAGCATCGTTTCGTCGAGAAACAAAAACGACAGCAAGACAGCAATATTAGCGATAGCACGAAAGCAAGTACAATATATTACATTCTAGACGAGTGTGGGTGGTATATTAAGACGTGCGGCAGCGACAGAGAGCGGGAATAACCAGTGAAGCTAGTGAAGCAAGACATACCACACGACGACTCAGAGAGAAGCGAGGACCGACTGCACCCACGCATTCTTCTCCAGACGCGGCTGGAATTCGGCGAAGCAAGCCTTGAGCTGTGCGAGCTGCGCCTCTGCTGAGAGGCCGCCGCCCACCTGAGAAGGTGCATCGTCGGACATGAGGACATCGCCGTCGTCGTCGACAGCTTGGCCCGCTGGGGCTTGGGCACTCCATGTCTTGAGGAAGTCTTCGATAAGCTGGACGCCTTCCTCTGTGATTTCCGGTGGGAGCTCAGGCTCTTGAGATGCTCCCTCTGTATAGAACAGTTGTCAGCACAGTTTGTACCGGCAAGTGGATTGACCGACCTGTATTGAAGTCCTCGAGTTCATCGGCTTTTCGTCTCGCAAGCTGAAGGGAGGACGGTCAGACTGTGATTATGCCAAAAAGAGCGCAGCGCAGCTTACCTTCACTACTGACTCGGGGAAATTTGCGAGCTCTGCAACATGAATACCGAAGCTCTGGTCGCAAACGCCTAAACAGCACGTTAAGCGCCCTTCCATTCCGAGTCAACTCTAGCTACTCACCAGGCTCAACCTTGTACAGCAGTGTGATATCCCGCTCCTGCGACGCTTCCCCAGCGTTGGAGACATGCGCCACGACATGTAGGTTCTTCACATGCGACAGCTCTTGGTCCAACGCGGTCAATTCATGGAAATGCGTCGCAAACAGACAGAAGGCATGTATCTGAGAAGCGATATGCCTGCGGAGAGAATAAGCTTCACTATGAAATGAGTCATTACTGACAACTCACTCGGAGATGGCCCAAGCTAGGCCGAAGCCGTCGTAGGTTGACGTTCCTGCGCAGCTCATTAGTAAATAGTAGACTCTCAACTCGGGTAGACGCACCTCTTCCAAGCTCGTCAATGATAATGAGCGAATCCTTCGATGCAGACTGATGGTCCATTCAGCACATCTTCTCAGCATACGTACACACATCCAGCGCACCTTCAGAATAGTCGCCGTCTCAAGCATCTCCGCCATGAACGTCGATATACCCTTGAGCTGGCTGTCACCCGCACCGACACGACACAAGATGGAATCGAAGATGGGGATCTGCGCTTCCGCACAGGGCACGAACGAGCCGGCCTGCGCCATGAGTGCGATGACGCCCACTTGGCGGATGTAGGTGCTCTTGCCGCCCATATTGGGCCCAGCTATAGGAGCAGGTTTAAATGATGACAACGGCATGGAATAAGAATAGGACATACTGATGATCTGGAACTCGCTTTCATCTGCAACGAAGTTAGATGACATATCTGATACATCAATTAGCGACAGTACTTACTCTTTATCATCTCGACATCGTTAGGAATGAAGCTCATGTCATCCTGGACTTCTAAGCAAGGATGGCGGGCGTCCTTCAAGATGAGATCGCCGGTACCTGCAGGAACGCATTTTGTCAACTGGATAGGAACTGCATCGCATATTTTGCTAACCTTTTTCCATGACTGTCGGTTTGACATAGGCTTCCGGAGCATTGACGGCGACATGAGCGAAGCTGCAGCATATCACGTTAACAGGCCATTCACTGTGAGAATATACGATAGATCTACCTCAAGATGACATCCAAATGGGCCAGTACGCCATTGAGGTTTTCAAGCACAGGGCTGTACGTCGCTGACAATCGCCGCATCAATGACCTCTCCCACAGAAGTCGTCATTGACAGCAAAGGGGAACTTACAAGCAATCCTGACGACCTCCTTGACCAATCCGCTCTGCGTGCGCGAGTATTGCGTCGTCTTATCCTGATACTCCACTGCTAGCTCCTTCAAAGTCGTAGTCGTGAAGAAAACGCCAGACTTAGTCGTCCCCAACTCAATATACTTCCTCTTATTCTGTATCACCCGCGCATCCTGCACCCACACGCAAAATCAGCCAGGCCACACACCAAAAAGCCAAGCCACGCACATTCTTCGTCAAGCGCATGCAATACCCATACGTCGCCGAGTTCTCGAGGTGCAGCTTCTTGTCGAGCTCCAGCCCGAGGTCGAGCCCGACATCGCGGTGCTCCTCGTCGAGCCCGTCGCGCACCTCGCGCAGCTTCTCTGCGAGGTCCTTGAGCCGCGCGTCGTAGTCGGGCTTGATAACGTAGTTGTGCCGGTCGAGCTCTGCCAGGTCGAGCGTCTCCTCCGTCATCTCCGCGTACTTGTCGAGACTGGTCGCGTACTCCTCGAAGCGCGCAAGGTAGATCTCTTGAATGAGCTCCTTGCTGCGCTCAATCGGCGTGTTGACATGTTTTAGGGTCTCAATGAGGCCAGCAAGCTATAAAGGTGTTATGTGCAAGTCGTGGTGGTAGAAAGTAAGGACATACCTTGAGCACGGCCTGGTATACACGGACGACGTCCTCTAGCGACGCCACCGACTTCTGGAAACGCTTGCAAATGCGATTCATGTCGGGCATATATTTCATGTAGTCGTCCTGCCATCATTGATGAGAACACGACGCTTCTTGGAAGCGGCGACGAAACTGACCTGGAGCGTCCGACGGGCATTGGCATCTTCGACGAAGATCTCCACAAGATCCTGCCTCTTCACTATGAAGAAGTTACGTCAATTCCGCCAGGAGAAGGTGGAAGACACGCACGGATCTCGTGTCGGTTGACAAGGGGCTGTTTGAGCCAGCTGCCAAGCAGCCGTGTGCCTTGTGCGGTCTTGCATTTATTAAGCAGGCCTGAAAGCGTTGCATTCTTGTTCACAGAACCCTGTTTAAGCAACAGTTCAGTCGAACGGTCTCTACGATTCTGCGAGAAACTCACAGCGCCGACTTCAACCAGGTTCAAAGCACGCAACGCGCTGGCATCCAGGCGCATATACTGACCGAGTTCGTGTGTCCTGATACTCCACGCTCCATGATTTGCTGAGTCACCTAGGAGGCCAAGATACGCGAGCAATGCGGCGAGAGCACCTGGGGCCGTTGGCAAGCTGAGCTGAGCTGTGAAGTATAGCAGTCAAGGTTAGTAGATAAAGACATAGCAAAGGCGGGCTTACGAAGCGCGCTGGACGCGTCGGCGCTGGATGGACCAGCTTCAGACTGCGGTATCAGCCGTGTAAGATCTTCCTCGAGATGCTTTGCTGTGAACTCGCCTGTGTGGACGTTTATCAGAAGGAGATGCAAGCTATGACAGAAGAGGGACAACTAACTCGGCTTTCGCTCCGTTATGACGACACCACAACGCTCCAGAACATCTCTGAGTTTCTTCAGGTCGAAATCGCGGTCGGTTGTACCTGTCGCAGTCCCAGTTGTGACCAAAGCCTCCTTGATCCCGAGCTGGATAACCAGTGTCTATACAACCATCATCAGCGACCGTGGAACAATCTGAGACAAAGAGCCTAAACCTCCGTATTCGAGAACAGGTCGTTGTCTACGAAGTCCGACACCCCCAGCTCCCGCGTGCTCGAATCCGCGAAAGCAATGCCGACAGTCTTATTCTTGCTTTTGGACGGCGCGCCCGGGACCGTAGGCGTCGACGCGATTTTGATTGCCATGACCATCGGCGCCGTCATGACATCCGTATCAGCAAACAGCATATCCTCGACTGCATGCAAGTTCCCCGGAGATGCCTACAAGATATGCACTGAGATACAGTCATCCGTGTCATGCAAGCCGTGCGAGCGCTTACCTCTTTGTCCAGCTTGAACTTCGTCACTTTCTTTCCTTGACCGCCTTCCGGAACCCATATCTCCACCTTCAGCTGCTTGATCGTGAGCGCCTCCCTCAGGAATGTCTTCGCAATCGTCGGCCTGAGCGTCACGCTCGGCAGGCCCTTGTCTCGCGAACCAGACCCGAGGTACTTGAGCACCGAGTTGGTGTGGAACACATGCTGCGCGACATAGACGGCATCTTCTCCGTGCGCCGTGTAGTACTCCTCGTTGCTCCGCGCAAAGAGGCGGATGGTACCTGTGGATTCAGGCGACTTCGCAGGAAGCTTCCTGAAGAAAGTGCAGAATCCGGGGTCGATGCTCGTGTCTGACACACATGAGACTGAGTATGCCGAGAAGAGGAGGAGACGTACCTATCTCCTGGTCGTCCTTTTCTTTACCATACATGAGAGCCATGGTGGTTGTAGAAAGAAACGCTCCTGTCCTGTGCACGGATCGACGCGCGCGTCGCGTCGCGTCAGTAAGCGCCAAACGGAGCGCTGAACCGGGTATAGCCGAGCCGACATAGCTGCGGAAGGACCGCGGAAAGGAGGCGGCACATCGTCTCAGCTCCTTCATCGTTCATGCAGTCTCCCGTGCTCACGAGAATTGGATAGTGCTTGTTTCTCAAAAACAATGTCAAGCAATGACCGATGATTTAGCTTTTGTTCAGACTCTAGAATCTGTCTCGTGGCTCGTCCGACTCGCACCTGTGTGTACAGAAGCCGCGTTGTCCCCACCGCAGCATCTGAAGTTTACGGTGCCAAAGAAACTAACTTCACTCAAAAGTTCCTTCTCAGTGCTTCATACCCAAATCTCAGGGTATAAAGGCAGGGGTGAAAGCTTATATGGTATCGTTATTTAACTTGTCCTTGATTTCATGTCTGTCGCTTCTCGTTTCATTGTTCTATTAGTGTGCCAAACGGTGAAGACCCGCGGGTTTTGGTAATTCACCTGCCCTTTTGTCGTACACTGTACAGGTTTGAGCTATCGATATTGTCACCGCCATCGTCCTGGACGAGCCATCTGGCCAGTGAAGCTATGCAAGCTACTATTAACTCCTGGCCTTTAATGTCATTTAGTTATGCATATTTGAAGACGGCTAGGGGTGCCTGAGTGTCCATCGTTTTGGGTATTCTCATGGTCGTTAACGAGTGAGGTACTTACGCCTCGCTATTATCATGAAATCCATGGACAAGATTTGCCACTTTCGATCCCGTGCAGAACTATTTCGATCGCTTAACCGCTTGCTAAGACAAGTGGAAAGAGATCATAAACGGTGTCAGCGAAATAAAGAGCGTTGTGGGTGAATAAGATTGCGAGCTGGAACGTGATTCGTGTTCGCTACATCAAGGCTTGTCAGTGTGCACCGCTTTTGCCTTGCGAGATGAATGACTTACAAGGGAATGCAGTTTCAGGCGCCCGCCGCTCCCTCGCCTGAGCGAATTTGTCTTGTTACAGTGCACACTACCAGCCATGTGGGATTTTCCTTGTCGTCGCGCGTGGCGGCGCGGGACGTAACGGTGAGGCGAAGACAACCTCCGCCTCACCGTGACTGACAAGACCACATACCGCGTTTACCAGTGCCGCAGCCCGTCTCATAAGAACCGCGCCTCCGCGCCTCCGGGGAATCAACGTCGCGCGTCCTGTAATTCTCGCGACAGCTGCGCACGAATGCGCTCCGAAGATCGCCATCACGCCGGGGCATTGCTAGGACGCTGGATCTGATGACATCTCGCCGCGATCAGACGAGGGCGGAGACAATAGGCGGGGTAGCGATGCAGGTGCGAAATCACAGTAAGAGGAAGGTGGAAGAAGCCGAATTTGTGGATGGCTGACTGGAGGTATTCCCGACAGATGTGTCACTCCAAGGCAGTCGATATAAAATCTGTCCTCAGCCCGAATAAGTGCGAAGTGATGCAGGAATGAAGTTCCTAGAGCCCCGAGGAATACTGACCCACGTCCTAGAGCGGCAGCAAAGTGCTTCCAGGCTGAAGGGGATAGCTCCACGGCTTGGAACACATTCAGCCGTAGAATCATGGTGAGGACAACGCACGATGGGAGCCGGTGTACGTCTCAATTCTGTGCATTAGGTGAATCAGTCAATGAACATCGTAGGCTCGCGGTATAAGAAGAGTGGAAACAAGGATATGCGGGAAAGCCGGTGATAGTGATGGAACGACGATCAGAAAATACAGAGAAATGGGGCGTAGACCAGGACTCACCAGTTGGCGTGATCTGCACATTTATCTTGCAGCTGGCGCTCGGAAGCGCACAACAGTCTATCCGAATGCCTGTAGCGTAGTCTGGAGATACGAACATCATTCAGTAACGTATCTTTACAGGGATACATCTGGCATCCTGGCGCAGACTGTGCGGCTTCCAGAATGTGGATGGCGAAGAGTTATGGCCCGACGATCGCAAGGTTGACCTCGCGAACGACGTGGCAGTATGCTTCAGAATACGGCATAGAAAGACCAGTGAAACCAAAGCTTGTGAGCGACTCGAAGGAAGGAAAGGCACTACTTAGTGCTGCCAGTGAGCGAAGGAAGGAAAACAAGCGTAGGACGCGTGACGTCACAATGCAGAGTTAGCGCGGACCGGCGCTTCACTCGAGCAGACACCGATCCTTCCACCGTCACTACTGTAGTGGGCCCTGGGCCGACACTAGCTCAGCTTGCCTCCGAAGCCTCTACTATCTACCATCCAGTGCTGCTATTTACCTGGGCATCCAACTAATTTGTCACCTATGAAGAGCCTTGCAAGAACATCTCACCAATTGCGCACACTTCTGCGACATTCCGATGCACATCAAGCCGAGCTTCACTGAAGTTGGGCTCCTCGCCATGGCGTTCGGACTCTGGACGCAGTAAGCTTATAATATATTTTCCTCGCTGGTTGAACTCTCGATTACTAGGACATCTCCTTAGGCTGTGAATAGCGCGAGGCTCGGGTCCGGATCCTTCCATCTTTCAGTGTCTGCGCCTTTGAAGGCAGCTCTTCGAAGGTCGTGAGCGCGTGACTGTCTGTCAACAAACCCCTCCACATTGGCAGGGCGTCGAAATTGGGTTTTCATAAGGTAAATTAATACTGCTTCTGACAATGCTCGAGGATTCACTGGATATCTTCTTCCCTCGGAAAGGTTGTAGTCGATATATTGGAAGCCTTCTCTACGCAGAGGATCTTAAAGATCACGCCTAGCGTTCGTTTCTTGCGGCATTCGTTTGACTCATTCGTCTTTCCCTCACTCGCTCGCCATGCAAGACGGCTTTTCCTCGCGCTCGCACACCCATTCTCTCAGTGGACGAGTTTCAGCATTGCTACATGGCCATTCTTACGCCATTCCTGTCAAGACCTAATGATATCGACAAATTTTGACTATCTGGACTAGATCATTGTACAATCATCAGGCTCCGCTCCGGGCGTTTGGAATGCTCCCTATATTGGACTGTCGCTAGAATGACGCGTGTCCTGCGCTAGCTCGGTGTACTGTACGACGCTGGCAGGGAGCCTAGCGATGAAGCATCGCTCTGAATCCTGCGCTCAAGCATAGTCCGTCGTACGGACTCACGAACCCCTGCTACCTCCGATTTGATCTTTCTGGACAAAGTAGCGCTTTACAATGCCCGTGCACGCATACACAATCTGGGAATTTGTCAGATCGCTAGGCATGTGTGTGGAGTCTACTCGACGCACTTGGGATTCCGATGGCCACTCATGGATGCTGGCTGGCGATTGCTTAGCCTTGAATAGGGGGAATCAGGTACGAGGACGGTCGGTCTTACTCCATGCTTGAGATGCTCAATGTCGCTATCTAGAGGTGGACTGGTGATCATAGACAGGCTGCGGTCTTCCACTGACATGCGATGCTTCGGGTTGTGGACGGCACTGCGACACTATGATGTTTCGAGGTTCGCTGATCGTTCATTCACTCATTGCCGAGAACTAATCCTTTTCGTGGCATCTCTATTCCAGCATCGCTTCAGAAGTCATGTCCTGTGGTCTCAGATGGGGGGGAATGGATCCTTCCGATGTGAATATGGCTTCACGATCGGGTCGAGAAATGCGCGCGGTATGCTACGTCGGTGTTCACTGTGAAGCGCCTGTCATCCCTCGATAGCTTAGATTCGCAGACTCACGACCTGCATTCAGCGTTGCTTGTACAGGTTCGCGCCAAAGAATTCTGCCCGGGCAATGGGAATCGGGTCGACTTACGGAAGGTCTATGTAGTATGTAACGCAATGCGTCTGTTCTCTAGCTCTGGCTGTGTCGTCAGTCTGTGATCGCTTATCTTGAGTGCGTCGTCAATTGTCGACGTCGAAGCCCAGCTATGTGTCTGCCACACACGTTTCCAGGCAAGCGCCAAGAAGCTCCCTCCTTTGTAAGCCGCTGCTCTATTTCCAGTCGCGAGCGCTTGAGCACCCGGAACTAATTCCGGAGAACACAGCACCGCCTCGAGCAACCCCACGCCCCACGGGCGATATCTCGCCCTGTCGCTTCCTCCCATCTCTCTAGCCCGACCGTCTCTTTGCAGCCGTATCTCTGACTACCGATTCTACAGATCTCTACCTCTCCAAGAGTTATCATGCCGACAAACGATTCTGATATCACTACTTCTGCTTCTGGCCACATCGATCAGGCGAGAGGTGCGCCAGCGCACGACGGGAGAGCTATGATGCTGGATGCTCGTCGAGACAATCCACTTGGTGCTCCGGATCCCGAACTGTCGACCCGGGAAACCATGCTATCGACTCTCCGCACTGTCATGGGCCTCCTCAAAGAGACAGGTGAGATGCTAGTCAACGTACCATATGTGAAAGGGGCCGCTGGAATTATGCTGCGAATCCTGCAAATTCACGAAGTATGTACCTCATGTTGTACTTTGTGTCTTCGTGTCACTAACTTTGCTGGCAGGAGGTCACGGCTTTGCAGGGGAAATGGAAGAGCGTGAGTGCCAACGCTGAACAGATACAACGGATCGTCAGAGACTATGCGCGATGCATAAATGATGGTCAAGACGACAATGATGAACCAACTATGCATGTTGTTGAACATCTCCATGGCATACAATGGTCCGTTATTCATCATTTGCTACCTTGTACCAATCTGACTTGTGTGCAGCGCTTTGGAAAAGGCATTGCGGACCGTGCAGCACTTTTCTTCTGACAGTCGCAAGCGGACTTGCATTCGGACAGTAGTGCAGCGTCGTGAACTGCGATCAATTGTTGACGAATGTGGCGAGAATATCGAGAACGCGCTGAAGTATTTTAATGTCAGGTCTTCATTCTGCATGCATTGCAGCTCCTACTTATTCATAACACCTTTCAGACTGTTATCAACCTGGATAACAATCGACGTCTTCGTGGTGTGCCAAAGTTCCAGGTGTGTTAACATATCTTTTGTGTGCATGCAAACACTAAGATAAGGATTATTTTTCATAGCCAGAGAGGTATGTTCGGTTGTTTATTATTCAACTGACCAGTAACAGGATGTTGAAATTTTTTTGACAGAGTCAAGTACACTCTTCCTGCAAAACCTCAGATCATGCATGGCCGTGATGATATCATTGCTGAACTGGTGACTGCTATCTTGAATAGCTCTTCTGCCAGAATTGCTCTCTTAGGCCCCGGGGGCATTGGAAAGACTTCCATTGCTCTATCAGTTCTGCATCATGATGAGATTCAAAGGAACTATAAATGTTATTTTCTGGCCTGTGATGCCATTGACTCTAGAGATGCTCTCATTATTTCTATTGGGCAAATGCTGGGTGTCTCTGCAAATGAAGAGCATTTTTTGGATGAGGCTAGGGTTCTTGATGCTGTTAGAAATCTTGGGACAGCTATTCTATGCTTGGATAATTTTGAGACACCCTGGGAAGCTCAAAGCACTGAAGTAGAGGCATTTTTGCCCAACCTAGCTGCTATTGATTCTGTTCATCTCCTAATCACAATGAGAGGAGAAGAGTTGCCCCAAGGTACATCCTGGGAAAGATTTTTAATCACACCTTTGGATTGTGATGCTGCTCTGAGGATTTTTCATGAAGTCTCAGGATACAAGGATGAATATGCTCAGAAACTTGTAGAAGCTGTGGATTTTGTACCATTGGCAGTATCTTTGATTGCCCACTACACTCAGACAAGTTCATCCAAAAAGGTCTGGAGACAATGGCCTAAAGATCATTTCAAAGTCCTGACACGCAAGCATGGACAATATAATAGATTGTCAAGTGTGGAGTATTCTATTGGTCTATCTCTGAAGAGTCCAAGAATACAGAGTGACTCTCAATGCCTTCCAATCCTTAGTATACTATCTCTATTGCCAGATGGCATAGATGAATCACAGGAAGATGATATTCAACAACTACTAGAGTTGGAAGGTCCCATTACTGATTCATTGCAAACTCTAAAGAATTGTGCTTTGCTTTCTGATGACACAGCACAAAAGAGGCAAAAACTGCTATCACCAATTTTACTGTATATAAAAGAGCATTATCCATTTCAAAAGACTAGTCCCAAGGGTTTTAGGAATCTGAAATCTTATGTCAAAAGCTGGATTGAGGACTGCAAGTCACAAACCAAAAGCAGAATTATAGAAATTGATTGCAACAATTTAAGATCATTATTGCAATATTGTTTTGAAATTGGTGATGAAAAAAATCAGACAATGGAGATGGTTCTCACATTTGTGGATGATTGCAAATTTGCAGGCTTAAATGAATTAAATATCCTGTTACAGTGCCAAGGCCTTATTCAATGTCTGGATGTATTTATACAAATTGATTATTTGGATACATATGCAGAAATGGAATTACGATTTTCTACTGCTAGCCTAAATGTCAGAAATTCATTGCTGAAAGCAATAACTATGGCTACAGAAATCAATGATATTCAGCTTCAAGCAAAGGTCCATTATACTACAAGTAGTTATTATAATATGATTGATCAGCTTGATTTAGCAAAATATCATGTTGCAGAGGCACTGCAGTTGCACCAGCAAGCCCAGGATGTTGTGGGCCAGGCCAATGATTTGCAAAATCTGGGTCAATTGGATATGAGGCTGGATGATCTTGATTCAGCAAAGGACCATGTTGAAAGGGCACTGCAGCTACATCAGCAAGCCCAGGATGTTTTGGGCCAGGCCAATGATTTGAAATTGCTAGGTCAATTGGACATGAGGCTACATCACCTTGATTCAGCAAAGGACCATTTTGAAAAGGCACTGCAGCTGCATCAGCAAGCCCAACAGGTTTTGGGCCAGGCCAATGATTTGCAAAATCTGGGTCAATTGGATATGAGGCTGGATGATCTTGATTCAGCAAAGGACCATGTTGAAAGGGCACTGCAGCTACATCAGCAAGCCCAGGATGTTTTGGGCCAGGCCAATGATTTGCTATTGCTGGGTGAATTGGCTATGAGGCTAAATGACCTTGATTCAGCAAAGGACCATTTTGAAAAGGCACTGCAGCTACATCAGCAAGCCCAGGATGTTTTGGGCCAGGCCAATGATTTGCGAAATCTGGGTCAATTGGACATGAGGCTGGATGATCTTGATTCAGCAAAGGACCATGTTGAAAGGGCACTGCAGCTGCATCAGCAAGCCCAACAGGTTTTGGGCCAGGCCAATGATTTGCAAAATCTGGGTCAATTGGATATGAGGCTGGATGATCTTGATTCAGCAAAGGACCATGTTGAAAGGGCACTGCAGCTACATCAGCAAGCCCAGGATGTTTTGGGCCAGGCCAATGATTTGAAATTGCTAGGTCAATTGGACATGAGGCTAGATGACCTTGATTCAGCAAAGGACCATTTTGAAAAGGCACTGCAGCTACATCAGCAAGCCCAGGATGTTGTGGGCCAGGCCAATGATTTGCGAAATCTGGGTCAATTGGACATGAGGCTGGATGATCTTGATTCAGCAAAGGACCATGTTGAAAGGGCACTGCAGCTACATCAGCAAGCCCAGGATGTTTTGGGCCAGGCCAATAATTTGAAATTGCTAGGTCAATTGGCTATGAGGCTAAATGACCTTGATTCAGCAAAGGACCATGTTGAAAGGGCACTGCAGCTGCATCAGCAAGCCCAGAATATTTTGGGCCAGGCCAATGATTTGGGAATTCTAGGTATATTGGCCACAATGCTGGATGATCTTGATTCAGCAAAGAACCATTTTAAAAGGGCACTGCAGCTGCATCAGCAAGCCCAGGACACCTTGGGCCAGGCCAATGATTTGAGCAATCTGGGTGAATTGAACATGAGGCTAGATGACCTTGATTCAGCAAAGGATCATTTTGAAAGGGCACTGCAGCTGCATCAGCAAGCTTTCGATTCCATTGGTGAAACTCAAGTCTTGGCATTGTTGGAAAATGTTCAAGGTCAGCTGAAGCAGAGATTGATGTCATATTAGAGGGAGGTGTTACATGAGGTAAAACTACCTCTGTTTGATGGCATGTTGTTGTCATACTGACTTCAAATCATTATATTGTTTCAGTGTCAGTTCCTTAGTCTCCATATTATTTGATCCTTCTTGTGTAGTGTAGATATCTAGCAGTTACCCTGCACAGATGTCTCAAAGTAGTTAGAGTCAGGAAAAATGGAGTGTATTGTAGGATAATCATACAACACCATTGGGCAAACAGCACTTGAAACAGTCACGAAGCCATGGTAGAAAATGAAAATATAAAAGCATCTGTGTTCAAGGAAATTCACGTACAGCTATCTTCTAATCTTAGCCATTATCACTCATTCATGGATCCACGGAAGAGAACTTCCCCTCCCATGCACTCCCAGGCTTAGTATGACCGCCCGAACAATGTCCGACGTTTCGCATTGCTACCACACGCGGGACACTTCGTCTCGCCCGGAACGATCGGCGTCCAGCGCGACTGCTCGAAAGGAATGGCCAGCGACTTGGCACCCGCCGACGGCGCCCGCTCATCCTGCGGCTCCGCCGACCGACCGCTGCGCTCCTTGATATCGTCCTCGCACGCCTCCGCCTCGCACCACGGAATCGCAACGACGCACTTGTCGTCCAGCGCAGGCACGACGTCCTCCCACCGCGTCACCTCCTTCACGCGCGCGTCGTACGTGTCCTTCGCGCGCTGGAACATCTCCGCCTGGATCGTCTCGAGCAGCGCCGGCACCGCCTGCTCGATGCCCGCGAGCGCGATCGGCGCCTTCGCGCCCGTGTCGCGGTGCACACCGAGCGTCTGCGCCTTCGCGAGGTCCTGCGGCCCGATCTCGAGGCGCAGGGGCACGCCCTTCTGCTCCCACTCGTTGAACTTCCAGCCGGGTGTGTGGCCCTCGCGCAGGTCTGCCTTGGCGCGCACACCTGCCTTCTTCAGGATTTTGACGAGTTCTGCGCACTTGTCGATGATCTGCTGTCGCTGCGCGTCCGTGGTCTTGGCTGTGATGCCGCAGGGGACAACGACGGCCTGCACAGAGGTGACGCGCGGAGGCAGCACAAGGCCCTGGTTGTCGCCATGCACCATGACCATAACACCGATTGTGCGCGTCGAGAGACCCCAGGAGTTCTGCCAGACAAACGCCTTGCGCTGGCCGGTCGGGTCGGTCGGGTCCTCGACGAAAATGTTGAACATCTCTGGCTTGGAGAAGTTCTGACCGAGGTGGTGGGAGGTGGCGGCTTGAATGCCGCGGCCAGATGTGGGGATGAAATCCTCGACGGTCGTGGTGTAGTCGCCGCCAGCAAATTTCTCCTTCTCCGACTTGACACCGGGGATGACAGGGACAGCGAGGAGTTCTTCATAGGCGCGGCGATAGAGGTCGAGGATTTCGAGAACTTCCTTTCCGGCCTCGGCCTTCGTGAGATGAGCGGTGTGTCCCTCTTGCCAGAGGTATTCACGCGTGCGGAGGAAAGGCTCTGAAAGCATGTCAATTGCCATATCAGCATTGAAATGGTAAGTGCCATATGAGGACTCTTGGACTCTCATCGGACGACGCTGCTCCGCTGGTTGAGCTTGGGCGGCAAATTACGGTGGCTTTTGATCCACTTTGCGTAGTCTAATTCGCCGTCAGCGCATTTCGCGAGCATCGCTGCCTTGATCTTGAGACTTACAAGGGTACATGGCTGTTTCGGAGGTGGGACGAATAGCGATGGACTCCTCCAGATCTGACTGGCCACTGAACGGGACGTCAATTTGACGGTCATAGAATATCAACTAGCCACTCACGCTCGTGTAACCCAGGCGAGAACCCGAGATGAACATGGGGAAGTACACGTTCTCGACCTCCATCTCCTTGATCTTTGCGTTGAACCACTCTACTCTCGTGGTTAGCATATATCATGCGCGGGGATTTAAAAACGTCGTGTACCCTGAATGATAAATCTCCCAAATGCTAAACGACGAGGGTCTCAGGGTGTAGCAACCACTGACACTGTAGTACTCGAGCATGTCCCCCCTCAAAAGGACCTGCAAAGAAAGAGGTGTAAAAGCGTGTATTTCGTGTGCAATCGACATTTGATTCACATTTGTATACCACCCTGAAAAATCAATCTGCTTCTCCACACCAATCGCAACCTGCACGGCACCCTCGATCTTCGCATCTTCGTTCTCCACCTGCTTCTCAGCAGGCTTCGCAGGGGCGGGGACAGCAGCGTCGCTTTCTACCTTCAAAGCAACGAAGTCGATCTCATGCAATTTGGTATCGGCTGTTTCCAGCTTTCGCAGGTATGTGATGAGATCCTGTCCGGACAAGAAGAGGGTAGCGCCGGAAGAAAGGGCGTGCACGGCAAGAGGGGAGGTAGAAGACGCGATGGACGCATCGACGACGGTGACTACTTTCGGGAACGTCTGATCGTTGATCGCGAGAGGCGACACTGTTTTACGATAGATCAGTAAAGAGCAATAACAGAAATGTGAATATGAGACGTACGAGAGTCCTTATGGAGCGCGAAAGACTCGGACAGCAAGTCCTCCGACGCCAACCTAAGATTCTCCAGACTGAGCTTGTTGCCCAATGCACCCGAGCTCGTCTCGCGCGAGCACAACCACAGGAACAGGAATCATGTTTTTGGCCATCTTGGGCTTGAAAACGAGTACCTGCACGAGTTCAAAAGACTTCGGGGAAGCGGGGTCGCCCTACAGCCCAGGCAACGGGAGACTTTGCCTGTGCATGCGATACGGTTGCAGTGGCCCCGATGGACAGCTCAGAGAGTGTCTGTGTGGGGGACGTGGCCCGAGGTCGACCATGGGCGACGTACGAGGAGCAGCGTGGCGATGGCCGAGCCGCGGCGGTCACTCGATCGACGCTGCGATCGCGTTTATTGGTCCATATGGGTCCACATTTTTGGTTCCTGGGCGCTCGTTTGCCTTGCTCCTCCGTCTCCTCGGTCCAACCTTGGTCATTGCACGATTGCAATCCCGCGTTGCACGTAGGACACAATTCCTAAGGACCCCAGAGAAATGAGCCGTAAGTGTGTTTGTCTTGTGTTTTTCTCTGCTGCGTAGTAACCCAAGTGGTTTCTATACTGCATAGTAACCCGACCCTTTTTCCACCATCAAGTAGCCTGGCGGGGCTTCCTGCTTTATAGTAAGCAAGCCGTCTCTTTTCTTTGTCTTTTTCTGCTGCAGAGTACTCGTAGTACAGTACATTGTCCTCTCTCCCAGTGCCTGACATCTACCCACAATTCGCCTAATTTCACCGTCGCGCCTCCTCAGTCAAGTCGTCCGGACCTCTGAACCCATTGCTACCGATCGCGCACAGGCGAAATCGACTGCCGCATTGGCTCTTCCCTCCGCGTGTGCACCCAAACTGGAAAGCGCAAAGAGGGCGGCGGAACGGAAAATCGACCATGATCTGAAAAACGCAGATCGTGAGTTTGTACCCCCGTTCGCATGTAACATGAACTTACCGTTTGGCACAACGGCTCCCATCCACAGCTTGATGATGACGTCCTCGGAAAGCGTTGGACACGCGGCATGCGGGACGACGTGACCCGCAGACCAGGCAGTCAGCCTCGAACGGGTCCCCAAGAAGATGGCGCTGAACGCGCGCCGATCATGTCGCGACGACCCAGGACTCCAGCGCGGAGGCCGCCATCCACAGCACGCGCGTCGTACTTGATGATGACGCCCTGTCTTGCCGTGCCTTTCCGGTGACTGCACCCCAGGGTGCGAGCGGACGATCAGTGCATGTGGAGGGGATTTCCAGCGGCAGGCATGGCCCGGAGGCGAGAACCTCTTCTCGCGTACATGAGATTCCCGGGTAGTGGCGAGCTCCGGCGTCGCACCGGATGAGGGGCGCCAATAGCCCTTCAAATCGCACAAAGGTGAGTCGTTACCAGCTAAGCAGTCCAGGATCGGCTTACCTTCGTCAGGACTCCTCGGAGCAGCGTCACATGCATCTCAGCGATGCAGCGCCGCGCGATGACAGGCCGTGGAAGGCCAACCGGTCGCCTCGTCCTCGTACTTGACGACGACGCCCAGCGTCTATCGTGCGCCCGCGAGGTATGGACAGCGCCCCGCCAGTGCGTCGCAGAGCATCACTCATAGCTGGAAAATAGTAAGTAGCTATACCTCCTCCAAAATGAAATCACTGACCTCGTCAATGCAGCCACTGGGAGAGCTGTCGCTCGAAGCCATGGGAGCCAACGACGCCACCGCGTGCCACCCGCCCGAGATAACTTGATGATGACGCCCTTGGCGCCGAATCGCGCGCGCAGCGGCTTCGGGAAATGGACGACGCCCGGGGGAACGGGAGCGGGACTCGTCAGGGATCGCATGATACGTATTTGATGATGACGCCCTTCGCGTCCAATCTCAGGCGCGGCGTCTTCGCGGGATGCATGACGTGCGCACGGCCAGAAGACTGAAAAGAGACCACATACCACATTTACCAATGCCGCAGCTCGCCTTGCAACCGTCTTGTAAGAACCGCTCCACCGCGCGTCCGAGGACTTCTCGAATGTCGCCCATCCTGCAAGTCTCGCGTTTGGGTACGAATGCGCTCCGATGGGGATCGCCACGACGCCATTGTCGCCTGGGCATCGTTAGGACGCGATCAGACGAGGGCGGAGACGCGGGTGACAAACCACGGTGGGTAGAAGGTGCAAAAAGCAGGATTCGTGGATGGCTGAGTGAGTGCATACCCGACGGCTATATCACCCTAAGACGTTTGGTATAGAAATCCGCCCTCAGCTCGAGTAAGTGCGAAATAATGTAGAATCGAAGTTCTAGAGCCCGAGGAATACGAAACATGTCTAGAGCGGCAGCAGAGTGCGTCCATGCTGAAGAGAATAGCAGCACGGCTTAAACGTGGTGAGGACATCGCACGATGGGAGTCCGTGTACGATTGAATTCTGTTAATTAGGTGAATCAGTCATAAACATCGCAGGCTCGCGGTATAGAGAGTAGCAACAAGAATATGCGGGAAAGCGGGAGACAGCCACGGAACAAGTAGCAGAAAATATGGAGAAATTCAGATGGGGCGCAGACAGCAGGCGTAATCTGCATGATGATGTTGATATTGCAGCTGGCACTCAAAAGCATACAGCAGCCCATCAGAAAGCTATGGCGTAGTCTGAAAACACGGACATCGTGTAGGAATGTACCTGTACAGGAATACACCTCGCATCCTGGCACAGACTGTGCGGCTCCCAGAACGTGTCGAATGGCGAACATATTTTTTGTGTGCATGCAAACACTAAAGATAGAGGTTATTTTTCATAGCCAGAGAGGTATGTTCAGTTGTCCATTATTTCACTGACTAGGGACAGGGTGTTGAAAATCTTTGACAGAGTCAAGTACACTCTTCCTGGAAAACCCCAGATCATGCATGGCCGTGATGATATCATTGCTGAACTGGTGACTGCTATTTTGGATGGCTATTCTTCCAGAATTGCTCTCTTGGGCCCTGGGGGCATTGGAAAAACATCTATTGCTATATCAGTTCTGCATCATGATGAGATTCAAAGGAGCTATACATGCTATTTTCTGGCCTGTGATGCCATTGACTCTAGAGATGCTCTCATTATTTCTATTGGGCAAATGCTAGGTGTCTCTGCAAATGAAGAGCATAGTCTAGATGAGGCTAGAATTCTCAATGCTGTTAGAAATCTTGGAACAGCTATTTTATGCTTGGATAACTTTGAGACACCCTGGGAAGCTCAAAGCACTGAAGTAGAGGCATTTTTGCTCAAGCTAGCTGCTATTGATTCTGTTCATCTTCTAATTACAATGAGAAGAGAAGAGTTACCACAGGGTACATCCTGGAAAAGATTTTTCATCACACCTTTAGATTGTGATGCTGCTCTGAGGATTTTTCATGAAGTCTCAGGATACAAGGATGAATATGCTCAGAAACTTGTAGAAGCTGTGGATCTTGTACCATTGGCAGTATCTTTGATTGCACACTACACTCAGACAAGATCATCTAAGAAAGTCTGGAAGCAATGGCCTAAAGATCATTTCAAAGTCTGACACGCAAGCATGGACAACATAATAGACTGTCAAGTGTGGAGTATTCAATTGGTCTATCTCTGAAGAGTCCAAGAATACAGAGTGACTCTCAATGCCTTCCAATCCTTAGTATACTATCTTTACTGCCAGATGGTATAAATGAATTACAGGAAGATGATATTCAACATGTGCTTGAATGTGAAGGCTCCATTACTGATTCATTGCAAACTTTAAAGAACTGTGCTTTAATTTCTGCTGATATTGGACTAAGAAGGCTAAAATTGCTATCACCAATTTTACTTTATATAAAAGAGCATCATCCATTTCAAAAGACTAGCCCCAAGAGTTTTAGCAATCTCAAAGCTTATGTCAAAAGCTGGATTGAGGATTGTAAGCAGCAAACCAAGGGCAGAATGATAGAAATTGATTGCAACAATTTAAGATCATTATTGCAGTATTGTTTTGAATTTTTTGATGGAAAAAAATCAAACAATAAGCATGATTCTCACATTTGTTGAGAACTGTGTGCTTGCAGGCCTAAATGAAATGAACCTATTGTTACAGTGCCAAAGCCTTGCTCAACATCTGGATGTGACTATGCAAATTAATTATCTGAACACATGTGCAAAAATAAAATTACATTTTTTGACTGCTAGCATGAAGGTCAAATATTCATTGCTTAAGGCAATGACTATGGCTATAGAAACCAATGATATCAATCATCAAGCAGACATCCATCAAATTACAAGTAATTACTATACTAGACTTGATCAACTTGATTTAGCAAAATATCATGTTGAAGAGGCATTGCAGCTGCATCAGCAAACCCAGAATGTTTGGGGGCAAGCCAATGATTTGCAAAATCTGGGTCACTTGGACATGAGGCTGGATGACCTTGATTCAGCAAAGGTTCACTTGAAGAAAGCATTGCAGCTGCATCAGCAAGCCCAAAGCATCTGGGGCCAGGCCAATGTTTTGGGATATCTAGGTGAATTGGACATGAGGCTGGGTGACCTTGATTCAGCAAAGCACTGTCTTAAAGAGGCATTGCAGCTGCATCAGCAAGCCCAGAATACTGTGGGCCAGGCCAATGATTTGCGAAATCTGGGTGAATTGGATGTAAGGCTGGATGACTTTAGTTCAGCAAAGCATCATTTTAAAGATGCATTGCAGCTGCATCAACAAGCTCAGAGCATTGTAGATCAGGCCTATGATTTGCAAAATCTGGGTGACTTGGACATGAGGCTGGATGACCTTGATTCAGCAAAAATTCACTTGAAGAAGGCATTGCAGCTGCATCAGCAAGCCCAAAGCATCTTAGGCCAAGCCAATGATCTGGGGCATCTGGGTGAATTGGACATAAGGCTGGATGATCTTGAATCAGCAAGACATTATTTTGAAGAGGCATTGCAACTGCATCAGCAAGCCTAGAACATTGCAGGCCAGGCCAATGATTTCGGATATTTGGGTCAATTGGACATGAGGTTGGATGATCTTGATTCAGCAAAGCATCATCTTGAAAAGGCATTGCAGCTGCATCAGCAAGCCCAGAGCATCTTGGACCAGGCTTATGATTTGCAAAATCTAGGTGAATTGGACATGAGGCTGGATGATCTTGATTTAGCAAAGCTTCATTTTGAAGAGGCATTACAACTGCATCACCAAGCTTCCAATTTCAGTGGTGAAGCTCAAGCCTTTGCATTGTTGGACAAGGTTGAAGCTGAGCTCAAGCAGAGGTTGAAGTCATATTAGTCACAGGTTAACATGAGATAGGACCATCTGTATTGCATGGCAGGTTGTAGTGTATACTAACTTCAAATTATTTTGATCCATCGGTGTCATTTTCTTAGTCTGCATATCAGTCTACCTTTCTTGCATGGTGCAAATATCTAGCAAATATCCTGCACAAATGTATTCAGTCATCAGATACAAGAAAAGTAATGTGCCTTATAGGACAATCACACACCACCATTGGGAGATCAAGTCTCGAGACAAGCATAGTAGAAAATGAGGGTAGAAAAGGATGTACATTCATGGAAATTCATGCACAACTAACTTCTAATCTCGGCTGACATCAGTCATACATCTGCATAAGAAAAAAACCTTTCCCTTCCGTATGCTCCTCGGCCTAGTACGACCGCCCAAATAACGTCCAGCGTTTCGCCTTGTTCCCACATGCAGGGCACTTCGTCTCGCCCGGAACGATCGGCGTCCACCGCGACTGCTCGAAAGGAATGGCCAGAGACTTGGCACCCGCCGACGGCGCCCGCTCATCCTGCGGCTCCGCCGACCGACCGCTGCGCTCCTTGATATCGTCCTCGCACGCCTCCGCCTCGCACCACGGAATCGCGACGACACACTTATTGTCCAGCGCCGGCACGACGTCCTCCCACCGCGTCACCTCCTTCACGCGCGCGTCGTATGTGTCCTTCGCGCGCTGGAACATCTCCGCCTGGATCGTCTCGAGCAGCGCCGGCACCGCCTGCTCGATGCCCGCGAGCGCGATCGGCGCCTTCGCGCCCGTGTCGCGGCGCACACCGAGCGTCTGCGCCTTCGCGAGGTC
This sequence comes from Hericium coralloides, assembly GCA_003675405.1. Lineage (NCBI taxonomy): Eukaryota > Fungi > Basidiomycota > Agaricomycetes > Russulales > Hericiaceae > Hericium > Hericium coralloides. Next base: position 233,056 of record QUOP01000240.1, on the reverse strand, counting down.
CTGCGGCCCGATCTCGAGGCGCAGCGGCACGCCCTTCTGCTCCCACTCGTTGAACTTCCAGCCGGGCGTGTGGCCCTCGCGCAGGTCCGCCTTGGCGCACACCGCCTTCTTCAGCGTCTTGACGAGCTCCGCGCACTTGTCGTTGATCTGCTGTCGCTGCGCGTCCGTGTCTTGGCTTTGATGCCGCAGGGCACAACGACCGCCTGCACGGAGGCGACACGCGGGTAGCACAAGGCCCTGGTTATCGCCATGCACCATGACCATAACACCGATTGTGCGCGTCGAGACCCCAGGAGTTCTGCCAGACAAACGCCTTGCGCTGGCCGGTCGGGTCGGTCGGGTCCTCGACGAAAATGTTGAACATCTCTGGCTTGGAGAAGTTCTGACCGAGGTGGTGGGAGGTGGCGGCTTGGAATGCCGCGGCCAGATGTGGGGATGAAGCCCTCGACGGTCGTGGTGTAGTCCCGCCCGCGAACTTCTCCTTCTCCGACTTCACACCGGGGATGACGGGGACAGCAAGGAGTTCTTCATAGACACGGCGATAGAGGTCGAGGATTTCGAGAACTTCCTTGTCGGCTTCGGCCTTCGTGAGATGCGGTGTGTCCCTCTTGCCAGAGGTATTCACGCGTGCGGAGGAAAGGCTCTGAAAGCATGTCAATTGTAATATCAGTATCGAAATGTAAATCGTACGAGGACTCTTGAACTCCCATCGGACGACGCTGTTCCACTGGTTGAGCTTGAGCGGCAAATCACGATGGCTCTTAATCCACTTTGCATAGTCTGATTCGCGGTAAGTGCAAATCGCGAGCATCGTTGCCTTGAGACTTACAAGGATACATGGCGGTTTCGGAGGTGGGACGGATGGCGATGGGCTCCTCCAGATCTGACTGGCCACTAAACGAGACGTCAATGTCACGATCATGGCGGATCCACCTATTCACTCACGCTCGTGTTACCCAGGCGACTTCAGGAGAGAAACCTTCAATGTGGTCCTTTTCCCGCTCAAGCGCTTTGGCTGAGATGAACATTGGGAAGTACGCGTTCTCGACCTCCATCTCCTTGATCTTGGCATTGAACCATTCTACTCTCATAGTGAGCATTTAGCACACATGAATGAAAATTATGGACCTTGAATTATCTCCCAGATGCTAAATGACCAGGGTCTGAGGATGTAACAGCCACTGACGCTGTAGTACTCGAGCATGTCCGCCTTCAAGAGGACCTAGAGGAAGATACGCGTAAAAGCGTGTATCTCGCGCAATCGACTGTTGACTTACATTGGTATACCACCCTGAGAAGTCGACTTCTTTCTTCACGCCAATAGCAACCTGTGGAGCACCCTCGATCTTCGCGTCTTCCTTCTCCACCTTCTTCTCAGCAGGCTTCGCAGGAGCGGGGGCAGCAGCGCCGCTTTCTGTTTTCAAAGCAACGAAGTCGATCTCATGCAATTTGGTATCGGCTGTTTCTAGTTTTCGCAGGTATGTGATGAGATCCTGCCCAGACAAGAAAAGCGTGGCACTAGAAGAAAGGGCGTGCACAGCGAGAGCGGAGGTGGAAGACGCGATGGACGCATCGACGACGGTGACTATGTTCGGGAACGTCTGCTCGTTGATTGCGAGAGGAGATACTGCGTTACGATAGATCAGGAAAAAGAGATGGCATGAACGTGGATATGGGACGTACGAGAGTCTTTATCCAGGGAGAAAAACTCGGAAAGCAGGTCCTCCGACGCCAACCTAAGATCCTTCAAATTCAGCTTCTTGCCCAATGCACCCGAGCTCGTCTCCGTCTCGTCTCGCGCAATCACAATCACAGGAACGGGAGTCGCGTTTTTGGCCGTCTTGGGCTTGAAAACGAGCGTTTTCACGAGCTCAAAAGACTTCGGGGCGGCGGGGTCGCTTTGCAGCGCCTCGCGCCAGGCAGCGGGGGATTTTGCCTGTGCATGCGATATCGAAGCAGAGGGGTTTATTGAGAGCTCGGATAGTGTCTGTGTGACGGACTCGAGCGAAGCCATGGTGGAAGACGAGCGATATATACAACGGCGAGGGAAGGGGCGGGGGCGAGACGGAAAACTGGACTGTGACTCGATGCGGCTCACTGTTATCAGATGCGCCGGGCGGTTGCTATTCGTGGTTATGCGTCTGAGCAGGCGAGGAGAAATGCGCCGGGCTGCTAGCATACGGTTGACAGCGCTGCACGTCGTCGTCGAGCCTGACGTAGGGGAGGGAGGGGGCGGGAGGAGGGCGGGGACGGGCGGGAAATTTGCGCGCTCGTCGGCATCCGGTCGCGTCTACTTTCTCGGCTGTTGCTTATTCGCTAGTAGGATGCACGTTTCGCACCTCTGCGATTCAGTCTCGCAGGGATGTGAATGCTTTGTATGAAGAGTAGACTACATTGGTGTATTATAGATGAGGAATATAAAGCTCTAGGTATAGTACGGTCTACTGGACGGGGACAACCCCCGCGCATCTTTTGCAGAGAACGTCGTCCTCGGGACGGGTATAAGTCCAGCATCTAGGGCATTTACCCTGTGTCGCAGGACGAACACGAATAGTAGCAATGCCTTCATCGGAGTCTATGCTATGTGTCAGAAGGAAAAGGGTTTAACATGCAAAGTGAGCCGTACCCAGTGAATCAGAATAAGTCCAGGCCGGTGACGCCGCTCCGGCGGAGGCCTCGTCGGTTAGCGATACGTCAGAAACGATGAACAAGGTCTTCAGGAATGATTCTGCTCCATCGGACGTCAGCGAGTTGAATCGAAGGATTTACACGAAATACAGACCTTCGCGCCTCAATAGCTTAATCAGCGGCGTATCGGGTGAGCCTCCGCTGGGCAAGATGAGATCCACCTCAGCCTCCAACGAGCTCTTCAGGTTTCTATGAACACGATCAGCGACAATATCGTCGACGAAATAGAGGAGCGCACTTGTCTCCTCGCGCCTTCTCGAGAAGGGCCAGAACAGCGCTGCGAACGCGAAGCAATTCGGTCATATCCTTTTCAGCGACCACGTCCTCCCAGTTCGCAAGCTGCAAATCTCCTGCGTTAGAGCTGATCTTACCATCACGAAGAGAATGAAGGCATACGAGTGGCTCCCACTTTGTCGCGAACACCGAAGATCCCATAGTCGGATCTTCATGCCCTTGTAGCGTATGATGAATTTCCTCCGCCAGATGAGGCAGCACTGGGGCCATCACACGAGTCATCGTCGTGAGTACTTGCTCCAGGACGGTCACGACCGAGCGCCGCTCGAAGCTGGACAGACTGTCGGCATACAGACAGTCCTTTGTGATGTCAAAGTAGAGCGACGAGAGGGTGATGTTGGCGAAATTGCTAAGCGCATTCATGACTGGAGAAATGTTTCAGGACACAGCAAAAAACGGAGGTCGACACAGTGCCAACCTTTCGGGAAGTTGTAGTTCGCGTAACCCTCGAGCGCAACTTGCTCAAGCTTATACAGCTCATGCATCACATATCGTTCCGCCTGTACCACATCATAAACGTGACGTCTGCGTAGAAAACATCGAGACCGAGATCAACTCACGAGACGCATATCCTTCTGCTCGATTCTCTGAAGTTGCTCCCGAACCTCCTTCGACCCGATGTTCCCAAGGACGAACCGCGCCGAGTTGCGGATCTTGCGCAGCGACTCGGCAGCCTGCGACAGAATCGTCTTGCCAATGGACATGTCGCGCCAGTACTCCACCGTCGCAGCCCATAGGCGGAGAACATCCGCCCCATAAGCCGGATCTTTCTTCTTGTCCTGTCCACGCCTTCAACAAACAATACGCGCAGATCAAGATACTATCGCACCTTCCCTCCCTTGATGACAGTCATAGGGCTGATAATATTCCCCAACGACTTGCTCATCTTCTTGCCCTCCTGATCAAGCACCATCCCATGCGTGATGAGCGTCCCATACGGCGCTTGCGCCACGCTCTCTTCTGAAGCCCGCGCGCCGACGGCAGTGAGCAGCTGGCTCTGGAACCACCCACGGTGCTGGTCCGAGCCCTCGAGACACACGTCCGCGCGCTGCTCCGGGAGCTGCGACCACGACGACCCCGAATCAAACCACACGTCCATCGTGTCCGTGCCCTTCCGCCACTCGCCGTCCTCCGCGCGCAGGGACGGCGGCAGGAAGTCGGACACGGGTCCGTCCCACCAGTGCGCGACGCCCTTGGCCTGGAGGACCGCGAGTATATGCGCGAGACTCTCGCTCGTGAGGACGGCGCGGTCCGTGGGGACGTGGTGCAAGGAGGGGATCGGCACGCCCCAGACGCGTTGGCGGGAGATGCACCATTCTGACCGAGATTTGATGAAGGACTCGAGGCGGTTGCGGGCTGCTACGGGGTTAGCAGACTAAGAGACATGACAGAAGAGACGTACAGATCTCCGGGTGGAAGGACACCTTTTCGAGGGCTTGAAGCGCATCCTGCTTGATACCATCCAGGTTTGCGAACCACTGAGAAGTTGCGCTGGAGGAAAGATGTTGTCAGGCCTTCGTATGGTGTTGCAAGAGCGGAATGGACATACGTGACGATGATAGGCTCGTGCGTTTTCCAGTCATATGGATACCGATGGCGAATCTTCTCGACCTTGACCAAGACACCAATGTCCTCGAGGAGGCTTACCACCGCCTTTGAGCCACCCTTCAGCACCTCCTGCCCCATGATTGTCTTTCCAGCCTCCGGCCCAACAACGTTAGCCACCTCATCGGTGAACGCACCCTCCGCACCGACGTGGCAGACTATGCTCGTAGATGACGAGATTAAGTTGAGAGCACGGAAGGCGTTGTAGTCCTCTGCACCGTGCGCAGGTGCGCAGTGCACGAGGCCTGTACCAGAGTCAGGAGTGACATGCGAGGACGGCAGAATGTGCAACGGTGCCGATACAGCTGCAAGGGGCGAGAAAAGTGGAATATATGCGGTGTCAACAAGATCAGACCCTACGGATGACGGGATTCAACATAGCGCTGAGAGGATATCATGCTTTGGTTTACCTGTCACAGTTGCCAAAACATCCACGTCACCGATGACGGGCTCCAGAGCGGACCGCCGGTCTGCCGCAATAATCAGGATACCGTCACCAGCATCCCGACCTCGAACAAGCTCATAGGTCATTTCCGGATGGACAGCAATTCCCTGACGGAGATAACGACATCAGTAATGCGAAACAAATTCAAACCGTGCATATAGCTACCATATTCGCAGTCAAAGTCCAGGGTGTGGTCGTCCAGACTAGCAGGCGTGCACTTGTTTCTCCGAGACTCCCAAGCAGCTTCTGCAAAGCTGGGCTTGCGGTATTGGTGTCAACTGAGAATGTGACGTAGACGGAGTGTGAGACATGATCATCTTTGTAGACCAGCTCGGCTTCAGCCAGGGCCGACCGTGAAGACGGAGAGTAGTGGACGGGGCGGTAATGACGGTAGATAAGACCTGTTACAGATCCGCATGAACATCATTGCACCCTGGAAAGAAAGACGAAATGGACCTTGTTCGACCATTTTCTGGAATACCCGAAGCTGCCGCATTTCGTACTCATGATCTGCATTGGTTCAGAATATGACCAGAAGTAGCAGGACGAGAAATTCATACCTAGCGTGCGATATGTCGTTGGCTCGCGCCAGTCGGCCATGATACCAAGTTCCTGGAACTCTGCTTTCTGGGTCTCTATCTCTCGCCTAGCAGTAGCTTCCGCCGCTTTACGAATGGTATTAGGTGGAAGGGTATGCGCTTCTTTCTGAAGGACATTGAGCATCTACGTCAGATCATCAGCAAGAAGACTCACCCTGAGATCCTTCAATGCCTTGTTCTCTATAGGTAACCCGTGGCAATCCCATCCTGGAATATAACTTACGTTCTCGTCAGGCTCGCGGCATATCCAAGTCTTCTGTCAAGACTTACTGGACCCTATCCCCAATGGAGACATGATAGCGATTGATAATGTCCTTCAAAATCTTGTTCAAAGCGTGACCTAGATCACATAGCATCGTCTGAGTTAATGCCGTTCCTAATTGAAGACGCGTCTCACCCATGTGCAGGTGCCCATTAGCATATGGTGGTCCATCGTGGAAGACAAATGACGGGCCCTTCGCATTCTGCCGCTACTTCAAGATGATACGTCAGTGCCCCCATTGAGTCGACGGCGACGAGAATATGATCAGACCTGCCATTGGTACAACGCGTCGCATGTCTTATGACGGAACGCGACCTCGGTCTTTGCAGGATCCGTCCAGAGCGAGAAGGTCGTCTTCGGCAGCCGGAGCGTCTTCGAGAAAGCCTTGCTATCTGCCTTAGCGTCGCTACCTTGGCCTACCTGACGCGGCGCAGAACACGCTATCCATCGTTTGGTGCCAGAAAAGGACGGCTTTCGCAGAGGCGCGGTGTAGGCGGCAAGTGGACCGCCTATGAGCCGCATGGAGTGGTAGACTCCCAGCTCACCCCTGCTTCCAAAGAGGGCTTGAGGTAGTCCTGTGGACACGCGAGAGAATAAGGAGTGGTGGGGAGGAGAACTTCAAGACTCGGAAGCGACGCCCGCAAAGCAGATGCGTAAGTCACGTGTGTGGAGGAACAAACGCCCGGGAGATATTTGGGCAATTTCCTGCAATTTCTTACGAGCCATTTGGCCTTCACACGAATGGGTACGCATGTGCCTACACCGCCAACCATCTGAGCGGGTGAACCCGTAAATCTCCGGTATCAGTGATTACGGAGAGTTTGATCCCACGTAGCCACGGATCTGTACCGTGTGTGATCATGAGTCCCTCCGATCGAGTGTACCCTTCAGTCTACATCTGCGTCAGCCACAAATCTCCTTGTATCCGAGGCCGCCACGAATCTACGGGCCTGAAATCAAGGAATGGGCGCCTCACGACTTAGGGCCCGATGGTTATTCACGGTGTCGTGCAGCCTTCTCTTGTAATTGACCACCGACTACAGCATTTCGAACATATCGTAGCCTACTGCATCAAATTACTATTCACTATAGATGATTTGCGAGCAAGAAGTGCCAGTGGCTTTCAAATTGTCAAAGGTACGTTAGGTATACAGTCCATAGCATATCTGGTCTCTCGTGCCCCGTCGCGTTCCATCACCGTTGTGCCAGTGGTATCGGGCGCTTAAGGAACCGAATAGCGCTTTATGGCCAGCAATGAATGGATGCTGTCAAAGAAGAATGATCATTGCCGTGCTCACCTAGATTGACAGCCTCCCCGTCGACCTCTTTTCCTCCTCTACTCGTCCCTTCTTTCGCTGGCGCCGTCACTAGTCGTCTCCTCGTTGTTCGTGGGCGGGTACGCTACTTGTTCCCACCATTCGGGCCCTTGCGATGTGCCTGGCTCTGGAATATCTTCGTCGAAGGTAGGGATCCCATTGCAGACCCGAATAAGTCGCTGACGGTATTCTTCAGCCTTTCGGCGGTTTCGCTCGGCATCTTCACGGTACTCTCCGGCGTTGAGGCGATACCGGGTGGCTTCGACACGCAGGTCGATGTTTTCCGCAATAGCTCCTTGCCGTTCCACTTGCACCTGGGTAAGTTCCTGTCGAAGCGCCGTGTAGTGCCTCAGCAGCTCATCATAGTCGTTTTGCAGTTGCTCCAGATCCTTCTCGTGAACGGTACATTGTCCACAAGTAACATCTTCGTGATAAAATATAGGTTATATTTCCTTCTTAGATCGGGATGGTTTCGATATTTACACACCTTCGTCTTCTTTGGCCTTCGAATTGAGCATATCTGGGTCCAAGTTGATAAGGTACTGACTTTCCGTTGTCTGTGAATCCAGTGCACCTCCAGGTGCAAAAAGTCTAGGTAACCTTTGAATGCGATGGGCATCAATGACGATGGAGAGGCCCGCGCACCGTTTCGTAGCTCTTGATGCTTCCGCTTTGATTACAGCCTTCCGTTTTTCGCGGTGCCGTCGCAGAAAGTCGCCCGTCTTTATGAGCTGAGAGGGTTCGTAGTCGTCTTGGGAGCTCATGGTTGACTTGAAAATTAGCCTGTGAGTCCAAACGCACCAGGGTTGAGGGAAGAGCGCGCAGCGCGGGTCCCCCGTGTGGCGCCCGCATGCCGAGTCAAAACCCGAACTGCAAAGGCCCACACAGACCAGCGGACGCCCTCTCTGGACCCAGGCATTCTTTCCCTTCAGCATGTCAAGTTCACAGGTCTCGTCCGATAGTCCTTTCGTCCCCTTGTCGGATCCGGGCCCGGCGTTTTCAAACCGATTTTGTGAGTGACTTCCGGTGCTTCTTCAAGAAATCATGTTTACGGTCCTTATTTCAGTATTCCTTTCGAACGGGCGACAATGGCGCTGTACGACGTGTGCAACAGGTTGGCTCAGTGAACAGAAAGCATTAGAGCACGAAGACACTGCTGCGCACGTACGCAGAGCTCGGGAACTCGACGAGCTGCCTCCCCTTCAAGGCCACACCTCCAGCCCCGACGCAGAGACTGATGCGCCTCTTCCTGCTGCATTCAGCTCTCCGAACATGCCTTGTTCGCATACAATGAGTGACGGGAGCATACCCTCTATTGAAGAAGCCTTCCCGACGGAGCAACCCATCACGGTGCATGGTCCCCACCTCGACACAGACCCTCCGGAGCAGCTCTATGACGATTACGGCGGGAGTCTGGCCCCTTTCAAAGACCATCTACCTACAGATGATGCTGCCGACACATCGAGCGAGTGGCGGCTTCCCGAGACGGACATCCTTGTCGACAAAGATGCCGTTGAGGCTCTGTCGGACTCGTCTTCTGACATATTGGACATCGAATCTGACTCATCAGATAGCGAGCCTGATATCCTCGAAGGTACGCACCTAGACAGCTCAGGATCTTGCATTCGCTCACCCGAAACATCTGCCATAGATCAACTTCTCCCGGAGTCGACGTTCAACGACGAAGATTGGTGGCCGTGGAAAAGTGAAAAGGTCAGTTATGCCATGTTCACCGGGTTTCGGGCTTCGGTCTCATCTCATCCACGAACAGAAATGTTTGATGGACCTACTTGGTGCATTCCCTCGCGCTGTATTTTCCGAGAGCGAAATCGAAGTCACTCGGTGGTTTACAAGCAAGATGGGAGTGGGTGGCCTTCCCGCTGCACGCACCGTGAAGCGGCATCGCAAGGAAGTCTTGCAAATGGCGGGGACACATCCCACTCTTGTGTCGGGATCACTCGGCAACCTATACTGCGTCGCAAGTATCGCGAAGATCATATCGGATGTACGTGTTAGTATCCTGCATCCTGCTCACAATACTCATGCCTAGATCATTATAGGAAATGGCAAATCCTGAAGTGCGGCCGCACCTTCGATTTTATCCAGAAGAATCTCCTGAGCGCCATTCGGATGCGTTTCATGGCGAACGGTGGCGTTGTGAGGTTGACGGGAACACAAGCGCACCCATGGCACGCGCCAAGGACAAACAAGACTACTTCGTTGAGGAACCCGCCTTGGCGAACATTGGCCCGGATGGTGCAATACGTCTCGTCTGGCCAACACGTTGGTTCATGCGTGAGGGGAAAATGCACGCCAAAGCGCACCTGCTTCATCAGAATACCAAAGGGGATGGCTATGTCATTTCCTCTCTCGCCTGTATGGATGTCCCTATAGAGAACTTCTTCATGTCCTTCCCGCGCCTGTGCGAAGTGCAAGGCCACTACGGTTTAGCGCATGTTGATCGTGTTCTAGGTGAGCTTCTCTGGGCTCTTATGAGGGCAATATGATTCAACTTCGCTGGCGACCATGCAGGTGTCGAAACCGAAACTCGTGTCAAGAAGCTGTCTGTGCAGCTTCCCAATCCCTGGCGCGTCAAGGCAGCAGGGTGTCGTGTTCACTCGGTACCAATTTGGCTGTACTGCGATGACACATCCGGCAACGTTTCGAAGAAATGGAATAAGCATAATTCATTCTTATTTGTTCTCGCTGGTCTCGTCCAGTACTTCGCACTCCATCCCTACAACATACATTTCCTTTCGACATCCAATATTGCTTCGCCTTTGGAGATGCTCGAAAAGATAGCAATGGACATTCGGTCAGTCATCACCTTGTTTCTTCTTGCTCAGATAAGTTGATGTTGATTACTGCCCACGTTTCTCACTTCGTAGGAATTATTGCTGTGATGGCCTCAAGGTGTGGGACTGTGAACTCGATGAAGAGGTGTTGGTCATTTTATGGGTTCTCGCATTTCTCGGAGACAATCCCATGCAGAGTGAGCTCGCGTCACATGTAGGGATGACCGGCAAGTTTTTCTGCCGTATATGTGATGTATGCGGCAAAGCCAAAGAGCGTCCATCTGGGACAGACGGTGAAATCGCAAGGATCAACGAGTTCATGAAGGTAGTTTGAAAGTTCTTATTTACTTACATTCATGACGACGTTGTTTATCTGCTATCTACTACAGATCGGCAACCTGAGGACCCGTGATCGTACTTGGGATACGCTAAACTATCAGCTTGATCTTATTAAGAAGGGGGTCCTGACCAGAGTAACTCAGTCGCACACCGATACAGGAATCAAGGACAAGCATTTTGTGCCACTATTTGAGGAGCTGTCGGCTGCGTGCACGTCTGTGCGAGAGCGCAATCGAGCTCAAGGCAAGGATCTGAACGACGGCCTGGTGGATGTGATAGAGAAGATTTTGGGACGCAGGCGCGCCGAGGACATATTTAACCCGGTGTTCTTATTTGAGGGTGGGATCCTTTTCGCCCTGCAGTTGGTTTAGCATGCTGCAGACACTGAATATGTCTCCGACAGGCTTCAATCCACATACTGAGACTCCCGTCGAAATTCTACATGTCATCTTGCTTGGCATCATCAAATATTTCTGGCGGGATGCTGTGGCACGACAAACATCGGCCACGAAGCGAATCCTCCGCACGAGGCTCTCCAGTATCGATGCCATGCGAGACCTTGGGCTTCCGAGAATACGTGGTAGCACTCTGGTTAATTACGCAGGCTCGCTGACAGGTCGTGACTTTCGAGTCGTCGCTCAAGTCGCACCTGCTGTCCTTTATGACCTTGTGCCCCAGGAATCATACGAGGCATGGTTAGCATTGTGTCGTCTGACTCCTATGGTCTTTCAGCCTGTGATCGAGGGTGAACTGAGCACATATCTGGTGCGTCGTCTTGTGTGTTTGTGTATCAGTGTGGCCATGTCTCATGGACAATTATCAGACAAGGCTGGAAGTAGCAATCGACAATTTTCTTGCCGCAACCGCGTTGTGGACCATTCAATGGTTCAACAAGCCAAAATTCCATATTTTGCTCCATCTCCCTAGCGGGATCCGCCGTTTCGCACCAGCTATCCTCACTGCAACAGAAGGCTTCGAGTCGTACAATCTCGTAATCCGCATGCGCAGTGTACACTCGAACCGACATGCGCCCAGTCTTGACATCGCGAAAGCAATGAGTTTCATGCACGCTGCGCGCCACCTTGTGAGCGGCGGCTGGGTCAAACCCACCAGCGATCAGAAACCGCGGCAAGCTGGCGCAGGCGTTCTTAATTTACGGAATGACAAGACATTTGTCAAGTTAATAGGCATGATTTCTGATGAGTCAAGAGCAGGTGTGATGACGATTTCATTTGTCTATCATGAGACATAACTAATAAAACATCTGTAGGTGGTGTGGCCGGCACTATCAAGGTCGCATGGTCGGCCACTGAGAGTGCCGGAAACGGTCTTCAACCCCATTTTCCAGGCAACGAGTCCAACTTCAGCAACACGGCCGAGCTTGAAGTTGATGTCTGTACAAGCCTGTATCTGGATAATGGTGATACAGCGAACTGCAATAGCTTTATATTCTACCACGAGATTAGTGCCGATTCACTTCACCTCGGTCAAATCCAAGAGATTGTAGGGTTCCCGGACAAGACGATCAGCATCTTAGTTCGGCCATGGACCATTGGCGGAGTACAGTTACCTTATCGTATGCCGGGTATCTCCCCTCAACTCCGACTTGTCCGTATCTTTTCAAAGGTGTGTTTTGTCCCTATTGTCTAGTATATGAGAGCACTTACGACAATTTGCTCAAGGACATCGCATGCTGCGTTCATACATTCCACAACTGTGCCGCGCAGAAATGCCAGAGCACTATGACCCGAATTATTCGTCAGGAGCGTGTGGCAACTGGGAAGTTTGAAGATGAATATCTACACGACAATCACATTGACGATCGCATACTAAATCTAGCGCAGATGCGCAGTGCACGGTATGTACAAGCCTTTCAAGTACCATCCGATTACCCGCCAAGACACCCTGAGGATGCCAACTACGATCTGGTTGCTGATGCCGTGAAACGTTATGAGCAACAGCGAGCAATGCTGCCACCTGGCATGGCAACGAAGACAAGGGGTAGAGGCGGGAAGCGGAAGACTGCAGCAGCGCACCAACCAGTCCAGCCCGGCGCTATTCCACAGACCCCCGAACAACGGCTTGGATCTTCTCTTCCTGTGCCTCAACCACCGGCTGCATTTGCTAATTACCAAGAGCAAGAGTCGACGAGCTTTCGAAGTCATGTCGACCCGTACATAGCGTTACCGGTAACACCATCCCAACCTCATACACTGGCATCCTACATGCCGTTCCTAGCAGCGCCATCCCACCCCCCTATGCAGCTGCCGTACATGCCATTCCCTGCAACGCCAACCCATCCACCTACACAGTCGACCTACGCACCATTCCTGGCGACACCATCCCGTCCTCCCATGCAGCTACCGGAGTATCTGACAACTTTGCAACCGTCAGATATGCCGGCAATGCAGTCATCGATGATGCACTCACCAGTTCCACTGCCCGGGCCAAGTAATGCGATCGCACCTCCCTTTGTACCACCACAGAGTCCAATATATGGGCTTCCGGGGACTCCCGCACGGCCACGCCATAACTGGGCACCACAATCGCCAGAAACACCCGTTCCGCCTCGAAAACGAGCACGGCAGTAACCAAAAAAAAATCAATTAGAAACCATGCTTGACAAGGCACTCTCTGCAATGATGAACTAGAGTCAATGCGACCATCACGTAGTCGCACATCATCAAGCGCAGGCATGCGAGAATGGCTGCCTCTTCCTCTTTGGCCTGCAGAGAATGACCCACACCTGCCTGTCGCATGCATCGTCGTCGCCGCCGCAGATGCTCTGGAGCACAGGCGCAATGCCGCCGAAGAGCAAGCTCAGTGTGTGCATGGGGTCGCGCACGTCGTAGTTGTGGTCATAACATGCGGGCTGGAAGATACAGCGCATGACGAGCACAAGCATGCTATGTGATTTCACAAGGACGGGCAGCTTCGCGGTGAGGGCCATTACTTGCAGCTTGACAAGTGATGTCTGCGCGTACATCACGGTATTAGCGTCATCAGGGATCAGTGGAGAAGGGACAACCAGAGCGCACCCTGTCGCCGAAGGTCTTTGTCGCCCGCTTGAGCATGTTCAGCACCAAGGCCATGGGTAGAATGACGACTCGAGAACGAGTGAAGGAAGAGGACAGATGGGCTAGATGACGACGAGTGTGAGGGACGCTGGTCGGTGGAGAAAACACGAAGATGCGCTGCAGGGCTGCACGGACCAGTGAATCTGCCCGCAATTCAACTGTTCCATATCATCATATAGTGTATTGGTTTTACTCACACATCAGAGCAATCGTATGTGGGCAAACCGATGACCTTGCATGACACAGACTTCAAGTTGACCAGCGATATGAGAGACTGCGCAAGTGAGCCGTTGTCACGTACGTAACTGCCTTATTGAGGCTGGAATCGTGCGCCCACAAAGCCAAGCAGGCATGGACAGCATCGAGACGGCGATGTTGACACTGTCCTCCTCGTTTTCAGCAATGCTGGCCTGTTCGATATCTGTGTGACCTCCTGCTCTTCTTGTTAACCATGAAAGCCTTGTCTGGAAGACCGCCCATTTGCAGGGACTATCGGTAAGTTCCAAGTCATCCTAATATCAGTGAATGACGCCAAAACTGTGGCGTGTAGATCTCCGTCATGGCGGTTTCCTGACCCGTTCAGCGCAGGGTAGATCCTGGATCTGTAGACGTAGGTCTGGGTGCTCTGCAATGAATTCTGGTGGGTCCCTGTGTTGGTAGCGGCTTCATACTAATGCTACCGGTACCCTTGTCGGATCCTGGCTATGTATAGATACCATTCGATGACACCGCTGCTATACCAAACTATTACAGGAGATCACGAAGCCTGCAGCCGCATGACTGCTTAAAAATGGCTGACCGCTTTCTGTGGTCAAGTCTGCCGGCTAATGAGTTGTCTTCAAGGTAGACTAACGTTGAACGGGACAAAGCATTTTGATGGTTGTATTTTATTGATGCTTTCGCCACAGAATCTCTGCCCCACCAGGGCACGGCCGCGACACGCGCGGCAGTTCGATCGTGTCTTAATCACGTGGTGAACAAGCCTTGGAACGTGAACGTTGACCAGGTGAGAACCTCGTTCCGCATCATGAAATTTTCGAGTCTCCCTTTGAGTTCTGACATCTGGCATTCACCCAACGATTTACAGCTTTCCGATGCCGCGACCCGACTCTCAAGCTCAAGGGACCCAGCGCCCTACTCCCCGAATGTTACCCTATGGTGTTCCACGCACTAACAGCAACACCGGTGGTTCGAGAGGAGGGCCCGGTCCTCATCGCTCGAACATCATTTCTCGCACGCTGAGCGAGGAGAACAACTTTTTGGGTCCAATGCCGACGCCCTCGCGTGTCGGTACGCCCAGAACCTCTACCGCCACGGGTGATGGGGATGACAACGAGGACATGGCGACGGACCTTGCCAACACAATTATCCCATCTCTTGGTCATGCTGCCCAGACGGTCGACAAGCTTGCCAACAACATGGGTCTCTCTCAAGACGCCCGACAGACGTTACATCAAGTGGCTCATGTAAGTCTTTCTCAAGCAGGGCTTGTTTGATACGACATTGACAAAATCTGGCCATACATTTAGATGCCAACGAACGAGCAGTTGACCATAACCTGCGCGCTATTGATGCAGATCATCGAGAAGATAGAGGAAGTCGGCGCTGAGACAAAAGCTGCCTCTAGCAACATCAATGCGGTGCAGTCTCTGGTCCGCCAGAACTTCAAGATGAATGAAGGTCAAATGGTTAGTAGCACTAGTTCAATTCACGAAACATTGACTGAAATAATACTTGTCTAGAAAAATGTTCGTAGCTCCATGCGCGACCACCTTGTGAAGGCGGTCAACAGTTACGGACGCGCTGTGAATCGGATGGTCGAAGTAAGTGCTACTTGACGTCATGCCTCCAAAGCCTCCTAGCTAAACCACCTGCCACAGAAATACGTCAGCGCCAATGCCGCCAAACTGCAGCTCGAACTTTACATCACCGATAGACTCGTCCAGTCGGTAGTGAACAAGTTCATCGCCAGTTACCAAACAAGCACCAAGAGCAACATACGTAAGACGGTACATGGCGATTTTACTCAATAAGAGATGGTACTTAACTCCTCAACGTCCTTCGCAGGTATTTAGGTCCATTACGGGCAAGGATCCCGAGACTCTGGATGCCTTCGCTACCCGAATGTTGAAGGACTATGCCAAGCGGTCAGTTGAAAAGGAGAAGACTGAGGCTGTTGTTGCGCAATTTGCGCTTATGGTAAGCATTAGTCTTTCTCTGCTTGTACTACTAGACTTACTCTGTATTTTAGCGTACAGTTGCATATCACATTGTCAAGAAGAATGACCACAAGCGCGGCGCTGACACAGGATTCTGGCGGCAGCTCGACGCTCAACTAGCTGCATTGGTGGCGATATACGGGAAAGACCGAGACACGAATGATTGGCATCTGTGAGTGGCTGGGCTTTTATAACGGTAGCTGAGGACTAAACATGGAAACGTAGGTGGTATTTACAGATCACGATGGAAGACGAGAAGCGTCACAGCCTAGGTAACTACAACGGCCTCGTCTTTGAAGCCACGAATGAAGAGGCTGGTGATGGTGATGGCGAAGAATCAACAGAAGGCGAAGGTGGTACGGGAACTTCGCAGACGGTCGGCGAGGAGCAGCTGTTTGACAATGACGAAGATACTCACGCCACTGCTGAACAACTCGAAACCCAGCAGGAGCAGCAGTTGGAGGATAACATGAACACCGCAGAGTAATTGTGTCGAACTGCACTAGAGTATTTGATTCTTGTCTTCGTTTACCACTTAACTACTGTTCTTAAGCATGAATGAATTTGTTCTGTCCGTAAGAGATAGGCATGAGTTCCAATTCCTACACAAGTTGCACCGAGGACTCCGCACATTGGACCCGGTCCGGATTGGCCCGACAGACGCCTTGCAGCCAGGCCTTTAGAATCGTGATATACGCTGATCTGATTGCTGGCTGTATCCGATCGGAGGGACTCATAGTTCCCTCAATTCCGGATCTCGGGCACCCTTAGATCCCGAAATATCGTCGGTTCCACGAGATCAGATGGTTGGCGGTGTAAGCTGGCTATCCCACAAATTCCGCCGAGAATACTGTAATATGAATGCAAGCCTACCTACTCCGCAGACAAAACAAATACTGGATATACCCGGTACCGGCCTATGGTGCGCACATGTCTGCAGCCTGTTCGACCAGGGCGTGTACACTACTTGATCGAATGATGCTCGGCTCTTGACTATGTAGGTCCCTTATGGCCGATCTCATACTACGCAGCTCCACACCTGTATTTCAGACAAGTGAGTGTCGATCTACGAGGCCGACACGGTGCTACCTAGTCTCCTGTGCAGACCTTACACAGAAGATAGTCGTTCTGTGTTTAAGGTGCTACCGGGGGTTTCTGGAAAGCCCGGCCCATGCCATCTCGCGTAGTTGAAACCGTTCCTGCATGATTGGACAGTCTTCTTCCTGTGAGGGTGTCATCGGACGAAAATACCCCGCTCCTTCCGACGATGATCACAGGCGGAGTTCATGCTGCGCCCCGCACTCGCACTGGTGCCGCCGCAGTGCCTCGGTGTCTCCGATGCCGATGCGGCGCTGCGCGCCATCATTCATTCCCAAATATAACCCAGAATTACCTTCCCTTCTATCCGCGCCTCCCAATCTACCCAGCATGTCGAGATATCTCTTGGTAGATTTCCTCGTCCTTGCCGCCTTTGGCCTGGCGATATTCTGGGCTCGGCGGGTCAGGAAGCTCTCTGCGATGCCGCCGGGTCCGCGCGGCCGTGGACTGTGGCTTGACAACAGCCGCGAGGTGCTCAGTAGCGGAAAGCCGAGATGGGTAGTGTTTGACAAGTGGAAGGACGAGTATGGTGAGCCTTGTCAGGCGCTTGAGTATCGGCGACGTTGACGCGTGGTTCTTCTGGACGGTAGGTCCGATATTCACAGTTCGCCTGGGAACGACAGCCGGTATAGGTATGTGAGCTCTTTGCAGTTATGGTTTGAGACTGACCAGGGCGCACAGTCATCTCGAACGCTCAAACTGCCTGGGATCTCCTCGAGAAACGAGGCGATATCTACTCCAGCCGTCCGCGAAGCATTGTCGCGTGAGTCTTCCTAATGACCATAGATATCTCAGCTGACATTCATCAGAGGTGAGATTCTCTCTCGAGGTCTCCGCGGTATCTTTGCTCCCTACGGCGATAAATGGAGAAAATTCCGGAAGGTAGCAGACATCTAGTGTACATCTGATCCACACGTTAATCTACCGGGCGCGTGCAGATCTTAAACATCGGGCTTAGTGGCAAGCAAGCCTTGACATACCGCGCGTTTCAGACACTCGAGTCCGCGATTCTCCTGCAACAGATTTTGGATTCACCCACATCGTTTCTTCATCACGTTGAGAGGCACGTTTATCTGGACTGCTTTAATCCGCGCTCATGCTGACTCGCCGACATCAAGATTCGCCACTTCCACTGTTTTTTCAATTAGTTATGGGCGTCGGATCAAGAGCATCGAGGATCCTATAGTCAAACAGCATAGCGATGTCATAAACGGTAAGGGCATTTTCCCATATCTTGGTATGAATAGAGAGCGATGACTTACGCTGCTGGCCAGGGCTCGTTGCGTGCGTCCTCCTTGTACTGACCGTTTGGCCCGCTGATCCGAGGGGTTTGCGTCACCTGCAGAGCAATGTAAGATATTCATTTTCTGCTTAAGTACGCCTTTCTGATTGAAAATTCCAGTCGCCCCGGGCCTTTTCTTGTCGAATACGTACGTCCTGGGTAGTCCGTCAACTATTTCCATTGCCTCTGATCGCTTTTTCAGATTCCGGCATTGCTATATCTCCCTGTCAGTCCATCCTTTCAATCACTCACCACTGACCCCGATTTGAACACTCGGCGCAGAGATCGTTGCAGTGGTTCCGTTGGAAAGCAGATGCTCGCTTCCAAGCCGATCTCCACCTTTTCTCAGGACACCTGCACGAGGTGCGAGACAAGATGACGAACGGCACTGCGAAAGAGTGCATGTCCTCCCGTGTCTTGTCTGCAAACATGCCAGAGGGCTACAGCGAGGAAGGTCTTGCATTCGCGGCGTCCTCGCCATATGTTGCCGGTGTCGACACTGTAAGTCTGCGAAGAGCATACGCCGGTGGTTCTCTGACTAATTCCGCTTTCGTGCAGACGCTAGCTACGCTCCATGTGTTCCTCCGTACGTGCCAAATATGCCGCCGTGCTGTGATCGCTCATCTCGGGATGCAGTGGCAATGGTCTGCAACCCTGAAGTCATGAAGAAGGCGCAGGCGGAGCTGGATACGGTCGTAGGTCGTGAGCGTCTGCCCACCTTCCAAGACGAGGATATCCTGCCGTACTGCGGCGCTCTGATCAAAGAAGTTACCAGGCCAGTGTTGCCTGAGCTTTGTAACCATTTATGTTTACATGGCTGATCTGTCCATGGATATTATAGATGGCGTCCCATCGCTCCCGTGGGCGTCGCCCATGCCACTACGCGAGATGACTACTACAACGGCTACTTTATTCCCGAAGGAACAACGATTTGGCCAAACATCTAGTAAGCTGCATCTTCTCTAGCATGACAGCCCGTCTCAGTGGTCTGCGCTTAGCTCAATGGCGAAGGATGAAGAGCTGTTCCCTCGCGCGGCAGAGTTCCGGCCAGAGCGATTCCTGGACACCGACGACCCGCACATGATAGACTTCACTCTCCCGTTCGGGTTCGGTCGCCGGATCTGTCCTGGTATGCACGTTGCGCTGCAGTCAGTGTACATCATCATCGCCAGGTAAGCGGCAGCACTAGCAACACTCAGGTGAAGTACCGACTGGGAACTTTGTCTTCAGGGTCCTTTGGGCATTCGATATCTTGCCTCCCGTAGATGCGTCCGGAAAACCCTGTCATTCCGGACCCCGAGGCGTTCCGACAAAACGGTATTGTCCATGAGCCTGTGCCATTTGGGTTCGAGATCAAGCCTCGTGGTCCGGACGTTGCGAAGATGATGGACATGGAGGCTCTTGAAGCCGAGACTGTTTTGAAGGAATGGGAGTGATGCATAGGACCTTCGTAGTACTGAATGCCCTTGTTCCATCACGTCGAGGGATCCAAATTTTCACATTACCAACAGTCGAGCCGCCAACGTCGAACACCATGATGCTGCTAGTACCACGTAGTTGAAATTATTCCTTCGCCTCGTAATGTTCCAGACTGCAACATTGCATGCAGATCTGGACAAAGTTGCCGTCGGCGCTTGGCGGACAGCGGCGAGACCCGGCGAGACTGCGGTTGCGCGTCTTACGTAATGAATCTGTGGGTGGTGCGATCCAAGGTCAATTAGCAACAGCTTCCGCTGCCAGTCGACGCCCATTCCTCTCCTTTGTACGCCCATCATGTCCAAGCGTATTCGCATTTTCACGCTCGCCGACGTCGCGGAGCACAAGTCGGCCAGCAGCTGCTGGATCACGTTCAAGGGCCGGGTGTACGACGTGACGACGTTCCTCGCGGACCACCCGGGAGGGGATGACTTCATCTTGAAGCATGCTGGGGAGGACGTGGAGGATGTCATGAAGGATGCGGAGGTGCACGACCACTCTGACAGCGCGTATGACTTGCTTGAGGAGTTTATGATTGGACGAGTCGGCGCGGGCGAGGAGGTTGTGCGCGAGGATTGGGAGGCGACCGATGACTTCGAGCCGGAGGACACGGATTCGGCCAAGGACTACGAAAAGAACCAGTTCTTGGACTTGAGGAAGCCTCTGCTCCCTCAGATGTGGTATGCGAACTTCAGGTAAGTTTGTAATGCCTTTCCAAACGCGTTACCATGCTAAGCGATTTGACACGTCCAGTAAATCGTACTACTTGCAGCAGGTTCACCAGCCGCGCCACCTCGCAAAATCGGCCCGCCTCTTTGGCCAAGGTTATCTCGAGGTACGTGCTGTCACACCTGCTTTACAGGTGGCTGTTCATACGGGTACGACAACCGCAGGTCTTCACACGCACATCGTGGTATTGCATTCCTCTCATCTGGCTTCCAATCGCTGCCTACATCGGACTTCGCTCGCTCTTCCAGTTCGCAGGGCCCCTGCCGTCATTTGGGAGCAATCCGGCACTCCCTCTCAGCTCGCTGACTACTCTGCCGGCCGACGCCTATGGAAAGTTCGCGTTCTGCTTCTTCACAGGCAATGTTATTTGGACACTCCTGGAGTACACCTTCCATCGTTTCCTTTTTCACGTGGACTATTATCTTCCCGATGACCCCAAGTTCCTGACGCTTCATTTCCTGATACACGGTATTCACCATTACCTGCCGATGGACGGGTCAGTACTCCTTCTACTCACTCGGTGTTACCGCAGCTGACACTGATGTTTTCAGATTGAGGCTGGTCATGCCGCCTACGCTGTTCATTGCGCTTTCCTTCCCGTTCACGCGGCTGGCTCATATCCTGTTCCCGGCTCCAATAGCCAATGGTCTTATATCAGGCGCCTTCGTGTTCTGTGCGTCAATAATGTTATGTGTTTATATTCCATCATCATAGTCTTACTGTCTGTCTAGATGTCCTCTATGACTGCATGCATTATGCGTTAGTGCTGTCCACACGTCTTCAATCCATCTCGGTACTAATTTCGACGTGACACAGCATGCATCACACAAGGCTGCCAGCATACCTGCGCGAGATGAAGAAGTATCATCTTGCTCATCACTACAAGAACTTCGAGCTTGGGTTCGGCGTCACCAGTGCGTTGTCTTTTGCTGTCGCTGCTGTGTAGATCGTGCTTATTGCTTTTCGAAGGCAAAATCTGGGATGTTGTCTTCAACACTGTGCTTCCTGTCTAAGTACAGTGTGATGCAAGCTAGGCTCACTGCTGAGATGATGGTCTCTTGGATAGTCAGATTATTCCAGTGTAGACTTTGATTTCATTAACATTAGGTGTGATTACTTTACCAATCATGATAATGTGTTTTTTTCACAACTTTGCTGTGGCCTTTTTTCCTCTTGCTCTGCTGACTTGAGATGAGTATCTTGTATATGAATATAACAACCATTGTTATTATTTGGGATGACATGAGAATTTGTACATATAGTAGGATTATCAGAAATGCATTTGTGTTATACAGACCATCTTCTGTCCAGCCACAGCATAGGATGACAAGGAAAAGGTGCTAAAGATTAAGATAAGCAGACTACACAAAAACTGATATACCAGAGGTCTTACCTAATGTGCAGCTTCAGATGACTTCTGTTCCAGCTTAGCTTGCACCTTTTGGAGTGATTTCAAGGCCCGAGCTTCTCCACTTAGATTGCAAGCTCTCTTTTGCAATTTTTGTGCTTCTTCAAAGTGCTGCTTAGCTAAGATAAGGTTATCCAACCTTATATCCAATTCACCCAGAAATTGCATATCATAGGCCTGGCCCAAAGCATCTTGGGCTTGCTGATGCAGCTGCAATGCCTCTTCAAAGTGATGCTTTGCTAAATCAAGGTCATCTAGCCTCATGTCCAATTCACCCAGATTTTGCAAATCATTGGCCTGGCCCAAAACATCCTGGGCTTGCTGATGTAGCTGCAATGCTTCTTCAAAGTGATGTTTTGCTTGATCAAGATCATTCAGCCTCATGTTCAATTCACCCAGATTTTTCAAATCATTGGCCTGGCCTAAAATACTCTGGCCTTGCTGATGCAGCTGCAATGCTTCTTCAAAGTGATGCTTTGCTTGATCAAGGTCATCTAGCCTCATGTCCAATTCACCCAGATTCTGCAAATCATTGGCCTGGCCCAAAATACTCTGGGCTTGCTGATGCAGCTGCAATGCCTTTTTAAGATGACATTTTACTTCATCAAGTCTATCAACCCTCTGATAATATGTGCCCATAGCAAGATGGATGTTTGCTTGTAGTGCAACATTATTTATCTCAATAGCCAAAGTCAGTGCTTTGGATAGTAGATTTTCTACATCAGTTATATCACCAAATCTAAGACTCATTTTTGCACTTGTATAGAGGTATTTGATACAGGTATATTCATCCATATTCTGAACGTCTTTTTCACATTGTAACAGCAATGTCATTTCATTTATTCCTGCATTTTGACACTTGGACACAAAAGCAATAATCATTTCAATTGTGTTCTTTTTCTCATTGTTATTTTGGAGATAGTACTCTAGTATTGTTCTCAAATTATTACGATCAGCCCTCACATGTCTGTTTTTCATTGCATCACATTCTGTTATCCATCTATCTATATAAACTTTCATATTTGCAAATCCCAAGAGACTAATCTTTGGCAATGGATGATGCTTCTTTATATATAATGAGATAGGTGAGAGCAATTTCACTTTTTTCTGCTCAGTGTTATCAGAAATTAAAGCACATTTCTTGAGCAGTTGCAGATAATAAATAACTGAGTTCTCTAATTCCAATACATCTCCAATATCATTTTTTTGTGAGTCATCAATGCCATCTGGCAACAAAGATAGAATACTCAAGACTAGCAAACATTCTGGATTTTTCTGTAGCCTGGGGCTCTTCAGAGACAGCTCAATAGAATATTCAACACTAGCAAGTCTGTTATGCTGTGCTTCCTCACGAGACATCATTTTGAAGTGATCTCTAGACCATTGCTTCCAGACTTCTTCAGGTCCACTTGTTTGAGTATAATGTGCAAGTAGATTTACTGCCAATGGAACAAAATCTACAGCTTTCACAAGTGCCTGAGTGTGTTCATCATTGTATCCTGAAATCTCTTGGAATAGTTTCAAAGCAGCACCTAAGTCCAAAGGCTTGACCAATGACTTTTTCCACTGTGATACACCCTGTGGAAGCTGTTCCCCTCTCATTGTAATCATAAGATGGACAGAATGAATAGCAGCCAACTTCAGCAAAAACTCTTCTACTTTGGTGCTCTGAGATTCCCAGGGTGTCTCAAAATTATCCAAGCACAAGATAGCTCTGCCTAGATTTTTAACAGCATTAAGCACCCTTGATTCATCCAGAATTTGCTCTGCATTTGCAGTGACACCCAGTAGTTGACCAATAGAAATAATAAAAGCATCACTCGTGTCAATGGCATCACAGGCCAGAAAATAGCATGCATCTTTATAGCTCTTTTGGATATCATCATGATGCATCACAGAGAGAGCAATAGAGGTCTTTCCAATGCCCCCAAGGCCCAAGAGAGCAATTCTGGTAGGAGGCCCATTCAAGATAGCAGTCACCAGTTCAGCAATGATATTATCACGGCCATGCATGATCTCAGGTTTTGCAGGAAGAGTGTACCTGATGCTATGGCTGGCTTGTTATGTGTTAAGCTATATGATTACAGACAAAAACTTACTTAATCCTTGCACTTGCTGCACCATGCTGCAAGTCATAAAATATGAGCAATGACTACTGCAGCAGTCATTTTGATACACACCTGCTCAAGAGTGTGTACTCGATCATCAAGCATATGGATCTCCATGTTATTGGATAGGTTTGTTTCAAGCTAATAGTGTCAGTGTCAGTATCATAGTGTTATCTGTGCAATATGGAACACACATTGAAGAATTCAAGCTCTGTGTGAATCTGTGTCTGACACTTATTGAGGAGTGACTTCACCTGATGGCGCTGCACTATAATAAGAGCATGACAATACTTGCAAACATAGACAGGACTTCCACTTACATCTTAAGCACACAAAGATGGCTCTGTACCTTCTCCGAAAGCCACATGCTTCGGACATCCTCCTCGAGCTGAGATCCTTTCAAATGCCTATCAATGATGACCGCAATCCTAGAGACATCATTCATGATCTCATCCCACTTATCTCGATTGTATTTCACTTCCTGCAGGACCTGTTACCCCCGTGCATGGTCTAGCTTTCCTGATAGACACACCTCTCTCATTTTCAAGATCTGGAGCAAAGCGCCTGTCATGACGCCGAGATATGGCAACTGTGGATCATTCCTGAGGCATCTTTGAACAGATCGAGCGCGATGTCGACGTGGGATTTAGCAATCGCGCCGGATGAAGTCAGTAACCCCGATGCAGATGATGTGCGTGTTCCTTTGCAACAAGTGGGGTTGGAGGCGGCTCGGCCAGAGGGCGAAGGGGAAGGCAAGACACCTGCGACACTTCCCCGTGTAGCCTCATGATTTGGCGTCGAATCCGGAAACAAGCTTTCAAAAAAAGAACATGAGTTATTGGTGTCATATTTAGAAAACATTGAGCATTAGCCCAGAGGCGACTCTAACATACCGCATGCTAATGGGCACCATTCTAGTATCTTCCGGGAGACCTACAACGGCGCCGATGGCTGCCGTAGTGGTGCCAATGGCTGTTGCAATAGCACCGTGTGGAGAGGATTCCAGCATCGTAACACCAGGTCTATTGTACCAATGAGGATCTGGCGTCACAGCATTTGCGTCGTGAGTTGGCACACCTCCCGCCTGATCGACATGGGCCAAAGCAGAAACGGCGATATCAGGATCATTTGATGGCATGTTTACACTTGAAGAGCGATACGAGTTCTGTGAAATCAGTAGTCAGAAATGCAGCTGCGAAGAGACAGCTAGGCTGTAGAGCTGGGAGGGAGAGACAGAGAGATACTGCCTGTGGGGCATAGGGTAACTCAACACGGTGCTGTGCTTGTCGCAATCAGTTCCGGGTGCTCATGGATGGAAATAGCACGATACAAAGGAGGGCCGCTTCCTGGCGCATCCCGGTGAACGTGCACGCGTCTACGCGTTGACATTGATAGCAGTGCATTTAGATTGGAAGCAACCACTTGACGTCACGGCCCGAGCAAGAAAATGAGATGCTTGACCTGCCGTAAATCTTCCCAATTATCATTTCTCAGGCAGGAATCTCTGGCGCGGACTTGTGCAATCAACAATAAAGGCAGATATCAGTCTGCAGTACTACGCTTCCAGAGAAACAACGGGACTTTATCAGTAAAGGCCTACACAATGATTGCGATCCCGTATACATTTCTGTGTTCTCTATCGCGCGGTTGGTTGTGGTGCAGTCTCTTAGAGCCATTATCGCTATTGAAATGAAGGCTCGGACTCAACTGGAAAGTAAACACAGAGGTTACAGTATTAGCCATCGGCAATGAGTGCGTGAAATGAGGTCCGTACCACCACCTTGCTGTACTGTTGCCGTGCCGTCTGCCAATCAAAGGATAGTATGTCGACGAAAGGCTACAACCTGCCCAAAATCGGCAGCCAGCCCACAAAGCAACGTAGATCTAGACAGCGATAATGAGAACGTTACACAAGAACTAAGACCCCCCTACTCTCGCACCTAATTCCTTCGATTCACGGCGAAGTCATCGCGGGCAGGCAACATCCACGAACAGCCCATCCCAGAATCCCTGGATCGCAAGTGCCTCCGTCAGACAGCGCGCACATGGATGGTGCTGGATGCCGATATAGCGCTGATACATGGAGGTTGAAGAGCATCAGTGTAGCAGTATTTTGTGGGCTCGCACAACAAAAGATGCTTGAGCGCAGCTGACGTGCCAGTATGCCGCTCGAGGGACGATGTCAGAATCTTTTGTGACATCCATTCGACCGAACGAGCGCCACAACGAATCTCAAACCATAAATGTTCACTAGCTTAAGTACACGGCATGCGATCCTAGCATGGAAAAACAGATACAAAGCAGGAAGGAACCCAAAGGCCTGGGGAGCACGGTAAAGCCATGATGTGATCCATTGGAGCAGTGGGTCTGGGAGCAGGAGAGGGAGAGAGCACGTGACCCAGAGGTTAGGAGCTGAGGTTAGGAGCTGTAGTCAGCCATTGCCTTGTCGTAGCTAGCTAGGCTTGTGAGATCATCAGCAGCATCCACCACCTCCTCAGTGTGTGAGCTCTGGCCCTCCCATAGTGGTGATGAGAGTGTGATCCTCTCCTAGCGTCTTCTTACGTCTTTCTCCTCGCGTGATCTGGTGTTCCACATGAGCCAACACCGACACATCAGGAAAAACCGGAGTTTCGCTAAATCAGGTGATGTGCCTACAGAAACACTGATGTGCCTATAGAAGCGCTGATGGTAACTACCGGTGTTCTCCGGCAGATACTGTAGCTCATCTTGTTCTACGGTAGCCTTCTGTAGCTCCTTGTAGTTATACTATGTTTTCAATTCATTATATTCCTTGAATGTTTCTGAAAAATAAAGTTGTGCTTGTGTTTATCATATAGTTTGACTTCTTTGATGACTCATGTACTGTCACCACAAGTGACATGTCACATACACATGTCGCGCACCTCAGGCTCTTGCAGCTCCCCACTCTGCATTTGTGCCCTAGGGCAAGCAAAGCACAAGTCAAGAAAAAATGTGAGTGTATCCAAATTATGTTGATTAACATCTTCTAGGAAGTCCAACAGCACATCAGCAATTTTAGTTATCAAAAGGTATGTGTGATTAACGCTCTAACTGACTATCTTATATCCTAGATTTTGATGTTGTGCACCAAGAAGTGCACCGATTTGCATGTATGTACATGCGTTCGAAAGGTACGGATCACCGCTTTCTGGAACACTAAAAACGTTTCCGGTGCGTTTCTTCGTTGTAACGATATCTCCAAAACATGTTTTTATGACAGTTTTAGAGATTTCCTTCTAGTGCCTCGAGTTTTGCACCTATCAAGGCGCATTATGGCTTATTCAAAAGCTCTTGACGAGCTCTTTCCAACGCGCTAAAAACGTCTGTGGTACGTCCACTTTTAGCTATGATAAAGCCCATTCTTGTTTAAAGGGGCGATTTTTAGATCTTCTCAGATCGGGTCGTGCAGGGCACCGTTCGAAAGCTACAATCAACCGCTTTCAGAAACCGTTAAAACGTCAGAGGTGCGTCCTGTCGTTGCGGAGATATGCCTCAAACAATATTTGATCTCCATTTGCAGAGATTTTGCCGCTGTGGGACGAGTTCTGCACCTATCATGGCACATGAGGGCTTATCGGAAAGCTATTGATCACTGCTTTCAGACAATCCAATCAGGTTTGTGGTACGTGCAGTATTCAAGGCGCTATGCCGCTTTTTGTATCTACTAAAGGTTACCCATAGTGTTCAGGCTGTAGAGTCTTCAATATTCAACATATCACATCGTACAGGGCACCGTTCGAAAGCGACGAATCATACGGTTCGAACGGTACTAGGTACGTGCTAATTGGATAAGAATTGAGCTTTATAGAAGAGAAATGGAGATCTATCCTGGGGACCCAGACACTCTCCCACGCCCCTTGCAGCTGTGACGCACGCAACTAAGGAAGACAGATTGCCAAACATGGCAATCTTATTTTTGCCAGTACAAGGTAAACATAAGTTCAGGTAGAACTACCATCAGTAGACATTACCGAAAAATCTGTAAATACTAAGTAGTGTAACTTACACAGACTTACGCAGGGGGGGCAGAAACCAGATTGCCAAATATGGCAATCTGATATCTGCCTTTGGTGTTGTTTGGCCTCAGGACTTGCCAGCAACGCGTGTCGTCCTCCTCACTCTTCCTCACTCTCTCCTCACTCTCTTCCCTCACTCCCTTTCTTTCTTCTTTTTCTTTTTCTCTTATTTTATTGTAAGTCTTTTTTTTTTGGCTTTTCATTTCTTTTGAAGCAAGTTGGGTGCAAGAGGTTGTGAGGAGAATACAACAGGTAAGTAAATTTGTTTGTATCTTATAAGTTTCAGTACTGACGTGTATGCCCGGCTGCCCATCTACATGCTTGCTCGCCCACCCGCCCACATGCTCACTTGCCCACCTGCCCACATGCTTGCTCGCCCACCTGCCTACATGCTTGCTCGCCCATAGTCCGACTACATGCTCGCCTACCTACCCATCCACCTGCATGTCCACCTACATGCTCACCTGCACATCTATATCTCTGCATTATGTACCCCTGTATACTCCCCTTATATACATAGATAGGTTAGAGTAGCATAGATTAGAGTACTTAGTTATTTTGTAGTCAATATGAAAATGAGACATTGAAGTTTTGATTTACTAAAAATATGTGAAATGAACTGCTAACATCAGTAGTCTATGCTTAAGATTGTGGAACTACTATAACAAGTTTGGTTACTATAGTAGAAAGATCCTCACTACAGGTCACTACAGAAGCCACCGTAGAAGGGGGGGTTCCTACGAGTACTACAGATACTATAGAAGCTACAGGTAGCTACCGTAGACTACACATTGCTACTGTAGCTAATGGTAGCAACTTCGGTTTTTCCAGATGCACCACATGCATTCTACACGAGTTCCACGTGCTACATTTCCTCACTCATGATCACTCACCACTCGAATGCACTCCGTGACTCTCCACCGCCATGTCGGATGCCCCGCCCCCCTCCTGGCGCGACATGCCACGCGATCGACACGGAAAATGGCTGAAAAGAGCCGTTACCGCCGCCGCCTCCGAGCCTGCATCCCCAGCTACGTCCTCTGCTTCATTTAGCCTCTCCTCGCTACCGTCCACACCTAGTGCGCGACTGGACACGCCGGAAGACGATACGTCAAGCATCACGTCGGACGACACACCCAGCTTACCGGGCTCCATGCCCATTGGTTGGTCCGTCACGAGCTTCAGACCGCCAACCCCAGCACGGCACCTGTCACCGGCAGTCAAGCAGGAGGCATCACCTGCAGCCAAGCAGGAGGCATTACCCGCCATCAAGCTGGAGGTCTCACAGCATTTCCAATTTCCATCCGCTGCGCCCACAGCCGGCGCCTCGAGCATAGACACGACGCAGCCGCATGTCGATCTCAGCTATATACCAAAGCCTCCGATACCTCCCCAGCTCGCACGAAAACGAAGCACCACTCCATTTGGTTCCCTCCCAGCCGCCCCAGCTGGGCTCACCTTCACCTCTCATCCCAAGAACACACTCCCACCCATGCCGACAGACGAGGCCCGTATATTCTGGGGCGACAAACATGATGGCACAACCGCGCAGGATTTCCTTCACTACTTCCGTCGTCAGATGCGCATCGCGAACATCACGGGCAACTCCGATCACATCTCCCAATTTGTCGACTACGTCGCAGTGGGGTCTCGAGCAGACAGGTGGTTCGCGGGACTGACAAGTGACCAACTCACGAAGTGGAAGGACTTCAGTGACACGTTTGACGTCGAGTGGCCCCAAGTCATCGAAGCTGCAAAGACAAAAGAGGAGTTACAGCGCGAGTTGGTGGATACCAGGCTTGCGGACTCTGCGCTTGGCGAGAAGGTGACGGTCGCGGGTAAGCAAGTATGGTCCCACGTTGCATGGGCCGACGAGCTCCTCACCGTCGTCCGAGAGGCACAGATGGAGACCACAGATTCGTGCATCTGGCAAGTGCGCGACCACATGCCCGACCTTTTTAAGCAGAAGGTTCGGGGCGATTGCAAAACATGGATGGACTTCGCCAAAGAGATCAAGGCGGTCAGCATCGACTTCATCCGTGATGGCGTCCTGCGCCGAGCCCGCAATGATGCTCGCGTCGAGGCCCTACAGCGACAGCTAGATGCACTCACTGTCTCCGCGCAGCCTCGCACATACTCACCGGCCCCTCGCGCAAACTCCTTCATCGCTGGCCCTCCCAGATCTGTCCAATGTCCCCAGACAAGCCCTGCCACGCAGCCCAATGCCGCTGCTACTCCCGGTGCCCAGCCCACGTTCAATTGGCAACCCGCCGCAGCGCGCCCTCCTTCCACACCCGCTCAGAAGGCAGCCCTGCGCGCCTGCCTGAACTCACTCCTGCACCACGACGACACGGCCGCGGGACACACTGCGTACAATGAACAAGTCACAGCATGGTTTGCGAAGTACGGGAACACTGCCCGAGTCTTGGAAGAGTCTCCCTTCCCCCTTCCACCCGGCACGGCAGCTGTATGTTCCGACGAGTGCTTCCAATGTGGCACGCATGGCCACTTCACGCGAAACTGCCCAGTCCAGCGCGGCAATCCCGCAGCCTTACACCCGAAGGAACGTGCATGGTGCGTCATATGCTGAGGAGAGCTTGGTGCCATCAATAGAGACCCGATGGCAGAGATACACTTAGTCATGGTCGATGAGGAAGGGCAGGAAGTGGACTACAGTGCGGGAACGAGCCAGAGAAATGGCAGTGAGTTGTCCGTGTAAACGGGGACTGGACAACCCTGCAACCCTGCTCCCCGAGCAACATTTCATCAGTCCTTGCGTGTGTTGAGGCACCACGCAAGGACACGGACTCTCACCCCACGGAAGATCTTGCATGTACCTTAGACATCATCGCTTCGATCTCGAGCAATTCAGATATCATTGAGCTTTATTCCGTGGACGATTCGTCCAACACGTTAACGCCGCGTGCGAAGAACGAGCCATTTGTGTGCAAGCTATCCATCCTAGGTCCCAAGGGCAAGAATGTTCGCGTACGCTGCTTATTCGACGAAGGGGCCATGGTGGGCGCCATGTGCTCCTCGATCTTCGAGCGCATCAAACATCGACTCAGTGGGTGGTCCCCATCACAACGGACCCTTCGCATGGCCAACGGTTCTCGCGTTCCCTCCAAAGCAATGTGGACGGGAACCCTTGACCTAGACGGGGTACACGTGACCGGTGAATTCGAAGTTTTCGACAGCGGTGGAGGCTGGGCCTTCCTGTTTGGGAAACTGCTGTTGAATACCTTCCGCGCCGTCCACGACTATTGTACCGACGTTGTCACCGTCTCCAGCAATGAGCATACCTCCACCCTCCACAATCAATACCATCTTCCTTTCTACGAGCAGCTTCGAACCCAGAAAGGCATTGGCCTTGCAAAAGATTGGAAACAGTGCGGACTATTGGCGGGGGGAGAGAATCCCCCCACAAGGCAAGTCCGAGAATCCAAACCATCGCGCCGCGATCGAGCTAATCCCGATTGCCTTTTACCTCCCCAAATTCACTTCCGCATGAGAGCCGTATACAACAAGCAGCAAAGGCTGACTCCCACAAATCGAGTCGTACTAGAAGAAGAGCCAACCACACCCCACACCACGTTGGTCGCCGAAGTTGACGTCTCGGATAGTCCGAGCCACGCAGAGGCAGAGCAAACGCATGCAGCTGCATGGGGGAGTAGTAACGTACTCCCCTCGAGGGAAGTCCCATTGCCTCTCCACGGCTGCTGCCTGACTCCCAATGCTGACATTCCTCGACCGCCAGAGTTGCCTAATGAGTCACCCGCCGATGTCCACACCGTCGCACCGGACGACACGCCCGGTGTCTTCACCTGCCTTACCGACCCGCACAGCACAGCCCGCATAGAACATCTACTGAGCTCGGTGCAGATTGGCCCAGACCTCACGACGAGCGAGCGCAGCACTGTCGAAGCGCTCATCGCAGAATTCGCGGACTGTTTTGCGATGTCCCTAGAGGAGGTCAAAGTCGCAGATGGCGTGACGCACCACCTCAATATCCTGGCGGATGCTAAATTCTCCTTGAAACCACGCCAGTGCCCGTTAACACCCCCCCAGCGACAGTTCCTTGACAAGAAAGTCGACAAAATGCTACGCGCGGGTGTCATCGGGCAGGTCCACCCTTCCCAAGTGAAGGCCGTGTCACCCACGACGCTCGCGCAGAAAGCACACGAAGGCGGAGGTCTCAGTCTCGACGAGCTGCAACAATGCATTAATGACGAATGCGAAGCAGCTGGCATCCCACTGCTGTTCGACGCCCTTCCCCGCATACAGACCATGCCCACCGAGCCTCAGGCACTGCCACCACAAAAATGGCATGTCTGTCAAAACTTCAACGAAGTAAATAAGGTCACAATTATCACCCCCATGCCTCAAGGCGACATCCGGGCCAAGCAGCAGCGTCTTAGTGGCCACAAGTACCTGTCCGTTTTCGACTTCTTTGCAGGATTCCACGCTGTCGAGATCAACATCGAGTCACGGCCGTACACAGCCTTCTACGTGGAAGGTCGAGGTTACTTCTGGTACATCCGAATGCCCTTTGGCCTCACGGGTGCGCCCTCGTCCTTTGCATACGTGACGGCTACTCACCTACATGATCTGATTGCGGAGGACATCATGGAACTCCTCATTGACGATGGTGGCGCCGCAGCCGACTCATTTGACGAGATGATGTGCAAACTGCGCCACATCTTCACGTGCATGCGGGACCACAACTTGTCTCTTTCCGCCACCAAGTCATCATTTTTCATAACTGAAGCTGTGTTTGCCGGCGCGAGGGTGGGACCCCACGGCATCATGCCTGACTTGACGAAACTCACGGCAATAGTCGATTGGAAACCCCCCGTCGACGCCCTCAATTTAGTATCATTCCTGGGCCTCACAGGCCATTTCCGGGACTTGGTTCGAAATTACTCACGCGTCGAATCCCCGCTCCATGAACTGCTTCGCGCTGTCCAGCTGCCGAACCCATGCACCAAGGCCACTTACAGGAGGGCTATGCAGTCCTTTAAGGTGCAAGACTTCTGGACCACAGACCACACCCGTGCGTTCCTGGAGCTGAAGGCCATTATCTCGTCGGAACCAGTCCTGCGAGGCCCGCGCTGGGACGGCACGCCGTTCATCGTCACTACAGATGGCTGCAAAGATGGCTTCGCTGACATCCTCACTCAACGCTCCACAATGCGCTTGCCAAATGGACACACAGTCGTCAAGCTACACCCTTTAGCCTTCGCTTCCAAACAGACTTCACCATCAGAGGAGAAGTATATGCCATTCCTTCTCGAGTTCGCTGCATTGAAATTTGCTCTGGACAAATTCGCAGATATCATTGGCCACTTCCCAGTCGAAATCGAAACCGACTGCCAAGCACTGTGGGACGTGCTGCTTAGCGACAAGCTGAACTCAGCCCACACGCGTTGGCGAGACAGTATCCTCGCATACCACATTGTCGACGTCCGACACGTTCCTGGCAAGCTCAACGTCGTGGCAGATGCTCTGAGCCGAAAGGCAGAAGGCACCCCGAAGGTAGCGGGCGATGGCAGCGAGTGGACGGTTAACGAAGATTGGGAGGCCACGGCGGGCTTCGCCGACACCCTCCTACTCACCCTTGACGACCCCAGCATATCGACACTATGTGCCCGCTTCTCTGACGAGCCCCTGTTCCTCGAGGTCATCGACGCTCTCCTCGCCATCGACGGAGGTGGCAGCGTGTGCGACAAACGTCGGGCAAAACACCGCTCCACCCAATACTTCATCGACAATGGAAAGCTGTGGCGCACACGCAGCGGTACCACCTCTCACGCCCTCACCAAGTTCGAGTGCGTGTCCAAGGACGAAGCCAAGGCCCTGGCGTACGAACAACATGTCAACGGCGGGCACCTCAGCCACGATAATATCAAAATGGTACTCATCGATTGTATCGCAAGTCTGCAGCTCGATGCATCCATCCTCGCTGCAGTCCACGAGTGCCCGCGCTGCAAGAACTTCGGCACCCCCCACATCAATGCCCTCTTAGAGCCCATCACTCATCGCCACCCGTTTGAGCTCCTCGTCGGCGATTACCTCAAAATGCTGACGGGCGCCCATGGCTTCACCAACCTGGGCATTTACCTGGACACCTATGCCCAACACTTATGGGTATTCAAGTATAAGAAGCCAGGCTCAGGCGCATCCACCGTCAGCACCCTTTCGGAGATCTTCAACAAGTTCGCCGTGTCCGACACATTCATGGCGGACGGCGGGTCCCACTTCGACTGCGCTGAAGTCCGTGACTATTGCAACTCGTGCGGCTGCCATCTCTTCATCACCCCCAAGTACTCTCCGTGGGTCAATGGACTCGTCGAAGGCACGAACAAAATCTTACTTCGCATACTCGCCCGAATTACCGCCCCCGAACTCGGCGAAATTGATGCTGAGTCCTTGGACTGGAGCAAGCTTCCTTCCAAGTGGCCTGACTACCTCGACGAAGCCGTCAACCACATCAATAGTCGCGTTCTCCCTGCGTTGAAGTTCTCGCCCAAAGAACTCTTCCTTGGACTCGTCGTGAACACATCCCCCACTGACGTTGCGACGGCGTCCTCCACGCTGACGCCTTCAGACGTGGAGACGCACATGGCCTACATAGCGCAACAGCGCCTAGACGGGTACGAGGCCATAGTTAAACATGCGCTCCGTCGTAAGACCGCCTTTGATAGGCAGCTGCGGAAGCACCAGCCTGGTGAAGTGGTCTTTTATATTGGACAACTCGTGCAGATTTATGAAAGCAAAATGGATACCTCTTACAGTGTAGATAACAAAATTCGCGGCTGCTGGTCTCAGCCCCACCGCATCGCAACTCGTGCACGCAACTCATACACCCTCAACACCCTCGCTGGTAGCCCCATATCGGGCCACATCAGCGCACGTCGCCTTTGCGCGTTCTACCCGTGTCCTGGTTCTGCACTCAAGTCGGTCCAACGCGAGTTTGAGGTGCAAGCAGCGAGCCAGGTGTCCTAGAGTGACCAGGCTGCACTGGATGGAGCTGCTGCGGAGGCCGAACTCGACGATGCAGAGGCGGAGGCTGAGTCAGACGGCATAGAGGTCGACCTGGCCATGGTTGAGGCTGGTCCTGTGTCAGGATCAGCATAGAGGCACGTTGGTTTGCGGGCGACGCAGACGTCGCCATTTTCAAGAGAGGCGCATGGAGCAGTGGGTCTGGGAGCAGGAGAGGGAGAGAGCACGTGACCCAGAGGTTAGGAGCTGAGGTTAGGAGCTGAGGTTAGGAGCTGTGCTTAGTCAGCCATTGCCTTGTCGTAGCTAGCTAGGCTTGTGAGATCATCAGCAGCATCCACCACCTCCTCAGTGTGTGAGCTCTGGCCCTCCCACCGTCGCGATGGAAATTTGGAAGCTTGATCACTGTACGACGGCTTGGTCTGGGAGTTGTTGAAGACGGCAGGAGGATTGGGCCGTCATGCAGGTGATGCAAAGATAGACGCCCGGCGAGACAATGATTGCAGGTCATTGCGAATGTCCGGTCGAAAGGCAATGGTGCATAATAAACGTAGGCAGTGAGCATTTGCATCGAGAGGGCCGCGGCCATCACATCTTCAAGAGAATCAATGAAAAGAAAGATGTTTTGTTAGTCCTCGAGCATTGCCAGAAGTATCGTCTACTTTACCTTGTGGAACCGATCCCAATGCCTCGTCCAGGTGAAGCTGCCACCCATGTGAAGCCAGTCGCGCAGTCACAGTCTTCAAAAAACCCCGCTGAAAAGCGCAGGCACCACAGAAGGATCTGGGCACAAAGCACGCAATATTCGTGCGTGAAAAGAGCTGCTAGAAGCCAAGAATTCAGCTAACAGAGGACAAACAGATGCCATACACTTACTGCGATCATCCGTGCTCCGTCGAGCAAACAAACTGCATCTGAAAAATTGGATTTTTATATAGCTGCAGGTTACATTATATGTGCTATTAGAGAGCTATAGAAGCTATGAAGCTGGTCTGTCCAGCTATATAGAACTATGAGGGCTATCATAGCTTCCATAGCCACTAGTGCTGGCTATACAGTGTTACCATAGCTTCTATAGCTAATAGTTGTAAATACATAGTACTATTATACCTATGAGAGCCTATGACTAGTATGAAGACTATACCTTGAAGTCAGCCAGGTATTGAAGTTTCCAAGTCAAATTAAAATAGATTTCATGAAGGTACTACTACATTGAACTCCACTACATGTATAGTGCTGATGAGGCACACCAAGACATGCACAAGGTACGTATGTACACACAACATAGCAGCCGTCGCGAGGCGCGACGCGTGGCGGACCCATGCACATGGCGCGCTGGACGTGCGCGAGGATGTCCGAAGGCGCGGCGCGGCGCGATGGCCGTGCGCGAGGCACGAGAGGGTGCGACCTGCGGGCATGCTTGAGGCGTCAAGGCGCGGCGCAAAGGCGCGGCGGGTGTGCGCGAGGCGACCAGGCGCGGCAGGTGGGGAGGCGCGTGTGAGCGCGGCGCGACGAGGGGCGGAAGGTGCGCGCAAGCCGTGCGGTGAGCGGCGCGGCGCGGCGCGGCGGTGGATGCGCGAGGCGCGCGGTGGATGAACGAGGTATCGGGAGCGGCGAGAGGCGTGGGACGTGGCAGACCCGTGCGCCGGGAGGCGCTAGAACGTGCGCGGGGCGTGCGCGAGGCCACGGGTTCGTGCGCGCACGGGCCGTGCGCAACGCCGCAGGCCTGCAGGCGAGACGCACGAGGCGTACGGGGGGCCTGCGACGGTCTATGGGCTGTCGCATGCCCGTGCGCGCTGGGCTGCCGCGAGTCCGTGCGTGGTGCACTGGGCTGCCGCGGGCTCGTACGCGGCGCGGGGTGCGTGCGGGACCGCGGGCGATGGGCACGAACAACGGACAAGTCCCGTTGTCACGGCAACGAGACTCTACCGCGGGCGGGCACCCGGACGTCGAGGGACAGGCGGGACAGGCGGTGACGTGGCCCGTGCCCGCACGTCGTTGACAACGCACAGGCGGCGCAGAAGGACATGGCACGACGGCCGTGCGTGGCCGTGCGCGTGAAGGGGAACGGGACTGTGCTGAGTCGTGTGCGTGTGGAGTCATGTTGGTGCCGCGCCGGGGCAGCTCGACGCGTTGGTGATGTTGCGAGATGCCGGAGGGAGCGATGGGGAAGAGGGGCGGGTGTTGGGGACGTTGGATGGACGACGGGGGGAGGGCGGGGACAAACAGACGAGTGTCGCTCGAAAACGAGCGACACTCTGAGTTAGCACGAATGAACAAGAACAGATAAATCTTTTTACTTACCTTGGGCCCCTCTAGCCTATTAACACTGTGTGCAACCTGTCTTGACCGTCGATAGGGCAGAAGAATGAGGGGAGGGAGGAGAGGCGGAGAGAGCGAGGAAAGAAGCGGGAAGAATAAGTGCTAAGTCTCGACGCGCGTTCGACGGCTTCAGCCACCAAACGAGCGAAGCTGTGTTCCTCGAGCCTCAACAAATCAATAAAAATCGTGTAAATTCAAATAAAAAGATTACAGTAATATAGAATACATGACTTTTCAATGCATGAGAAACACGAGTACCTACTGTACTGTGCATCTCTGAGCAGCAACATCAACTTAGTACAGTCTCCGAGCCTAGTCCCTGACGCGGCGCTCGGCAGTGTCCGGCAGCCACGATTCTCGGCTTCGCCCGGGATTCGTATATAAGGCGCGCGCAACACGCATGCCCTCTTGCTCTTTACCCACCACCATCCCTGCCACGTCGACGCTTCGTCGTCATCGTCGTCGCTCTCTCTGTCATTGTTGCTCCTTCCGTCGTCGTCGCTTGTTGCTCGTTGTTTGTCGTCCGTCCCCGTCGCTCGTTGCTCGTTCGTTATGTTTCCAAGGTGAATGTTTATCTTTGGTCTCTTGCACCTTATG
Organism: Hericium coralloides; assembly: GCA_003675405.1. NCBI lineage: Eukaryota > Fungi > Basidiomycota > Agaricomycetes > Russulales > Hericiaceae > Hericium > Hericium coralloides. The sequence goes on along the minus strand of QUOP01000240.1, from coordinate 195,361 downwards.
CTAATACCTGTCTCTAGCAGTCTTTTATTTCCAAGGTTAGCTTTTGCTTTTCTCTAAGCTAAGGTAAGCTGTGGTGCTATATTCTTGGTGTTGTCTTGATGAATTTTCGCTTTTCTAACATCTGGTAAGCATGTGTCTTTTGCCTTTGGTTGTTGTCTTGTCTTAATGCCTTTCATCTTTATTAGATCTTTGCTTTTTTCATAGTATGGCTGTGTTCCATTGTAGTCTGGAGGGTTTTATTGTAGGATATAATAAGTATTTATCAGTTTTATTATTATTAGTATAAATTTGTTTGTAATGCTGCAATGCTGAATAAAATAAATGTTTATTGTTTTTTTCTTTGATGTGTCTACTAAGTCATAGTGTGAAGTTGAAATTGTTGAAGCACTTTGAAAGTTATTTAAATTGATAAAAATACAATACCAAATGTTGATATAGCCCTTATAATTACCTATAATATGAGTAGTATACATATAGTCTATGGCATGACTAGCATACATATGATATATAGTTAGTATAGCTCTTATAGCTCTTATAGCTACCTTATACTATGATATCTATGCCTTGTAGTAAGGCAGCTATGATAGCTATGATAGCTCTCCATAGCTGTCCTATTTGGCTCTATAGCTCTATATAGTTGACCTTTAAGCTATATAGAGCTATGAAGAAAAGGAGACAGCTATCAAGCTATTAGAGCTATGTAGCTGATATAGTCATATATAGCTCTGGCAGATTTCTCAGATGTGGAGCCAGGTTTAATATGCACGGGAGAAGTGGTGCGTGCGTGCGGTCAGGGCGAGGTCCACGGAAGGCTCTATATAAGCAATGGATGAACACACACTAAGTACGGCCAGGCACTGAAGACAAGCTGAATTAAGAGGGGCCCGTCGACGAAGCACTGCAATACGAGGCGACACAATAGGATCAATCGCAGGGTGCCAGACAATGCGTTGCTCGAAGAAAACCACCATATTCCCCAGGTGACCAGGTCCGGCTCATGTAGATATGGATGATATATATTAGTCCATCGAGTCGGCGATGAGAAAGAAAACGTCGCCAAGTTGAGCACGGGGCATACGGATATCATTAGTAGCACAGACACAAGACCAGAAAGATGGAAATAAGCTGAGACTTAGATGAAGATAAAACATAGTCTGTCGCAGACCTGGCTCTGAATAGATATTTGAGAGGATGATCATACGAAGATTTGTCTGGGAGAGATGTTCCAAAGCCTGCTGAGACTTTGGACTTGACGAAAACGTTTCACAAGGATGGTGAACCGGCTTGAAAATGGCGGGAATGTTCAATGCGACGATGAATGGAGAACATTACGGAGGACACCGAATGGAAGACCACACCGGGAACTAGAATGTAAAGCCGGCAGTGTGAGAGGGGACAGACAGACAGTTCGTGGAGCGTTTGGGGACCAGGCTGACTGTAGCATTCATTGGCTGAAGTCTGACCACTGAGTGATATTCAGCAAGTAGATACAACGATGATGTCGCAAAAAGAATCAAGAAAGGGAGCGCCGCGACGCGTTATAAGATCCTCAAAGATTGTCAGAAGCTGACACAGGATGCCTCACCTGATGATAGCCCGTCCAACACATCCTGATGCTTGCTAGGGAGAACGTCACTTAGGCGATGGTCATGCGCTCAGGATCTTCGAAGAGCGGCGCTGAAATGATGGTAGAAGGCGAGGGAATCGAAGCGCGAACCCCAGGAGATCTTTTGGGCAAGCGTGAGTTGAGCGAAGGAGAATACACAGATACTCACCGCAGTAGTCTACCATCGCTCTGTATGTATGCTAGAGGCAAAGAATCGACTGGAAACTGGGGCTCGCATCATGTCCATCGAGGTCCAAAAGCGGTGCTGAGTATGGTTGAGACTAGGTAGACCCTCGAAAAAACCGTGAGTACTTGATGTAGCCGAACGCAGTCGACGAGGCGCCAAGTATGCAGGGATTGGCGCTCGTCTTGTTTCCCCAGCGCCATGAAGCACCAGCATGTGACGTCACGCACTTTTTTCGCTTCCCCACCTGCAGAATAGGGGGGTTCAAACCTCTCAAAGGTGAGGCCGAAGGTCGAAGGTCGAAGGTCTCCTTCGGCCTCCTTTGGCTTGCTGTGGCTGAGAGGCCACAGGAGCGTGACATGTGATGGTCATTCTGAACGCACGCACGCACAGTGCCACGCCCCGTGCTCTCGCACATTTATCTCTCCCTCATTATACCGTGTATTAGCCATTGACACAATTGTTTTGAAGCTATTATTTTACAATGATCGGAAATATTTAAGTTCTTCTACAAGTTGCATCAGCTTCAGGTCCCAACTCTTGAAAAAATGGTATATGATCTGCCCCTCCATCCTCCTCCTCTGCTGCTGCACCATGTCCCCCAACCAGATGTTGTGTTTCATCAAGGCCTTCAACATCAATTATGAAGTTGTGCAAGATGATGGCAATTGTGATCCAGCGACATGCCTCAATGTGGTCCTCATTGCTGCGAATACAAACACAAAGACCACGTAAAGCCTGAAAACGACCTTTGAGAGCTCCAATGCAATGTTCAGAGCGAACATGCAAATGGGAAACTGTACGATTGAAGGCCCTGTTGTCTGGATGAAATGATGCTGACTCCTTGTGAATAGGAATGGTCCGCTGATTGACTGCATATGCAGAGTCTGCCCAAGCAAATTTCTCTTCCTCAAAAAACCAATCCAGATACTTGGCAGCAGCTGTATGCTCAAATGCAGCGGAGTCATGAGCAGACCTTGTCATGCCATGGGAAAAATCCACAATGCGCAGATTTGAAGGAACATTTCCAATCTGCAAAATTTACAAAAATAAGCATTTGTAAAAGGAAAAAAATCAGGACACACCTGTGTATTGAGGCCATAATTCCTCTTCTGAGTATAATATGCATCACCATCCTTGTCAGGCCGAGTATACAGGACAACAATTGTCCCATCATACATCACCCACCCATCTCGCCAATGGCCACCACTAAACCCAAGGTGCTCATCCATCTATTGCTTCTCTGTCTCCTTCTCTTCTGGAGTGAGAAGATGCACAAAGAGGTTATGGAGACTCTCGATTGCAATGAAGCAGTGCTCTGTGTAATTGACCACTGAGCCATCTGAGACCCTTGCATGCTGAGCAACATCCATTATGCACCATTTCCATATTACCCAAGGCGATACAGCGTGACTGCCAACTGAGTCTCAACAGGGACTTGGGCGAAGTGAGAGTTGTTGTGGAAGATGGGATGATCACGAATGAGGTGAAGAAGGACATCAAATGCATAGGGAGACATGCGCAGCATCTGAACAAATCGATGATGATCATGGTGGTCCTTGGCATATTCGAAGGCAAGGTGGATATTTCCGAGTTTGAGAACTGGTGAATGACCACGAAGATAATGGGTGTTTCGAATGTCATGTAGAACTCGGAGATCGAAGAGGAATTGCTGACAAAGCTGCTCATAGTCTTCAAATGGGTCTTGAGTGAGATCTCGTATGACTTTGAAAGCAAGATAGCTTCTGATAAATCGTTCATGAAGAAGAGCTTTGGGCATGATGAAAACCCGAGGATGTAGTGGTCTAACAAGGAGATGGTACAGAGAGAGACGGCGACGATAGCGCCATCAATTGACGTGCGCGTGACATTACATAATCACCTGCGGTCGCAGCTCGCGCTGGTGCTCTCAAGTTTTCTGCGCCGAAGGCCACCTTCGAGTCGACCTTTGGCTTCGACCTTCGGCCTCACCTTCGAGAGGTTTGAACCCCCCTAATGTTCAATGCATGCACTGGCAGTCCATGATGCTTGACCTTGCGACTTTATTCTGCTTCTTTGCCTCTCAACGCGCTCTGAAAACGTATCTCCGTAGAGGCTGTTGGTGCCCATCCCTCTCCTTTGTACGCCCTTCATGTCATAATCCCAAGGCCGCACAGTCGTGCGGCAGTCCCACTACCCTACTTACTGATTTGCTCGGGATCAAGCTGCAGTTTTTAAGTACAGAGTTATGTGATCAGATAATCAAGGATTTGAGAACGTAGGATTGACACAGGACTTCAGGGAACGAGAACGAGGGGAAATTCTAGTCAAAGAATATGGGACACAAGGAAGGGATTTGCTGGCCGACGCAGCTGCCGCCCGCAGGACACGGAGTCACTGCGGCCCCGATCTGGGATCTACCGCCAAAAATTGAGCGACAGAAATGAGGTGTAAGACCCACTACGTAGGTAGCGGGAAAAGTGCATTTACATCTTCATGCTCACCGCCGCAGAGCACAAGTCGGCCAGAAGCTGCTGGATCACGTCCAAGGGCCGGATGTACGACGTGACAACATTCCTCGTGGACATCCGGGACGGGATGCCTGCATCTTGAGGATGCGGAGGTGCACGATTGCTCTGACAGTGCATACGACTTGCTCAAGGAGTTCATGATTGGATGAGTCGGCGCGGGCGAGGAGGTTGTGCACAAGGACTGGAAGGCGACCGACGATTTTGAGCCGGAGGACACGGATTCGGCCAAGGGCTACCAAAAGAACCAATTCTTGGACTTGAGGAAAGCCTTCCTTCCTCAGATGTGGTATGTGAATTTCAGGTGAGTTTGTAATGCCTTTCCAAACGCGTTACCATGCCAAGTGATTTGGCGTGTCCAGTAAATCATACTACCTGCAGCAAGTTCACCAGCCGTGCCATCTTGCAAAGTCGGCATGCCTCTTTGGCCCAGGATACCTCGAGGTACGTGCTGTCACACCTGCTTTAACGCTGGTTGTTCATATGGGTACGACACCTACAGGTCTTCACGCACACATCGTGGTATTGCATCCCTCTCATCTCGCTTCCAATCGCTGCCTACATCAGACTTCGCTCACTCTTCCAGTTTGCAGGGCCTCTGCCATTATTCGGGAGCAATTCGGAACTCCCTCTCAGCTCGCTGACCTCCCTGCCCACCGACGCCCATGGAAAGTTTGCGTTCTGCTTCTTCACAGGCAATGTTATCTGGACGCTCCTGGAGTACACTTTCCATCGTTTCCTCTTCCACGTGGACTACTACCTTCCCGATGACCCCAAGTTCCTGATATTTCATTTCCTGATACTTGGTATCCACCATTACCTGCCGATGGATGGGTCAGCTTTCCTTCTACTTACTCGGTCTGACTTCAGCTGATAATCAGTTTTTCAGGTTGAGGCTGGTCATGCCGCCTATGCTGTTCATTGCCCTTTCCTTCCCGTTCACACGCCTGGCTCATATGCTGTTCCCAGCTCCAATAGCCAATGGTCTTATATCAGGCACCTTTGTTCTGTGCATCAATTTGCTTCCGTCCATATGCCATCACCATTGTCTTACTGGTTATCTAGATGTCCTCTATGATTGCATGCATTATGCGTAAGTCCTTTCCACATGCCTTCAATCCATCTCGGTATTAATATCGACGTAACACAGTATGCATCACACAAGGCTGCCAGCATACCTGTGCGAGATGAAAAAGTATCATCTTGCTCACCATTACAAGAACTTTGAGCTTGGATTTGGTGTCACCAGTGCGTTATTTTGCTGTTGCTGTTGCGTAAATTGTGCTTATCGCTTTCGAAGGCAAAATTTGGGATGTTGTCTTCAACACTGTGCTTCCTGTCTAAGTACAGTGCGATACAAGCTAGGCTCACTGCTTAGATGAGGGTCTCTTGGATAGTCAGATTATTCCAGTGTAGACTTTGAATCTCTCATTAACATTTTATGTTTTATTTTACGAATCATGATAATGTGTTCTCTCACAACTTGGCTGCAGCCTTGTTTTTCTTGCTCTGCAGACTTTGAGATGAGTGTCTTGTATATGAATATAGCAATCATTGTCATTATTTGGGATGACATGAGAATTTGTACATATAGTAGGATTATTAGAAATGCATTTGTGTTATACAGACCATCTTCTGTCCAGCCACAGCATAGGATGACAAGAAAAAGGTGCTAAAGATTGAGATAAGCAAACTACACAAAAACTGATATGCCAGAGGTCTTACCTAATGTGCAGCTTCAGATGACTTCTATTCCAGCTTAGCTTGCACCTTTTGCAGTGACTTCAAGGCCCAAGCTTCTCCACCTGCATTGCAAGCTCTCCTATGCAATTTTTGTGCTTCTTCAAAGTGCTGCTTAGCCATGATAAGGTTATCCAACCTTATGTCCAATTCACCCAGATTTTGCAAATCATTAGCCTGGCCCAAAGCATCCTGGGCTTGTTGATGCAGCTGCAATGCTTCTTCAAAGTGATGCTTTGCTTGATCAAGGTCATCTAGCCTCATGTCCAATTCACCCAAAACTTGCAAATCATTGGCCTGGCCCAAAGCATCCTGGGCTTGCTGATGTAGCTGCAATGCTTCTTCAAAGTGATGCTTTGCTTGATCAAGGTCATTTAGCCTCATGTCCAATTCACCCAGATTCTGCAAATCATTGGCCTGGCCCAAAATACTCTGGGCTTGCTGATGCAGCTGCAATGCTTCTTCAAAGTGATGTTTTGCTTGATCAAGGTCATCTAGCCTCATGTCCAATTTACCCAGAAATTGCAAATCATTGGCCTGGCCCAAAATACTCTGGGCTTGCTGATGCAGCTGCAATGCTTCTTCAAAGTGATGCTTTGCTTGATCAAGGTCATCTAGCCTCATGTCCAATTCACCCAGATTCTTCAAATCATTGGCCTGGCCCAAAATACTCTGGGCTTGCTGATGCAGCTGCAATGCTTCTTCAAAGTGATGTTTTGCTTGATCAAGGTCATCTAGCCTCATGTCCAATTTACCCAGATTTTTCAAATCATTGGCCTGGCCCAAAATACTCTGGGCTTGCTGATGCAGCTGCAATGCTTCTTCAAAGTGATATTTTGCTTGATCAAGATCATCTAGCCTCATGTCCAATTCACCCAGAAATTGCAAATCATTGGCCTGGCCCAAAGCATCCTGGGCTTGCTGATGTAGCTGCAATGCCTTTTTAAGATGATATTTTACTTCATCAAGTCTATCAACCCTCTGATAATATGTGCCCATAGCAAGATGGATGTTTGCTTGTAGTGCAACATTATTTATCTCAATAGCCAAAGTCAGTGCTTTGGATAGTAGATTTTCTACATCAGTTATATCACCAAATCTAAGACTCATTTTTGCACTTGTATAGAGGTATTTGATACAGGTATATTCATCCATATTCTGAACGTCTTTTTCACATTGTAACAGCAATGTCATTTCATTTATTCCTGCATTTTGACACTTGGACACAAAAGCAATAATCATTTCAATTGTGTTCTTTTTCTCATTGTTATTTTGGAGATAGTACTCTAGTATTGTTCTCAAATTATTACGATCAGCCCTCACATGTCTGTTTTTCATTGCATCACATTCTGTTATCCATCTATCTATATAAACTTTCATATTTGCAAATCCCAAGGGACTAATCTTTGGCAATGGATGATGCTTCTTTATATATAATGAGATAGGTGAGAGCAATTTCACTTTTTTCTGCTCAGTGTTATCAGAAATTAAAGCACATTTCTTGAGCAGTTGCAGATAATAAATAATTGAGTTCTCTAATTCCAATACATCTCCAATATCATTTTTTTGTGAGTCATCAATGCCATCTGGCAACAAAGATAGAATACTCAAGACTAGCAAACATTCTGAATTTTTTTGTAGCCTGGGGCTCTTCAGAGACAGCTCAATAGAATATTCAACACTAGCAAGTCTGTTATGCTGTGCTTCCTCACGAGACATCATTTTGAAGTGATCTCTAGACCATTGCTTCCAGACTTCTTCAGGTCCACTTGTTTGAGTATAATGTGCAAGTAGATTCACTGCCAATGGAACAAAATCTACAGCTTTCACAAGTGCCTGAGTGTGTTCATCATTGTATCCTGAAATCTCTTGGAATAGTTTCAAAGCAGCACCTAAGTCCAAAGGCTTGACCAATGACTTTTTCCACTGTGATACACCAAGTAGAAGCTGTTCCCCTCTCATTGTAATCATGAGATGGACAGAATGAATAGCAGCCAACTTCGACAAAAACTCTTCCACTTTGGTGCTCTGAGCTTCCCAGGGTGTCTCAAAATTATCCAAGCACAAGACAGCTCTTCCCAGATTTTTGACAGCATTAAGCACCCTTGATTCATCCAGAATTTGCTCTGCATTTGCAGTGACACCCAGTAGTTGACCAATAGAAATAATAAGTGCATCTCTGGTGTCAATGGCATCACAGGCCAGAAAATAACATGCATCTTTATAGCTCTTTTGGATTTCATCATGATGTAGCACAGATAGAGCAATAGAGGTTTTTCCAATGCCCCCAGGGCCCAAGAGAGCAATTCTAGCAGCAGGCCCATTCAAGATAGCAGTCACCAGTTCAGCAATGATATCATCACGGCCATGCATGATTTGAGGTTTTGCAGGTAGGATATATTTGATCCTGATAAGATCTGATCAGTATCAACATTTTCTCTATGCCCCAGTGTAAACACACCTGATGACCTGTGAGGAAACCTACATGACAGTTGTCAGCTGCAAATTTTTGCTACATTTGAAGAGAATACACACCACATTCGATACATGGCTATGGATGCTTCGGAGGAGACGATTGTTCGCCAGTCCAACTCGAGTCTAAGCAAGTCATGTTAGACGTGCCGTACCAGCTCGGAAGTTACTCACATTGAAAAAGACAAGTTCCGTGCGGACTTGTTCCTTACACGCATCAACCAAAGATCGTAGTTCGTGACGCTGCAGTGCCAAGCGGATGCGCTCGGTCTTCCGTGTCCCGGAGCAGCGAGCCAAGGCCTTTGTCACAGCTTCGAGCACCCTGTACATTGCGGAATATCGGTGAGCTAGCTTTCACTTCAAAAGCAAGCTATAAATTTACTTTTCGAGATCCCGCAGATGGGTTTTGATTTCATCCGACAGCACCATGTCCGTCGTCTCAGAGCCCGCATATTCGCCGATGATCTTCTGAATTCCCTGAATATCGCCCATGACCTCTGCCCATTTGTCTCGGCAAGCTGTCACCTCCTGCAAACCAGTCGACTGCGTCAGACTTGAAAACGTTGGATGCCATTGGACGCACTCACGTCTTTGATCTTGAGGATCTCGAGCATGATGCTAGCGATCAACCTCACGTACGGGGCATTCTGGATCATCCCACTTGCATCCTTGAGCAAGCTGAGGACGGTCTGTGCGCTAGGTGAAGCCGATTTCTTTGCAGATGCCAGAAAGCTGCGCCTCGATGGACCAGAAGCACTTATATCGGCTTCCTTATCCGAGGCTGAAAGGGCACCGGATGACATAGCGATAGACTGTTGTCGTGAGTGGAGAATGGCCTAAGAGATTCAATGTGCAGAACGTTGATAGATGACTCAGATCCAAGGCGATCACAGCGCAGTTTGACTGTCGAGGTTGAGTGCAAAGAAGGATATCGACGATGAAGCGCCCAATGTGGCAAGCTCGGATTTCACACAGCATTCGCAGCCTCTCGAATTCATCATACTGCTCAAAATACACTGTTTCATGTTTATGATATTCACAGACTATTCGGAACTCTCTGAAGAACACAATACGTATCTCATTTCGTGCCTTTGAACGTCGCAACCGCTCCCAGTACTCCACAAAGCCCAACCAATCCGATGGCCGTAGCTTTCACAGTATTCTCTACCACTCGTCGATACCGCGATCGGTCTTGGTCTCTCTCCCCGGATCCGGTTCCATTCTTCCCTACATCCAAGGAGCCAGATATTCTCGCATCCGCGGCTGCCTCGACATCCTCTTCATCGCCCCGTCCGAACTGAAATCGATCGACTTCATGCTGGCGAGCACCGCTCGCTATATGCCAGTCCAAGAGAGCGTTCAGCAGCTGCGCGCCGTCGAGGTGTGGAAGCGGAAGGAGGTTGAAGAGGAAAGCGACAGTGTCAACATCCGCATGTATCTGGCGGAGCAGCAGAATGGTCAAGAAAAAACGAACGCAGCAAGAAGCCAGCGAGACGTACGAAAAGAAGGTGCCGAGGGCGTCTGGAAGCCCCGGCGGTAGGACTAACAGGCGTGGAAGGTAATCGGAAACGGCCACTGTCAATTGGAGTGAGGATAAGGTCAAACAGATGTAAGTGGGCAGTCAGCGTACGTTGTTCATAGACTTCGGCACGGGGACCGTGCCACAGAACGACACGCTCCTTCGTGGAAGTATCATGATCCGATGGGCTAGAGACGACAATCCGCAGGAGCATTTGATCTACGCGCGGACGGACACAGAGCTCGTGGTCGGGGCACGATTGCCAGTCTGACCTGCCTTTTGCACCTGTGGAGGCTGTGGCGTACTGACATCGAGCGTGGGTCGAAGGAATGGGAGTCAGTATTGGAAGAGGGTCGATGCAGCGCGGAGGAGTTCCAGAGAACGAAGCGGTAAAGCAAGCAGCAGAAGTCACAGATTCGCTCGTCGGGGCGACGCAGCAGGACGACGATTGATCTAGAGAACGAGAATCAGGTTCTGTGCGAACAAAAAGTCAAGAATGAACAAACCTGTAAACCACGTCTCATTAACACACCAACCACCGCCGCTGACCTCGTCTTCGTTCAGTAGATAATCTGACCACAGATCGCCTTGCGGATTTGTGATAGCAATGTCGCTAAACTTGTAGTCGTCTAGACCAGTGATGACGTCCTTTACGAAGACGAAACCGTCTAACGAGCTCCCCTCTTCGACGGCGATGACAACTCGACCCCAGTTCGCTACGTTCTCATAGCCAAAAAAGCCCCAGGTAAATGACAACGGTAGCATCAGCAGCAGATACAGGATGAGATTATGCAGCGGACCAGAGGCGGCGAGACGCGCAGCGCGCAGCGCCTGCCTGGCTCTGGATGGGCCTGAAGCAGTAGTGGTGGATGACGCTGATACCGAGGTAAAGAAGGACGGGATCACAACAGTCAAGGCCACGCCCACCGAGTGGAGGGAAACGTTGTCCCTTCGCTACGAGTTACTTTAGAGGAAGATGAGGTACGCTAAGAGAACTCACAACGCTGCACACAGGAAGTGGCCTGCCTCATGAATGAGTTGGGAAACCGCCAGTGAAAGGAACAGAGGGATGAAGTGTGAAGCGGGGATGGTTACACCTGGAATCTTGGCATATATGTTCACTCTCCAGGACACGATGAAGAGAACAAGGGACGTACCAGGAGTTTCATTTGAACAGTACTTCGAGACGACAATCCAGACGTGTTTCCACTCTCTGTGATGGCCAACGAGGGTATCGTATCCTGTCTAGCTCTCTTCATCGCGCCCACAGAAGAAATCTCAGAGATATCGACCGTGCCCTCCTGGATGCTTGCACCGGATATTGCCCAAGACAGCTGCCAGCATGTCCATACTACACATCCGAACGCACCGACCATCCCCAAGACCCCCATTATAGTTCCGAAATCATAGATTAGCTCCAGCGTTCTTCGCCTAAGATCCGTAGAAGCCAGATAAGAAGTTATCTTGTCGTGTAGATCATTAAGTGCAGTAGTCGAGAGACGGAGATGGCATGGTGTGAGCACTAGCGTGGTGGTATCGGAGCGGTAAAGCTGCGTTGGAGCCAACGCAACGACAGACGGCGCATGGTGCGAGTGGGAGAGAAGGGGTGCTGGTAGGAGTGTGTTGTGAGACTTGTTCAGGCGATGGAGAATAGCTGGGATGCTATGGAAGACAAGCCAAAACGCGACGATGCCAAGCAGGATAGAGAAGGTCATTCAGGCGTTCGAGTCGACAAGGCTAGGCCGATGAAGCTTTCACAGATAGCAAGGATCATTGAAGAGGATCGTCTTGCTCTAGGTTCTTCACTTACGGCTCATACCTGGTGCGTGGCCATTCTGTAAGTGATATATCCCATGCAAGGGGATTTGAAACTACTGACTAACTGTTCTGTGCTCTCCTACGCAGAGCGCGCAGAAGACAACGATGATGTGGTGTACAGTGAACTGGGCGTGAGAACAATCATTGCGTACAGATTCAGGAGCGCTCGCGTTTGTCAAACCTGTTCAACGCCATGATGTCTGACCAGCGCTTTGCAGCTCTGCCTTTCAATCTCTACATAACTTGAACAAATCAGCTGCGTTGTAAATAGGTGAGACAGAAGCTATCTCGAACGACCATCTGGCTCATGCGCTCCTTTTCCTCATCTGTAGGGTCCTGACTTGTACACTATTAAGTATGCCGTTTAAACGTCCAGAACCTCCTTCCGATTCAGGCGGGCTATCTTCAGGTTCGGTAACCCCCGCTGAATCATCTCGACCTCCTCGGAAGAAGTCACGCCCGTCGCAGCTAGGCGATTTGTTGAAAGGAGTCAAGATCTTCGTCTTGCAGACGAAGCTTGAAGCACCCACCATTGCTGAGCTTCTATCCCTTATCGAGCGCAGCGGCGCGGAGCTGTGTAAAGATGTCAAAGACGCCAGCGTCATAATCACGGCCGTCCGGATGCGAAAGCGGCTCGAGCGGCATATTGATTGGAAAATCGCTGTAGGTACTCCTAACGCTGTTCAAGAATCGCGCGCCATTGCGCACCCCATCGTGCGAGCACTCCCAATGGCGGGATTGACTTTCTCGTGCAGAAATCAAAGTCTGTAGTCACCCCAGATTGGCTGCGAGACTCGGTGCAGAAGAAAACCCACATGCCGTGCGGTGACTATGCGGCCCTGCAGGACCTCGAGGGAACTACCGCGGCCAACTGCCCAACCGAATCCGACGGGGAGACCTCAACGCCCTCCCCCGCCCGCACCACTCCTCCGCATCGCCTGGTTCAGACCCACTTTCAGAGCAAATCCAGTCCCCTCCGCACCCCTTCCCGAGAGCCAGGGCCATCGAAATCGGCGACTCCGCCTCCTCCAAATCTGCTCCCTCCTGTCCCGCCATACGAATTTCGTCCGGATCTCCTCGATTATCGCTCTCGATTCGCATGTATGCGCGCGTCTCCGTTGAAGTGTCCGAATCAGCAGCTGTGCGAGATGCTGGATATCATGCGGCAGACGCGCGAGGCGGAGGGTGAGGAGAGAAGCGCGTTGAGCTACCGGCGTGCTGTTGCAGTAAGTGATCCTCTACACCGACCATGCAACGTCCTGATTATGTTTCAGATCATCAAAGGTGAGTACGCATGAGTGCAAAACTTGGCTGCCTTGCCGACCACCCCTGTCAGCCTATCCAACGAAAATCAAGAATAGGCGTGAGGTGGAAAAATTGCCGTACATCGGAACAAAGCTGACTTCCATGGTATACATTTCTTCACTGCGCTGCATTCGACGACGACACTCACAACGACACTCATCTTCCGACAGGTTGAAGAATATCTTGAAACGGGCAATATCGGCGAAGTCGGTAAGTTGTGAAATCACTTCCTCAGCCCACTCGTCGAACTCAACCGAAATAGATTCCACGTTGGCTTCGCCGCGGTTCCACTCCCTGAAAGCCTTCTCGTCCATCTACGGCATCGGTCCCAAGACCGCCCAACACCTATATGGGCTCGGCCTCACCACCATTGAGCAGCTCGAGACGTATTACGGTGTCGAGCCATCTGTGGCACGCGCCGAACACCAAGTCACGAGCAGGGAGGAAGGTTTGATGTTGGATTCGGAGCAGCACGCGCACGATGTCATGGAGGAGAACTGGATCAAGATCGCGCTGGGACTGCGGCACGATCTGGCTATCAAGTGCGTCGTGAAATCCTCCATCGTGCAGAGAGCTAAGCATGCTTGCAATAATAGAATTCCGCGCCAAGAGGTGGAGGAAATCCATCGTGTTATCATGGCCGAGCTCGACGAGATCGAACCCGGATGCGTGAGCACGATAGTGGGCGGGTGAGTACGCTCGATGCATATTACAGTCTCTCACCCCAAATAACTGGACCGCTTTAGCTATCGTCGCGGCAAGACCGAAAGCGGTGATGTCGACATCGTGTTCACCCATCCAGACGCGTCGCGAGCAAAGGGACTTTGCAAGCGGCTCATGAAGCAGTTGTATGAGAAGGGTACGCTGTTTCATTCTTGAGCAGCAGTGCGAATGCTCACCCGTCTCAGGCATCGTCACGCATGTGATGCGTCAGTTACTTACTATCCAAACGTCATATCGAAGTTTAACGCGGGTTTCCATGCAGACCTATCGGGCTTCCACGCACACAACGCGCTGCGCACGACCCACTGGGACTCGCTCGAGAAAGCATTAACGATTTTTGTCCCTCCGGGGCACATTACGCGGAGGCGTGTGGACTTCATCTTTGCGCAACCAGAGACCTACTGGACCGCGGTCGTGGGCTGGTGCGTAATTGCTTCCGGTCGAATCGATTAAATACTGAACCAAAGAAACAGGACGGGATCTTTGATGTTTGAGCGGGACCTGCGGCTGTGGGCGAAGCAACGGTAAGTGATGTTCGTTGACGACGATACAAGCACACTCAACATTCTGTAGAGGTCTCAAGTTCGACAGCTCCGGGATGTATGTTGCATTCTTTACGGATAAAGTCATAGAAAACTCACTTGCAATTCTGCAGGACACGCAGGAGGGACTCGAAACTCCTCTATGCACAGACTGAGAAGGAAGTGTTTGATATACTGGGCTTACCATGGATTGATCCCACGATGCGGAATGCAGATGTGTGATGTACTGGCAGATACGGATGATGTTTACTGTGTCTGCTATCTCCTTACCTTTCCTATCATCGAGTCACAAAGTAACATGCCCCTGGCTCGAAGCTTCTAACTTATGATGTATTGTCGTTTGCAGACAAATTCGCGGAATTCTATCATCAGCGCGCAGGTGGGCCCACTGCCAGTAGCGAAATCCACGTGGTATTACAAAAGAGACCGCTGGCCAAACGCTCGACTGATCCGTGCTTGATCAGTTCGCAAAGGCTTGTATGCCCGTCATAGCCTTGCCGAGGATAAGCGAGTGAATGTCCTAAAATCAGCGCGTGAGTACCACACAAGCCCAACTTCATCCCGAGTCCACGTACATGCGTTCCTGTCATCGCAACAGCCGTCAGTCCACTTATGGAGGATTCGCAACGCAAACGCGACACTCACCCTCATACGTATTCGTGATCTGCAAATTCGCCGCATGCCGCCCAATCGAATACTCATCCGAGCACGCATTCCCGCCCAGCACATCCAGCAGCGCGCGCGCATGGAACAGCGCCTTGCCGCAGTTGTTCCGCTTCACCATGCTGATCATCTCCGGCGCGACGCGGCCCTCGTCCTTCAGCCGCCCGACGCGCAGGCTCGCGTGCAGGCCGAGCGCGATCTCGGTCTGCGCGTCGACGAGCTTCTTCTGCACGAGCTGGAAGGACGCGAGCGGGCGCTTGAACTGGTGCCGCTGCTGCGCGTAGTCGTGCGCGCGGTGCAGACAGTCTTCGAGCGCGCCCATCACGCCGAAGGAGATGCCGAAGCTTTGAAATGGTGTTAGTTGGTTCGCGAGAGGGTTGAATCGAGAGAGGTGCA
This sequence comes from Hericium coralloides, assembly GCA_003675405.1. NCBI lineage: Eukaryota > Fungi > Basidiomycota > Agaricomycetes > Russulales > Hericiaceae > Hericium > Hericium coralloides. The sequence continues at coordinate 179,886 of QUOP01000240.1, read as the reverse complement.
CCGTGCGCTGTTGAGGCAGGAGAAGGGCGCACCCAGGCCGACGCCGCCGGGGAGAAGGGCGTCGTGCGAAACCTTGACCGAGTCCATGAAGATGGAGCCAGTGATGGAGGCGCGCAGCGCCATCTTATGCGAAATTTTCGGCGCGGAAAGGCCCTTCGCGCCCTGCATAATGGACTCTCGTCAGACAACATTGATAAAGAATGCTAAAAAAACAGACCTTCTCGAGGAGGAATCCGCGGACCTTGCCATCCCACTTGCATCTCGCCCATATGAGGAATAGATCGCTATTTTATCTTTCTTCAGATTGATGTATCAATAAATTAGATGTTGTACGCACGCAACTGGGGCATTGGTGATCCATGTCTTGCTGCCATTCAGCACGAAGCCGCCGTCGACCTCTTCGGCCACGGTCTCCATACCCGCAGGGTCTGAGCCGTGATTGGGCTCCGTGAGGCCCTACTCATCGCATGAGACAAGACCTATCACCAAGGAAGCAACATACAAAGCATCCAATGATCTGGCCCTTAGCTAGGACGAAGTCGTGAGAAGGGTGGACACAAGGGGCAGGGCTAGGCATACCGAGGGCCGGAAGATATTTTTCCTTCTGCGCATCTGTTCCAAAGGTATCGATAGGGTGCATGACAAGCGACGACTGCACAGACGACGTCGAGCGATAACCAGAATCAACTCTAAGAACGAGCGATGCGTGAGTATTCAGCCGAACTCGTCAAATAGAAGAGCAAGCAGGGTGATGTTGTCAGGTCTGAAAACGTACCGCTCAATCTCACGAGCTATGAGCCCGTAAGCGACGTGACTCGCGCCCGCGCATCCGTAGCCCTTGATCGTAGCACCAAGAAGGCCCACAGATCCCATGGATGGCAAGATGGCAAGATCATAATCTGCGCAAAGCAATTATTTCAACATGTCAGCAGCTGGAACATCTAACGTCCGGTCAGAAATGAAACATACTCTCCGTTCTGTGGGCTTCAAGAACACGCGGTGCCAAATATTCCTGTTGATAACATCTATGTGAGCCTCACAAGCGAATGGGATAGCACACCAAGCTTCTCAAATGACTCACCTGGCAGAAGTCTCGTGCGGTATCTCTGCACAAGAGTCACAAAACACGTTTAGCGTGAGGATGATGACATGAAAATGAAGGTGTACGTGCCGTATCGCTATCTCATCCTCAGTCAAGCAACCTTCAAAATCCAAAGGATCCTGTAGTACACTGAGTTGAAATCCTTAGTGCAGCATGATCCGAATAATGCTCACCTCCCAGACAAATGGCGTGCGACCTAGAGAAAAAAACATACATAGTACCCAAGCAGCAGGATGCATGAACTATGACTCACTCGAGCTAGAAGCGTTCCGGGCGGATCGCACAAACGCGATGGCACTCGCGGTATGCGCGTGCGTGCGCGTGCGAATGGCAGACAGGGCCAAAGCTGGGCGACGGAGCGACAACATGAGCGAATTTCCTGTTGTCAGGCGTTAGACTACGGCGCCCTTCTATAAAGGTAGAAAGAAAGCACAAGGTAGAGCGGTAGAGTACTACTTCAAAGTCCTCGAAATACTTACATACCTGAGTGTGGAGGCGGGTCTTATGGCCGCGGCTGCAACCAAGATCCGCCGGCTAGCGGAAGTCCGGGCCGGCGTTAACACCGACTGTTCTTCGGATGGCGCGTTACTTTTCGACTCGACCTCCCCATGGCATTTTCACATGCCTTACTTTGGCTTTGCTACCTACATGCTCAGGAAGCTGGAATGTTCGAATTGGTGGGTCAAGCTACAGGAACGATATCTGCTCAACCGGCCGAGGTTGCTTGTTGTATATCGCCGAAAGCCTGTGCGAATTCCCAAACGCCTTGACTTTCTCCTCAACAACTTCGACACTCGGATATTGCACCAGCCCAACTTCTCTCAGCCTTCCAATTGCCTGGTTCACCCAAACACGACAAGTCAGCCCCTCCTCCTCCAGCTGCCCATCCTTTGCTTTCACCAATCGGTCGAGTTCCGCCCATCGTTCCTCAGGGATGCCTTCTGAGGTGCGTACGAGGCACACGAGCAAGAATGTCTTCTGCACCGCGCTCTCGGGAGCATGCCCTGCGACCCAGTGGACAGAGTTTAGGTTTGTGATGTGATACTTGTACCCGCCGGGGCGTGAGGCGGTGGGTTTATGGAGGTAGAGCGCCCAGTGGAAGGTATCGTCGTCTGGGTTGTCAGAACGGAGAGTGAGGACGATGTAGAGCGAGCCGGTCTCGAGGGCCATGGTCTTTGTGAGTGTAGGCAGCTACGGTATGGGTGGTTATCGATGAAGTTGTGTAACTGCTAGCGCTTGTTGATATTCTCTCGTCAAAACTGGCTGATGCCCCAAGCGAACGTGAGCATTGTCGAGAACAATGGGTTGATCGTTACGCGCACGATGCCGATACAGGACCTGATGTGGACCGATGGCGTCGCGTGTTACGTTGGACCTCTGGACCTTCATATATTTGCCTCAGAGCGCGACCACAGCTGGTCATCATTCATATTCTAAACATTATACTTGCATGAAAGCTTCCACCAAATCAATGATCAGTTGTCGCCGAACCACCAGAATGTTTTCCCACGCTTCTTCCTTCTTGCCTTGATCGGAGCAAGCCGAGGTCGATATGACGTCGTGCACCTCCTGTTCACCGATAATGCAGTCTTCACAACTTCAGATTTGCCATCGTACAGCACACGTACAACAAGCGTTGTCTTTCTAAACTACTGATATCAGCAGAGAACGCCATGCCTTCTGCTCTGATCTTGATTGCTGACGGAACGGAGGAGATGGAGTTGTGCGTATCTAGATTCGGCATGCTCGCAATGGTACTGATCCCGCCTGCTTCATGTCTGGGACATACAGTACAATCACGTACGACACCCTGGTACGCGCCGGCGTCACTTGTACGTCGGCGTTTGTCCCCACTCCATCCGATGCAAGCAAACTCGAAGCAACGAGCCCTCCGTTTGCCAAGGGGTCGCGAGGGATCAACATCCTGCCGGACACCTACTTCTCCCCCCAGGCGTTAACTGCCGTGAGTACACTTTTTCTGGCCATTTATTTCCCGGCGCTAAAGTGCATCTCGCGCACAGGACAAATTCGATGCCATCGTCATCCCTGGCGGCGCGAAAGGCGCTGAGACCCTTTCTGAGTCGTCGCCTATCCAACATCTTGTTCGGGAGTTCTACAACTCGAAGAAGGTTGTGGGCATGATCTGCGCGGGTTCGTGTCTGGCTATCTCTACCGGAAGCCAGCTCACATGTGAATAGGGAGCTTGGCCGCGTTGACGTCCTCCCTCCCCTCTCAACCCATCACCTCCCATCCATCTGTGAAATCACATCTGGAATCTAGTCAGTATCACTGTTAATCCACGCATATACTGAGTTTGAAATTCGCCCAGAATTCCAGTACAAGGAAGACCCGGTTGTGGTATCGAACAACCTCGTCACTAGGTCTGTGGTAATTTCTCTACCCATTCTAAAAGTTACTGACCTTCCGTCCTGTCTCCGCAGCCGTGGCCCGGGAACAGCATTCCCTTTTTCTCTGACTCTAGTCGAACTCCTGTGTGGCGCCAAGAAGAGAGATGAAGTACGGGGCCCGATGGTCTTCCCCCCAGGAACTCCCTGGTAAAAGCGCATCCGGTGGCTTCTTGAGAAAGACGACTGTCGTATGAAGATGTTCAAAAGAGGAGAGGTTGTATACGGTAATCGCCTACAAGAATTTCCTAACCTGGTGCCATTTATCATAATTTTGATCGTTCTCGTGGCTTGCTCGGGCATTCGAGGTGACTTCTGATATCACCGCTTCGGCGATGTCTTATCCGTTATAAGGCGCTTGCCATTATCCTCCTCACCCCGTTTCTGGAAACAATGCTGACTGAAATGTGGCTGTACTTAGAGTAACTGCTCGTGAATAAAAGTGACAAGTTCAGGAATCGGGCGGGCGGTGTTTATTCAAGTAGAAGCCTGGGCGAAGAAGCAAGCGAGGACTGGGTGCGCTCGATGGAGACAGTGCATACTCGCACGATAGTATCCTGGTCCTTTGAATTGATGATCTTGTCGTGATAACTAGCGAGAGTACGTGGTGTTTGCGCCGGGAGGCGCGGATTCCTCTTGTCCCGTTTTGGTTCTCTGCTGTCTACTTTCGGCTCTATTCTGTCTGCTTTGACTGCTTGTGATGTCATGCTCGTCGTCATGCATTGTCCCGCCAGTCCAGTCCAGTTCGTATATATACTAGACCGTTCTCGTCTACGTACTCAGCCGCTCTATCCTCTTTCCACAACTGAGGTGACTTACGTACCTTATCCGATAGAGTCTAGACTTATCGGGATTGTTCAGGTGCATAATCAAGTTGTCTCCCCCTTCCATGACTGAGGCTTAACTTATTGGGATTGTTCAACTTCCACATAACAGATGTCTGTGTGTTCACCGCCTCTGCCAAGCTCATCTTAATAAGTGAGGCATTCGCCTTGAACTTTGACATGCGATGATCAAAATACTTCTCGACGCTGCAAAGATGGAAAGTTGTTGCAGTCATGACGCGCGGTCACGTGATGACGGTCAATTCGCGATGCCTGCAGGCAGGAGACGGCCGTCTCTTTACCCCACGATTCCCGCACTTATCTAGCCGCGTCGTGTGTGCCCTCCAGCATGACCCAGACACCCCAGCATGTCTGCACTACATTCCGAAGGCTCAACATGCTCAACCAGTTATTCCGACCCCGAAATAGATGCATTGATTGCGGCCGTGCCCGCTGACTCTCCGGACCCAAGCCCAAACACATCGGTGGAGTCACAGGGAACCAGGGTTACGGCGGGGAGCAAACGCAAGGCCGGGTCACTCTCCCCTCGGCCGGAGCGAGATGCACGCTACAAGCGAACGCGGACAGAGAATGACTCGGATGAGAACTCCAAGCCGCTTATCATCGTAAGTCCGGGTTAACACACATATACGCATGGTGAACTCATTTTCGGGCCTTATCAGGCATATTCCCAGCATGTTCAGAAATGCATGGACGCGCGGCGCTTGGCTTGGGGCGTGCAGTGGGAAATTGCACGCCTCGTCAACTCGAGGAAGATCACATGGGCCGACGTCTCCCCCGGATGCCTCGACCAGCTCAGGGGGACTTGTCAAGACGCTGCGCCTACGGTCGAGCGTATATTTCGTCCAGATGTCGGTGTCCGTGACGCGAGCAAACCAGCAAGAATATCAGCAGACGAACTGTCCGCACGTGTATGTCCCGTTCAGTACGGTGTCCCTTGTTTACTATCCCGATATTCAACGATAGTATTACTTCAGGCCCCGTGGAAAGAGCTAGATAGAGAAAGCTTAGCGTTTTCTATCTCCGATCGCGCCTGCCTTGGGACAGAACCGCTGCCTGCAGTGTTTCCTCCAGGGTGGTACGGCGGCAAGGTCGGATTTGCCGCAAAGCTGGTCAAGTCAGACGGGGATGTACGCCTAGAGATCCTGCAACCGGAACTCAGCTCGTCGTCTCGCTTCACGCGCCGCTTCGGCTCGGATTTCATCATCCGTGTGCGCATCCACAAGGAAGTCTTCTTCGAGAGCAGTTTCTTGCCAAAGCTCGAGAGCCTCCTTTCGCGGCCCTGGGTCATCAACGGCCGTGTGTTCCGCTTCTTCTACGCCAACAAGGAGCGCCATGCCTTCCTGGCTGCAACTAACGAGACGTACGATGAACTGCAAGGGATCCGATGCCACCCGTACATGCCACGGAGGATGACGTTGCTTGATTTCCTGAAATGGCACAATCCGACGAGATCAAACTCGCAGCAGGTAAACCATCGCATCTCTTCCGTCTTACACAGCTACTGACAAGGCGAAGACCATGGCGAAATGGGCGTCCCGCTTTGCTCTCGGTCTTTCGAACTCGGTTCCCGGAATCCTGCTGGATGCCAGTCATGTCCGGCACATAGATGAAATAAGTGCGTAGATTCGCGCGACCTGGTGAACAGCTTGCTGATGATGATTAGTTTCCGAGCACTATTCTGGCGCTGGAAAAGTCCCATCGGAAATGGAGATGACCGACGGCTGTGGTTTCATCAACGCAGCTGGGCTTCGCGCACTACACAAACTTGAAATATGGGACCGCTGCCCGACAGCGATCCAATGTCGCATCCAAGGCGCAAAGGTACATCCTTCGCTCTGCCCATTTATCCCCACTCACCCTGCGCTCAGGGTCTACTGGTCCTGCACCCCGGCAAGGAAGAGAACGCGATGGAGAAGCCGTGCGTATGGCTGCGCCCGTCGCAAAAGAAAATCAAATACTCGTCCACGGCGCCACTCGACCCCGCGCAGCTCACGATCGATGTCCTGCGCGCGTCACACATGCGCACCCCCGTGCGCCTGTCGAAGGAGATGACGATCTGCCTCGCGGAGAACGGCGTGCCACACGAGGTGTTCGGGCGGCTACTGCGGGACGCGCTGTACGAGTGCGTGCAGAGCTTCATCAGCGGGTGGGACGACGCCGACGGCATGCCGCGCCTCTGGCGCACGGTCGCGAAGGAGGGGAGCGTCATGGCGCAGCGGATGGCGCGACGCGCAACGGGGCTCGCGCGTGTGCGCGGGCTGCGCGCGTTCGATGACGACGATGATGACGACGACGACGACGAAGAGGACAGTAGCAGCTCGTCGGCGTGGTGGGAGGACGAAGTCAGCGGATGTCCGTCGACGCTCGAGGAGACCGTGCTCGTGTTTTTGGATTCTGGATTTCGGCCGGACAAGAACCCAATTCTGGCCGACAAGCTGCGTGCGGTCGTGAAGAAAGCAATCGCTCGACATTCGGGATATCGCATTGAAGTGACTATGGGTTGTTCAGCTTTCGTTATTCCTGGTGCGTAGTTTCGCAGGATGCTGTGTGTTTGATGCGATGATATTCGCGCTCGCGACAGATCCCTCGGGAAAGTTGAAGCCTGGTCAGATTCACGTGAAAAGCTCGTTTCACAACTTGAAAATGCCAAATGGAGACATGACTGATAGGCTGACTGGCACTGTACTGGTGTGTCGAACCTGTCCTCTTGAAGCAGAAACGATTTCAACATGTGCATTTAGGTGACGCGTAATCCCGTCAAGCTATCCCGCGACGTGCAGAAGGTCGGTACCCATTTCCCCTCGACATCTATGTTGCTTAAATGAGCCGGTGGCCCAGGTCGAAGCAGTGAGGATTCCAGAGCTTGACGATTACGTCGATGTTATTGTCTTCTCAACGCAAGGCGAATGTTCGCTTGCAAGTCTTCTTGGAGGAGGCGAGTGAGTCACGTCATGTTGGGTTTCGCTGGCTTACCATTACCCAGGCGACTACGACGGTGACACAGTCGAAGTCATTTGGCAGCCTGACATTGTGCAGAACTTCACCAATGCCGACCTGGAACTCTCCAAACCACCCATCGATCTTATGAGAGCATTCAAGGTGGAGAATGAGACTGTCGCCAATTTCCTGCAGAAGTTGTCCATGCAAATAGGCGAGACTGAGGCTGAGCGAATTCGAGCGTTTCAAAGCGTTCTCATGGCTCCTATGCGCGAGCCCTCTGTAGTTGGAACTTATTCCGGGCTGCATGATAATGCAATGTATGCCATGGGGTACAACAGCCCTGAAACCGTTCGGCTGGGATATATGTGAGTGTGACCTATATCTATCAATGATTGGGGCTTGAACACAAAGTAATTCCAGGTTCTGTACCACCCTTGATGGCTCCAAGACCGGTTTATCAGTCCTCGACTCGGTATTTACGCTAGACAAAAGGCGGTACTTCTATCAGCGGGCACCTATATGGAAGAAAAAGTTCGAAGAGCGCAAGGAAAAAAAAGAGCCCAAGATTGATAGGTCGAACCAGGTCCCCATTCCACGCGGCGAGAACTTGCCACTGTTCATCATGGACTACCTCCAGAGTGTCGTGAAGCACGAGAGCGACGGCCAGTACGCCCTGGTCGAGAAATTCTTCAAGCGATATGAGGTGCTCCCACCTGACGAGGTCCTCGAGAGGCCCTATAAATTGGCCAAGGAGCGCATCGGGAGACACTCCGAGCCGAACCAGGAACTCATGGAGGCAGAACTCTCCATGATCAAGGAGCACGTCGAAGAGTGTTACAGGTACCATCAAGATACGATGACAGGGGAGGAGAAGTTTACGGAACTCGGTATCAAAGAGCGGCAGGACATGCTGCGGGATCTATCGCGCGAGTTCATCGGCAAGCCGGCCGAAAACAACCTGTTGTTCTTCTCCGAAGAAGAAGTATGGAGAATCCGTGCTTCTTACGCTTACTATTACGACTACTACAAAATCAACGAGGATGGGTCCCGAAAGTGGCCTACGAGGTTCCCGTGGAACGTGGCGATGCGCACGTTGAGTGATATCAAGAGCGGAGTCAATCACGTACACAAGACGATTTCTCCTGAATTCTACCCCTTGATGGAGGTGCGCAAGTCAGCAATTAGCTGAAGTAAGTATTGGGCCAGGCGGAAGGGATCTGAACAGGTTGATCTAGTGGTTTGTATGTGTTCTTGCTTTTCATGTTGTTGTTCTTCCATTATATTCCTTGGTGCCAATGTTGTGCTCTGACCGGCGTGTACAACTACCATGCATCTGTAGCGCCATTTACCCTGGGATCTCGACTCAGTCTCTGTTATACCACAATATCTACGTTTATACATTGTTTCACGTTTACTCTGCAGGATCGTGTTGGCCTTGATATCTTCAAGTTCATACGGTAGCCATGATCCACCCTGGACGCATTCGCATTCGTTGTACACATGTAGCTTTCGCGTTTTGCTTTCAATCTTGCATGACATTCATGTACCGTAGGCATTCCTAGATCAACACCGTTCGCTTTCGGATCTGCTTGTAAGCAGAGTGTGGGCTCTTGTCACAATCGAAGCGACTGGATAAAGACGCGTTGATGCTGCATAGCAGGAGATGCTTCTGAATGAAAGTCTGGAAGGATGGAATAAAATTGATTGCCCCGAGACGGCTTTCAAGTTGGCTGCCTGGGAGATTTTGGAAACCGGAAGGTGAACGCACAGCAACCGGTAGCCTATTGCTGAGTCGGGCTGCACCATACAACGTTGTTCAGGGCTTGAGGCCGGAGCAGGCGTGTCGGGTTCCGAATCAGAGTCCGAGTCCGAAATATGATCGACCAGGTGTGTCGAGATCGTCAAAAACTTCATACCATTTCCACCCAAATCTGACTGCATCTGATTTCGTGACGACTTGGCTAGCCTCAAACCAAGGCCCCGATGACTTGGCTTTCACTATGTACAGCCGCAGGCTCATTCGGCATCGACAGGGTTCCAGCTGATTGCTCCTGCCGCGCCTTGATCTAAGCCGTTCAGGGCTCGCATGTCGTCTCCGTCGAGCTCGAAGTTGTAGACATCGGCATTGGACCTGATGCGCGCCGGGTTGGCCGTCTTCGGCAAAGGGATGAAACTGCGGTCCGGAGCGGCGTCAGAACATGACGCGACAGAGTGAGGGTGGCATAGACTGACCCGGACTGGAGCGACCATCGGATGAGGATCTGACCGGGATCGCGTTCGTGCTGAAGCAGATATCAGGAATGCTGTGGTGCAACGGGGTTGTGCGCACCTTCTCTGCAATGCGGACGATCACAGGATGGTCCATCTTGCCGCGTATGAGTGGGCAGTACGCCTCGACGACGACATTGTTCTGGCGGCACCACTCCACGATGGGCTTCTGCTGGCAGAAGGGGTGGATCTGCAGCATATGTGCATGAGCACTCCGACTGAGGCCAACAGATGGCGTCTCTGGTTACCTCTATCTGGTTGACAGTGGGTAACTCTAGCCCTGCCGCTTGGATCTCCTTGAAGTGATGAATTCCACTGCAGTACCGATCAGTATGACGAATTTTCAACAGACGAAACCATAATACTAATTGGAGACACCGACGCTCTTGACTTTGCCGTCGTCTCTTAGTTTCAGCAGAGCACGGTATGTCGCGAGACGCCTTTCCTTCCCCGACAAAGGATCATGGATCAGAAAAAGATCTATATAATCTGTTTTTGAGAACGGTGAGTATATGATGTCGGGCGCATATAATAGCTATGTCGACTGACCGAAATCAAGGCGCTTCAACGATTGCTGCACACCTGCCAACGTGCTTTCATACCCATGGTGCTGGTTCATGATCTTGGTAGCTAGAATAACACTTAGCGAATCGCAAAAGGGTGGATAGAAAAAGACGCACTAACGAAGACCTCACTCCGCGGGACACCACTCGTCCGCACACCTTCACCAACCTCCCTCTCATTGCCATACGATTGTGCGACATCGATATGTCTATCCAACGATCCAAGACCAGTGAGATTGCCTGCCCAACTGGTCCAGAAACACTTCGTACCTGTATCCCACCTTAATCGCGTCGGCGACTGTTTCTACGCCATTGCGATTCAGCCAAAGCCCATATCCGAGCAGAGGAATCTCATAGCCTATCCAAAGCAGCTGGTGAAGCTGATGAGTTTTGCAGATAGCCAATCGGGACTTACCAGAAGACAGTTTGGCAGTCGATTGAAGAGTTAACTGGGACATAATGCTCCGGATAGTGCGACTCCGAACTCTTGCAGGGGCGTATGTCGAACGAAGAGGTGCAAGCAGAGAAGTCAACCTCTGTAGCATAAATACTGAGAAGGACACGCTCCGCGCTATAACTACACTCACCAATCTCTCTCCGGAAGTCCTACTCCCACCGTGGCACCAGTATCCACAGCGTGGGCGTTCCAGTAGCTCCACCAGCTGGCGGACCCACATACGAGGCCGATGTTTCTGTCATGACCATGCGGGCGACAGAAGAGCAACTGGCGGGAAACTGTGGGTGAGTAAGCCCCAAACCGTGTGTCGTGACAACGCTCGGGAGGCTGGAGTTGGGCTGGAGTCAGGATTTCAGCGTCGCTGCGGCTGCGTGACATCCGTACCAACTCCCGAAGGATAGATCATCATCATAGCGACATAGCGACATCGACTCAAAGCTCGACGCCGCACCCACGGAATCCGAGAGTACAAAAAATAGAGAAATGAATTATGATCTTGACTTCTACACGTCACTCATACAGAACAGCTGCAATCTAAACCTCCATGCCAACGCCGCCATCTTCCTTCTCGTACCCCAAGTTTTTCCCAAGAACGACGAAGCCTTCCAACACGTGCGAATACGGGAGGTATTCTTCCGTCGCGAGCTCCGCGCGCTCGGTGGTCGCGAGCCGCACGGGCGTCGAATGTGTCTGGAAGCCGGAGATCGTGCGCGGTTTGCCAGCTTGGCCAATAACGTCGACAGCCTGAGATACAAGCAATGTCCATGAGGAATCGTCCGAGATGAACAGAAAAGAACGAGACGCGCACCTGTCCAACGCGCACGGTAACTGGCTGGGGGTTGAGGTCCTCGTCGAGTGTGATGAGGAACCGCGGGTACATCGCCGGGGTAAGGAAATAGAGCATCCAGTGGTACTTGTCCAGAATAACTGCAAAAACGCTGGTCAATACATCGATGTCGACCAGTCAAAATAGACTTACATGACTTCGCATCTGTGAATGCCGTCAGTGTCGCCAGTATCCCAGCTACTGCCGTTCTCGACATCACCGAGCGGTCAAGGAAGAACGGGTTGAGCGAGATGGTGCCCTTGCCCATGTGCACCAAGCCCTGCGCGATGCGCACCATGAACAGGCAGTCCGGCTCCTTATAATAGTAGCCCGCAAGCTGCCGGAGCATCTGCGCCAGCCGAGCGTTATTCGTGCCGGCACCGACAAGGCCCATCGCGAAGATCGCGTTCAGCGCGACGCTGAGGTCGTTATCGTGGCTGTACTTCGACAGGGTGTCCATGATCGGCAGCTGCGGATTCGACGTGGAGACGAGGCCGAGAGCAAGGGGTACCATCTTGCGGATCGCGGGCTCGCCGTAGTGCATGAGGTGGTTGAACGTCCGCAGCGACATCTCCGCGCCGATGTCCTCGCCCATCGAGACGAGTGCAATGCCGAGGACGGCGAACGCCTGGAACGTGTCGTCGGGCTTCGGTGTCTCCTCGTCCTTCTTCTCGTCGGCCTTGGCCTCCTCGCCCTCCTTCTTATCGTCCTTTTTCGAGTTGTCGATGTGCTCGCCGCAGTGGTGGAGCATGGATTGGACTTTGAGCACGTCGCCTGAGCCGGCGAAGGCGCACATGTCGACGAGGATCTGGATCTGCTTGGAGACTTGGTGCGGGATAGCCTTGAGGGTCTCGATCGTCGCATCATACGAATCGCTGCCCTTTTGGCCTACAGATGACTAGAATCAGCCTCTCGTTATACACTTCAAGAAAGCAACGATCATACCAAGATACAACAGAGCCAAACCAAGACCCATGAATCTCGCCCACTTCGAATCCAGAGCGGCATCCTCCCGCTCCATCAGCGTCTGCAGAATTGTGCCCGCAGCCTCGCCATTTTCGCTGCCAACGAACACGAGACCAGTCGCAAGTGCCGCTAGAGAAGCAATTTCCATGTTAATGGAATCATCGCTGATGAGGGGCACGAGCATGGCAAGGAGGTCCTCGCGGTGCGAGCCAGAATACGCGAGGCCAAGACCAACGATAGCGCTTGTCTTAAGTGTTGTAGACTTGTTCTCGAGGTATTCGCCGAGGAGGGCAAGGGCGGCGTCGGCTTCTGAACGGACGCCGGTGTTAAGGATGCCCGTCGCGAGAAGAGCGCCGGCCTAAAGTGAGAGCTCAGTACAAGTCGAAACAACATAAAGGTATGTCATACCTTGATATACTCCTCGTGAGAATACGTATATTTGTCCACATGACTGAGACCAATGTCCGTGTCCCAGAGCAAACTCAAACCCAAACTTGCTGCAGCAGACAGCATCCCTATATATGCGCCGTGAGCCATTGTCCTCGACGAGACAGTTGAAAGAAAATATACCGTGATCCTTGTTCTTGTAGATCCAGCTGCTGCCTTCCTCGGCCTCCACCATCAGCTTGTCGTTCCCGAACCCTGCATTCACGAAGGCATTGACGAAAGTCCCGGCCAAGTTGCCTCGCGCAGAGTCAACATTTGCCGCAGTTCCTATATCGTGTCATAGAATGAGTAAATTGCGGTCGACTAGAAGTGCATATGCATACTTGTGTTTTCAAGATGGCTCTTGTACACGTCCTCTAGACTCTTAGCTTCTCCAACGCCTACCTCTTTGCCAAATTCCCGGAAGGACGAGCTCAACTTTGCATTGGACAGACACTCCAGAAGGTCTTCGGGCAGCTCCTCGGCACCCTCTTCGTCTGATATTGATGGTTGTAGCCATTCCAGTGGTGTCTGCGCACGCGCAAGGATGAACGCGAGCTGGCGCTTCATTGATCTATAGATTCTCTGTCAATAATGGACGTAATGGACCTCACATAAGTGATACACACTGGTTTCCAGGTGCATGGAAGTCTTTGCGTATGAGTTCGGGATCGTTGAGGCGAATGGCAAGGGAGAGCGCTTCTGTGAATTTATGATGCTGTTCGTAGATCTGGTGAGCCGTCCTGAGGAAGGTCAGGTCATCATCCGGGGGTAGCAAGTTCACACATCTGAATAGACTGTTAGTGTGTGGACCCTATTAAAAGAGGCGAAACAGACGCACGCGACCATATACGCGCAAACACGGCCGTAGGTATTCTCGTCGACCAGCTCGACGACCTTCTCGATGATTTCCAGCTCCTCCAGCAGGTCAACAGCATCCGGCTCCGCGTTGTGCTGGAGCAGGAACGTCGCGCACACGACTGTAAGCGCACGCAGATCGTCGGTAGTCCCCACATCGATTGGTGTCCGCCGCTTCCTCGCGACCACCACCTCCTCTCGCCGCTCCTTCTCCTTCTTCTCCGCATCCTCCACCTCTTTCGCCTCGTCCTTTTTCTCTTCGTCTCCCGCGGGCTCGGCCGGTGCCGACGTCGACGGCGCAGGGATCAGATCGGCTTCCGCTATCGGCTCACCGAGCTCGGTCTGCTCACGCAGGGCGAACTCTTCGCCAAGCTCGGCGGCGAGATGGCGAATGTACTCGTGGCCCCATTCGCTCGGGTCGTGTAAAGGAGATGAAGGAGCACGGAGTGATGTAGCGAGCAAGCGGTAGCGGAGGGTGCCGCGCGGTTCTGTGTCGGAGTAGGTCATGGCGAGGACAGAAAGAATATCGGCGAAGAGGCTCTGCGGAGAACTAGGTTAATAGAAAGCGTGGTATAAGAATGTCCCGCTCACCTTGTCCTCGGATGGCGGCCAGGTTTCCCATAGCGTCTGCAGGTCAGGATAATGTGGTCGGAGGAACTTCAGTGGTTTGGGCACCGACGTCATCGAAGAGGTCGATGTGCGAATAAGTGTTCGGAGGGTCTCTAGTGCAGGTCGATACAGACTAGTATCCGATTCCTGTTCATGAAGTCTTCAGTCACTGAAACTAATACAATGAAAGCATGCAAGGACGCGTAATTTCCCTATGGTTGGAATTTAGCGGCCTATCTTATGCAGACGTACCTTCAACCGTTCTACCAGCATCTCCAGCTCTCCCTTCAGCTGCTGGTCCTCCTCCGACTGTAAAAAGCACGTTAGTTAGTCCCTATGCACCATAATTCACAACTCTGAGAACGCACGAGCTCCTCTCCCTCCTTCGCATCAGGAATGAGCTTGCCATTGATTTCAGTGGTCTTCTGCTCCTTCTTCTTGGCATCTTCAGAGGTTACTCCAAGTTTGACTGGCTCCGGCATTGCGTGGTATGAGAGTGGGTGCAGAGATGTGTTTGCCTGGAAATAACCCGGACCGCGACTCGACGCGCGTCGTGTCACGTCTGACAAGGACGTCACCCATGGTGACATACAGTAACGCGCTTGTCACGTATCAGATTTTCGAATTTCGGATCGAGCAATTGAAGATGTTTCTTTGTTTTTCCATCCATTCCCACTCACACGAAGTGCACGGTCTCTTTCCAGAATAGCTCCAGGAAGGTAGAAGGTAGGATCTACGACCAGAAAGCTCGAAGTTAAACAGGTCAGTTGATCGTTTCTCTGCAATCTTTTCATCTCTTCAGACAAATAGCCTCTTAATACAGCTTGGTCAAACATGTAAAAGCATTATGTGTAAAAGTTCAAGATATTAGAGTGTATTTGCAACTGGATAATCCGGAATACTGATGACCGAAATGGTGCTCCAATCTCGCAGAGAGCCCCGCCAAATCCGTGCTCCAACTACAACGAAGGTGGCTTCAGATAATCCAGTTGCAAATACATTCTATTATTCTTTTTCTATTTTTTTTTGTACTCTTTGCATTCTATTTGTGCAGCGACAAGGTGACAGGGCGACCTCTCGGTATACTATTAGCCAGAAACCTGAACGGAAGCTATGATACGAATGGTCCATAGAGCAACATCAGAACATAGACGTTCAACATCTCTCAAAGACGCGATACAAGTCCGGCAAATTCGCGACCTGCACGACGTCTCTGGCGAGCAGCGACTTCGGGGCGACAAGGTACTTGCGCATCGCCGGAAACAGGACATGCTGGATCTGCCACTTCTCTGCCCTCTCGTCGGAGTCAATGTTTTCCTGCGAGGCGTTGGGCTCCGGTGTGGAAGGCGGGAGTGGGCCTGGCCCGGGGGTGTAGAAATAGGCAAGTTCGCGGAGAAACGACTCGAAGCACTCGGCTTCGGACGTCCAGTTTACCTAGTCAATGAAAGTCAGACATTCAAAGACACTCCGAGCGAGGTATGAACGGACCTGTGGCCCCAGTCTCATTAAGAAGAGTGGGAGCTTATCGAGATTGGGAGTATAGTCCCGTAAGATTAGAGGAAGCGCCTCTACCAGTCCGTCTGCCGTGATCGATAGCGAGAAATACTCGATTAGCATTTCGCGGCGGCCGACAAGCGTTTCTACGATAGCCTATGTCATATTCAGCATGTCTCAAGTAAGGCAAGCCAAGAAGGGATACGTACGTCGACGATCTGTCCTTTCGACATCTGGCTGCGCTCGGTTCCTTTTTCTGCTTCGACTGCAAGAGCAACCAGCTCTCGAAGCGGCGGCGGCGGGTCGAGCTTGAGGCGCGGCAGATTGCCAAACTGACGAAGCCCCAGCTGAAAGAACAGCTCTTCTCTGGTCACAAAAAGCGAGCACGATAGTGAGGACAATTCATAGTGATCCGGGCGAAAGCCACATACGCAAGGGCACCATGACTGACGAGGTACAGCCGTGTCGAGTGCTGCACAAGGCTAAGCTCTCTCTCCAGATCAACAACACCCACGAAGATATGCTTCTCCAGAATCTCCGTTAATTCTGCAGAGCCGCACGCATCAGCCTCCGTACTGACATCCTCAGCATACAAAATCCGGCCCACGCACGCTTATGCTTCCCTTTGCTAACTCTCTGCCGCAGCATCTGTACGCTCGTCAGGAAACACTCCGACTCCCGGATCACCTTTGTCCTCTCTGCTTCACCGCCAAGTGCCTGACTCGTCGTCGGCCGGCCGCCCTGCACAGGGAACATCGAGTCCAGCGTCCGGTCCGCGACCGAGGTGCGGACTTTGTGTTGGGACAACACTTGCTTCTTCTTCGTAGGTGCTGCTGGTTGCGGTTCCTCTGCTCTGGCCGCGTCGCCGTCCTCAGGGGAAGGCTCGGTGCGGACCTTCTCGCTCGCCCTTTCTTTTCCCTTGCGCGAGGGCTCGGGTGGTGGCGCGATTCCACCAGTAAGGAGTGTCTAGACAAAGCCGCGGTAGGATCAGATCCAGTCGGAAAAGATAGGCGAAATAATGACATGTACCTGGTACTCAAAAGTACGTTCGCCTATCGCGGACAGCTTCGCCTGCATCGCATCGGCTACTTGCTCTGTGATTGATTCCTCGTCTAGGAAATGGACCTCGCGTTTCGTCGGGTGTACATTTACGTCGACCGTGGTAGGATCAAGTTGAAGGCTATCACTACATGTTAGAACAGCAGGTAAAACCCAATGCGAAGCATGACGAACCTGAGATAGACGAATGGCGAGCTTCCTTTGGGCAGGATCCCCATGTACACGGCTTCAATCGCACGCTTGATCCTTGAGGACTCGACCAGGCGATCTAAGCACGCATACAGTCAGCTCAATATGACGATAACGGGGTGTATGCGCGTACGATTGATGAACAAGAGGAACACCATCTTTTTCGCGTGGTAGTTCGCATTTGTGAAATGCACTTCGGCGGTCCATTTTGGTATATCCTCCGCGGTGTGCGGACCTTCCTCATCGACTTCGCCGCCTTCCTCCTGCTCTATACGTTTACGCTTTCCGACGGAGATGTCTTCTCTGGCCTTCCCCTTTCCCTTGGTTGAAGGAGATACCTGCAGGTTTAGTAGGTCCTTCGCGATACTTTGTCCGTAAAGCACCCGGATTGCTTGCTGTGTTGTCTCAGTAGCAGGGGTTGATAGGTCAGGAGAGGCAGTACCGGACTGGCATTACACCAAATTCAGCCAGCCGCCGGATACCCCGAACAATAGACGAGCCTGACCTTTTTGCAGATGAAAGACACGCGGCAGTTATGCACGGCATATTTCATCACGACGTCTAGGATGCGTGCATGCTCCTCGCTCGATGACCGAAGAGCAGAAAGCCGAGCAGGTGTGTTGTAGAACAAATTCTCTACCTTCAAATAAAGAGATCGGTGTCAAGGAGGGGAGACGAATGCATATAGATTGCTTCATACCGTGATAGTGGTCCCGACATTTCCTGCAAAGGGCTTTGGCTCGGGGCTAGCGCCTGGTTTGGACGGTGCAAGTTCGCCATCCACGTAGCATGCACTATAAGCATTTAATTTGGAAAGTGACAGAAGAAGGGATGCCAACATATCAGTCAATAGGGGCCACGAATTCCTTGGGCATCATAGAAAACTTACCGCCATGCGCACGAGTCGCCGCGAACCTTGGTGATGACACTGAGGCTCGCGACATGCGAGATAGATGCAAGAGCCTCGCCACGGAAGCCATATGTGGTAAGCCGGGAAAGGTCAGAGAACGTTGAAAGCTTCGACGTCGTGTGTCGGTGTGCAAGAATGGGAAGCGATGATTTCTGATACCGTGGGTTAGCAGGCCTTAACTAGAACTTGCATGCTGACAGATTATGCTGTAGAGAACTCACCTGAATCCCGGAGCCGTTATCCTGGATTTGAAGCAATGTCATACCACCATTCTTAACTGTGACACGGATCGAGGTCGCTCCTGCGTCTAAGCTATTTTCGAGCAGCTCTTTGAGTGCGGAAGCTGGTCTATGGATTATCTATTAGAGATGGCACATCAAATTTCAGTTTTCACGAATAAACGCGACGTCAATGACAGCTGAGAAAGTTCGAACCTCTCCTGCGGCAATGCGGTTGATCAGGGACTGCTGAAGGCGGCGGATGGGCACCGGTTCGGGAAGCTTCTTCTCGATATCTTGGGCAGAAGACGGGCCATTATCAGTGCTCATACCCGTTCAATTCGGATAGGATGTACACGAATGGCCCGCTGGAGCAGCTAAGTAGTAGTTTGACAGCAGCACTGAGCTGACAGAGGTCGGACGCGCTGCCGCCTGGCAGAGGTGACGCGCGACACGTCACAGATCACGCGTTTGTTAGTCACACTCACATGACTAAGTGTGCCAGTTGCAGGCTGTCCAGATGTTCGAACATGCAAGTCTTCAAGTTCATCACTACTTACTCTGTGCGTCAACGTCAACCTCGAATATCAGAGCAGCGTATGCCTCTCATTTTACTGTGCTACTAATACAGAATGCCCACGGTAGAATTTCGAATTAGATAAATAAAACAACGAATATCTTCCGTCCTGCCTTGGTCGTATCGTGGTCGTTTTGAAAACCGCACTTCAGTGCAGACCACAGCGCAGTTAAAATGGCCGCCCACATGCAGGCCGAGGACTCCGATTCACTTCCTTCGGCATCAAATCCGAGCGCGAGTGAAAGCTTGCTATCGAAGACGAAGCCCGCGATAATAACGATCCACCGCGCTGGCCGTCCTCACCCCGTGCATACGGATCCAGCACGGAGCTCTCTTGTTCGTGCCCGGCGGACGGTACGAGCCACGCGTCCTTGCGCGCACGCTGTGCCTGCACCTGCGCCTCGAGCTGCATGTCTATCTCTTTCACCATCGTCGCGAGCTCGTCCGGCAGCATCTGCTCGCTCGATTGTTTCTCTGCCGTAGTCGCGTGGCTCGCACTGTGCGCGCCCGGCGTGAGCGGGACTGCCGCGAGCCTTGCGTCCGTGGACGTGAACATAAAGGGTGTGACGCCGTTCGGTGGGGGCGCGGCCTCGCGCTGTGTCGCGAAGGTGGGGAGTTCGTTCATATCGGGCAGTAGACGGCTCGTCACAAGCGCGAGCATGAGATTTGCAAAGCCTGGATGGTCCGCTCGAGTTCAGTTGCTGCACGTTAGGCAGAACAAGGTTGCTCACCACTAAGGCTGAAGATCAAGTCGCAGATGAAAGTCGCCCACGCGGGCACGTGCGCGCCTGCGTAAAAGGAGAACCGGGCGACGCTGATAGGGAAGATGAGGATCGTGTATGCGACCTGCGTACGGCTAATTAGCAGCGATGTATCGGTCATGGCAATGTGATCTGGTGCGTACGGGATACCAAACGATGACGGCCGCGACGCGCACCATCACTGTGTCAAGAATGTCGCGCCCCACAGCTAGCTTCCAGCTGTCGGACCGCGAGACGAAACGCAGACCCCATTTGCCATTGTCCCTCCTATGAAGATTTCCGCGTACGCGGAGGAGGATGCAGGTGTAGAGCAGGATGCTTAAGAATGCGGAGAGCCATTCCTGTTGTTTGACAGTCAAAACCTTGAACGGCAGGTGGAGAAAGCGAAGGCAACGTACAATGAAGTATTCCAGGAACATCTGCTCGGCCGGGTATTCTTCCGTAATCCAACACCTGTGCTATCACGCGTGAATAAAGGCACTACGAGTGCATATTGCCAATGCTAAGCGCACCAGTAACCAGAGACACTGAAGTAGGGTCCGTGTTCCTTGTTTTGAATTGCCGTAGGCCCGATGATCACCACGAAGATCACGACGAACCAACCAACAAAGATTATTGTCCATTTCGCAACATTGGTCACCGTCATGCGCATGAAAAGAAGATTGAACGCGTGTACGGAAAGCATGAAAGACCTGAGCGAAACATTAGTCGGCGGGGACGACACTTCTATTAGGACGGAAAACATGCCAAACCGCTGCACCGACGTTTCCAGCCTGCTTCACAGCGCCTATGACACAACAGTCAGTGAGTAGGACGGTAAGGCTTCACACGATCGGTGCTTACCTTGGAAACTGCATAAAGACCCACTCGTCACTGCGCCCTGCACCACCCATTGTGTGCTGAATAGAGACCCTATAGCCTGAATGCCATTTGCGAGTAGAAGGCAATTAACGAATGAAAGAAGGTTCGTTTTTGCCGTTTTGGCCGGCCCTCTGGAAGCGAGAGCTAGCTGATATGTTCCAATACGCTGAGATGCGTGGACTGATGTGAACAAAGAGGGACTTACAATCCACATCAATAGGACTGAGACTAGCGATAGCGCGCTAGCAAAGACGATAGCCTGGGATAATCAATGAGACACTTGAAAGTTGAATCGCAACGCAAAGCACCGTCATGAAGGCCCTCGCCGCATCATCGTACACCGTGACATTGAGCCCTGCGAACCCGGGAAGCTGCTCAGCCGTGCCTCCAGCTGCGTCTTGCGATTCCAAATTCTTCCGGGACAAAGCTGCACCCATAGGATCAGAGACGGGCGTATTTCTCCTAACCCACAAAGACTAGCGAAAAGAGGAATGAAGGATCGTGTGACGTCCTGCGCCGAGTTTAGAGGGAGAGAAACAGAGACGAGCTCTGTAGATGCAAATACGCACAGCGTCAAGAGGGAAGGTCGGACGAGTCCCACAGGCTTGATATACGGCGCGGCCTCTGTGATCGGCGCGAAAGGGGGGGCGCCCCCTCAAAAGGGGATCAGGTGCTGCGCGACCTCCAAAGGTTACCCGCAAACGAGGTGGCGTTCATATCTGGAGCGGTATCTGCGGTGTCAGTGTTTGGTCTGTCATCAGTGTTACCCATAGGATATGTGGTCGCCGAGTGTAACGAAAGCCTGAGACCGGCTTCATTGATGGTTGGACAAAGAGTCGTATCGGGAACGGAGAGGATCTCTCGCGGTGGGAGCAGTATAGATCACGTACTGTCAATCTAGCAAGGGTCCACTCCAAAAGGGCCGGCCAGTGCAACACGCATCGCGATCATGATTTATCAGGTTCCTGGGGCATAGCTTACGACAAGCTCAGCTATGTTACTTAAGTTACATGGGTCGAAGTGAACTGTAATGGTCAACAGATGTTTTTACGAGTGGCTTAGGTTGAGCAGCTGTTCGAGACTTCGAGTTACTTGAAAAATTCCTTGAAATCAAAGTCGTGACAGGACGTTTGTCATAGACGCCTCCCGTTTGACAACCTAGGGAAAACGCACAAAAACATCAGACTGATATAGATTATCAGACGCTTTCCAACTCACATCCTCGGCAAAGTACTGTTGAACTGTCAGTCAAAAGCCACAATTCCCGCTACCCTTGCGGTAGTGGGTCTTAGTCGTTTGAAATGTCAACACCGACTTTTGGCGGAAGATTTCATAGATCGCGCAGCAGGCAACGATCTTCCAAATTCGGCAAGACTACTCGGCAAGCGCCATAACAGGACCCCCGACAACCCCCTCAAAGGTTCTTTCCGCTCCAAGAGGCTCGTTACCGACAGATCTCCAGGGTCGGCCGCAGCGCCCGGTATACGCACCGCGGAACAGACCTGGCGTTTGGGCGAATCGTTACCGCGCCCGGTAACATACCTCAAAAAAATCGGTTAAAATAAGAAACAATTCTATTTTTCTCTCAGCCTATTCAGAGATCCCCTTGAAGCAACGTCGCAGACGAGTCGTCCTGCGCCAGCACTGTCGTGCCCTTAAGCTTGTCCCACTCGCACCACACCGTCTACTCAACTGTGCCCGATGTGATGCGCGTGCGCGCGAACCGCGAGCAGCCACGGGTTGGGCGGTGACAACTCTGCTGCCATTTCAACATGGGGATAAAAGGGCTCAATTACACCCCGAAGGACGCTGCGGTAGGACTCAAGATACCTCAACATGCGTGATACCATGATTTACCTATGGCTTTCAGCGTACATGCAGCTGCTCCGGTGGACGGACGCTACTTACTTGGCGCTAGTGCGGCACTGAGAACGGCGCCGCGGTTCATTTGCATCAGCTCGAAATCATTGTGACGGAAATCCACAACGTCATGCTCGATGGAATATAATCTGAAGAGGACAAATTTTGAAGAATTGACCATTTCATCCCTGCATTTGGCCGAAATGGGCCAGCCTTGGTTACCGCGCGGTGGAACAGACCCCGGCCGATGCTGGCTCGGTATACGCATCAAACATAGACATTTGGCCCAAATTTGGGCCCTCCGTTACCGCCATTTCCTCAGAGCTCCGGCGCGTAGCGCCGTTTGGTTAACGCACACGGAAAGAACCTTTCAGGTACTTGTCGGGGGTCCTGCCATAACACGATGCTGACGCGTTCTCGCCTTCCCAACTGACCACCAAGTACTCCACCGACAACCGACCGCGCCAGCGACAACACCATCCACATACAGACACCATCATAAACAGTTGTCCACACTGTTGCTTGCCGTCAGCCGCCTTCCATCATCCCGTCCACTTCACAACTCCAGCCGCCTCCTTCGAACGTGTCCTCAACTTCTGACACGACGTCGTGCCTCATCGGCAACAAGACAGCATATGTCCGGTACAATCCCGCATGCGTCGCATCCTATGTTTCTCGCGCTTTCCTTGACTCACTTTTGACCACTAATCAATATTTCTTCCATGGTACTCTCACCTTGATTGAGCTATCATCAACATGCAGCACTGGCATGGACTTCCCTTTCTTGTGCTTAGCCTGGAGAAAAGTTTCAGTGTGAATGATGATTTTTACAGACAGCCAAGTACCTAGCCAAGTGTAGAACCTATTTGTAGCTACTTTGCAATGGAAATGACAACTCTAACTACATATAATATTGATTTATGCCTCCCCTCTACTCCAACAGTCAGTCACCATCCCCGACCGACAGTTGCCACCAAGTCTCCACTGGTCCAGCGCGTGCACAAGCCAATTGTCATGCAGCGCCCCCGCAATAAAACACAGGACGAGCTCGTGCTCGCCTCGTTGGCGTCGGCGTGCACCCCGCGCAACTGTCAGTGCAGGTCAAAACTGACTGGGGTAGCGGGCTTTGCCGTGCTCTGCGCGGCCCTCGCGATTATTCGAGATGTGTATTCGATCCGTAGCAAAGTTCGGTTGAAGTTCAAAAGAGTTCAAAGTTCAACGTATGTCGTGATGGAGATGACATAAGCATATAGGTCGTAAGGTAGGCCTCACTCATCATGGGGGACATCACGTGCCGCGGCGATAGAGTCTCTCTCGACGAAAGAAATCCGATTTGACTGTACCCACCTCGAGTTTTAAAAAATCGGCTTCGACAGACCCTTAGGTATACATTACTAAAGATATAATCCGAAGTTTTATTTGTGCTACGTAGTATCGCCAAGGTGCAGATAGCATATCTCTCGCAATGGATAGGTCAATTTGGCCTTCAGAAGGGAAGATTGTCTATCTCCTCTATGGATATTCGCTATGGTGCTTGATAAAGTACATTTTGAGTGAAGGGTATGTCCTTTTGACAAGATTGTGGAAGCTGATCTTTTAAATCTGGTTCGAACGTCGTGCAACTCCCCAACACTGGGTGCACAACCCAAATTTATCTGTGACAAAATGATGACAAAAAAGATAGACAAGGACATAATAATGTAGTGATAAGTCCCGGCCCAAAAATCTGAAAAAATTGGTAACAAAATTCAAATTGGAATGCTTTGATAATTGATTGATTTTTGTTACCAATATGCTCAGATTCTTGGGTTCAGACTTATCGAGTCATTATTATGTCCTTGTCTATTGTTTTTGTCATCATCTTGTCACGCATAAATTTGGGTCGTGCACCCAGTGCAATCTATCTCGAGAGGTAGAAAAGAGGTCATTTTAAGAGATTGTGTATCTACTTTGCCAATATTGAGTCTAATTCTAATCGGACTTCGCAGACGTTCTCTAAAGGTCGATTCCTGAAGGTTTGTGAAGGCAGATTATTTAGTTCATATTCTGTTCGAAAGGAATAGACGAAATGGTCGTGAGGAGGACGCGCGCGAGCATGTCTATCGCCGCGGCACGTGATGTCCCCCATGATGAGTGAGGCCTACCTTACCCTGCTGTCAGCTGTTGTCTCGCTTCCTTCTGGATCGACTCGTCGAGTACTCGACCGACTCAACAGCGACTTCAACTTGAAGTTTTTGAGCCTCGGCCTCTCCACTCCTGACCACTCTTATTCTATCCTCCACTGTCGATACTTCGCCTTGCTCTGTGACAAACCTTTGGTCTTAGTGTCTTCGGCAGTTTCATCTCCAGACTTAAGGCGCTGCCGACTTTCCCTGACGTGCCGCCTGCGTAACATGGGCATATTCTGTCCCTGGGACTGTTCTGAGGAGTATGATGAACACAAAAAGGAATCTATGTGTGTGTTACATTCGTATTCTCACGCGACTTGGGCTTGTTTCGTCCGAAATGGGCCTGCACGTCCATCGACGCGTTGCAATATCATGATGATAACTTCACGTACCTGCTGAGAGTTTGCACTCGATGAAGCGGAGGCAGCGCATTCGTTCTGGTATACTGGTCGAGACCGTGTCCGAGAAGGAACCGCTCGAATCCGCTGCCAAGAACGGAAAACTGATTCTTCCATCCTTCCTGCCATACCTCATGTCCCTGCTCTAATCCTCCAAGAAGCTAACGTTTTTCGTTCAAAAATCTCTAGGTCTAGTGTAACAACTAAGTGTTTGCCCCGGCGTTAGGCAATATGGTTAGCAAACGAATAGACGTGAAACATGCCTTTTCAACTTGCATACTATTGCATATGAAGTCACCCGTCAAGTTCTATCATATTCTCGCAGACTGAGAACCATGCTTCCCATGACACGCACACCCCCATCGACATCGTCCACTCCTTCGACGACCCCACCATGCGCTTTTCCAGCAGGAGCTTTTGGAGAGGCGAGTCTCTCGTTACCATATCCGGTAGGCGCTCCATGACGTCATCAGCTGACCCTGCGCCGTAGACCCTCTGCAACCCAATCGCTTTCATCGTCTCCTCTCTTTCCCTCGTTTGATACTGCCAATAATCCTTCATATCTTCTACGCCTCCATATACATCATGGCGCATTTTGTTCGACGTCTCGTTTCTGGGGGGAAAGCACGCTTCAAAGACAGCGACCTTGATCTTGAACTCGGTGAGCCGCAGTCAGCACTATAACGCTGCATCCCCCACTGGAAAACAGGGGGAACTGACACGGCCAAAAGATCTCGCGTATATCACGGACCATATCATCGTCATGGGTTACCCCGCTGTGGGCCTCGAAGGGTTCTATCGCAATCGGCGTGAGGATGCAAAGAAGTTCCTCGATCACCGACACGGGAAGAATTTTTGGGTCTTCAATTTCTGTCCGGTTCGCGAGAACTCGTATGATCCAGCTGTGTTTGATGGACGGGTGAGCAGGTACCCGTTTCCTGACCATCAGTGAGTATCTTCTCGATTCCTTTGTTCCAATGCACACCCTGCGTTACATCATCTATGTGTGCGATGCTGTTAACATTATTCTCGGTGTCATGGACGTCTGATGCTACTGCGGTGTGGTCGAGATCGCACTTTGATATCTGCCGTGGTCATCTGTCACAAGCTGCGTCGGGCCATCTCCATTTAGATGCAGCGCTTCCGTTTCTTCGTCATTTCAGTGATGATCCCAGGCATATGGCGTGGAATGTGGATCTTCATGATATCGAAGGTTCTGTCATACCAGACCTTTACGCCCTCCCGAACGGTAGTCCCAGTGCGTTCGCCTGGGTCTGCTGCGATCTATCCAAACGCTCAGACTTGCATCGACATCTTACTCCTTTCTGATTATCAGTTCATTTCCGCCTCCTTCTGATATCATACATGACCTGACCGGGTGATCTTGCATCTACAGTGCGCCTCCATTAGCAATGCTTGCTCTGGCCGTACGCGAAGTACGATCGTGGCTGAACGGGTCTCCAGAAAGGGTTGCCGTCTTGCACTGCAAAGGTACGTTTTTCCGCAACCCTCAATTTATGATGTGTCTTTCTACCGCATGCTTACACGCTGGTCGTAGCCGGCAAAGGCCGCTCGGGCACGCTCGCATGCGCATACCTGCTTTCGCTCGAGGGCCCGCCTGCCCCGCCCGCGCTCGAGCGCAGTTACAGCAAGAAAGAATGGGCGAAGCTTAGAAGGGGCCTTCTCCCACGTACACGTACCACCACCAAGGGTGAAGAGCCGACGGCAAAGGCGAAGAAGCAGTGGGCACGCGAGCGCGCTGAGCGCCTTATGGACGAGATGCCGCACGACGACGCGATAGTGCTACCGGAGATGGAGGCTGATGCAGATGCAGACGAGGAGTCGAATGCGACCGTTGCGCCGGAGACTCCTTCAGAGGGTGAGGTTAGCAAAGGCAAGGAAAAGCCGTCGCCGGATGCAAGTATTCCCAGTGAATCACACGTCGAGACACCGAGCTCAGACTCTGGACAACGCCGGGCTACTGGCGTCACGCGACACCGCAAAGCTAAGGGCAAGTCCAACTCTGAAGCCGAGGCTACGCTTGCCAGCATTCTCGAGCTGCACACAGCCCGGCGCATGCGGCGCAATTCATCCCCAGAGTCCTCCGAGTCCTCCTTCGACACGTCCTCCAACGCGTCATCCTCGTCGAACTCCGAAGATATAAGCAAGACGCCCAAGCAGGGCATATCTATCCCATCGCAACGCCGCTGGCTGCGCTACTGGAGCATACTGCTGGCGGGCGCGGGCCCGCCCGGCTTTTGGGCAGACCCGCCCGCGCCGCGCCGCGTGCGCCTGCACGAGATGACGGTGCGCATGTTCGAGACGAAGGGGCTGAAGCTTGGCGTTGTCAAGGCCGCAAGCCACATCCTTGAGCGCGCGCTGCCGTTCGTGACGGGCGATCCGCGGCCGGACGCGTACGGGCATGGCGAGCTGTGGGTCAGCTTGGCGCGGTACGATGATCCGTTGGTGGAGGTGCTCGAGAAGTGGGAGCGGTGGAGTCGCGCGGAGGGCCCGGGCGGGATGGGGCGGCGGCGCGAGGGCGGGGATGTCATGCCTGTGGAAGGGAAGGAGGGGGAAGAGGAGCACATTGGCGATATCTTCAAGGATGGCAGATGGGATACGAACAAGATGGTGAGGAGTTTTGCGAGGCTGGGTGTCGTGTCGGGCGAAGACGTAGGTTGTTTCCCTTCTTGTTCGTTGATGAGTGTTCACGACTTGGTACAGGAGAAAGACGGAAAGATCGTTACGCGAAAGCTCCGCGTGAAAGACGGAGATGACGGCGTTGTGCTGGACGCGAACAGAGAGGTCAGAATCAAACTCTACATGGGCCAGGTGGCTATCACATTACTTCTGCTCGCCGTGTCACCGCTGAAGCCTAATGCGACAGGTGTTTATGGCGTGGATGTGGCTCATCCCTGCCTTCTCGCTTCCACCACCGCCTTCCGACCCTGACGAAACGCCAGAGCCCGTTACGCTGAAATTCACACGCGCAGAGTTGGACTTCCCGATAGGCCTAGGGGCGTCGTTGATAGACTTCGAGCTGTGTGTGCAGGAGCTGTCGTCGAACGCGCCTGGCCAGCCGCCGTCGCGGGCTCCCACGGGCGAGAGTGCAGTGGAAAGTGGAGGGAAGAGTGCGGGTGTGGTCCATGCACTGGGAGCAGGTTCGACCCTGAGGGAAGGTGTCGAAGCTGGACAGGCGCTGGAGGACTGACGTTGGTGTGATAGATGGATGAAGTTGGTGGTTTTCCCTTGTGGTTTCGGGCCGCGTTCCATCCGCTTGGGCTGGACTTGTGGATGTAGGTTCCAAAGTCACACGTTCCCCGTAACATACAAAGTAGGTCTTCCGCGGGTCTTCCATAAGGTTACAGTCATCCTGACAGTTGTCCTACATTGCTATCCTGAGTCTCGACGAGCGCCGTGTGTTGCGACTTGATGTTCAATAAATTAGTATTGTTTCATCATTAGACTAGACTCGTTCTGACATATGACGACGCCGGAAATATGACTTGTCTGAGATGCTGAAATTGCGTCCGTGGCAGCGCTGTTACTGCATATGTCGTGCTTCCCCGCAGGAGCGCCTGCTCATTTGCTTCGATGTGCTCGACCTGCCGGTTGTGGGAAAAAGCTGATGCGTGATCGTTGCTGAGCAGCAAGCAGACAACGCCTCGTGGGCCGCGTCTACCCAATCAACCGCCCCAGGTGCCTTTCCTCAGCGTCTGAGGTCATGAGTGCAGCCTCGGATCAGGAAAGATATTTGATAGGCGATTCACAAATTGCCGCGCACGTCTGCCAGTCCTGCGGGGCTGCCGCCCGCCAGGCGTGGGTTGCTCTCTACTCTGATCACCAAGGCAGCCAACCGTGCGTCCATAGCCTGGCAGCATCCCATCTTGCCTTCTCCTCATCCCAGGATCGCTGCGCGGCGGTGCCCGACCATACCTGGCCGACACCTGCTCCGGTAGCGGCGAGGAGGACGCAGGATGCTGCCGCTCGCACTCAAAATCGTCTGGTTTGTCGCGGCGTTTCTAGGTGAGGACTTCCGCCGCACGGGGGAGGAGGATTTTGCTGATTATGGGGTTTTGTGTCGGTGGTAATTCGTGACAGGTATTTTCGCGTCGTGGATCATCCTAGTGCCGTTCTCTAAGGCGATAGGCGTCGTATGGGCCCCCCTCTTGTATTGCGTCGCGGTGACGGTCATGGAGGGCATTTTCTGTCTAGGTGAGTTCGTCCTCTGGGTTCGCGAAATCTCTTGTCGACTCGTGCCGAGCAATCGCTCGTCTCGGAGGCATTCGCGGATATCGGAGGGAGTGTTATTATCGGCTCAATGGAGACGAAGTGAGGCACATGAAGAACGCATGCTCGTCCGCGTAGCGGAGGCACTGCCTTCTTGATGTATTCTCCTTCGTATTTTCCAGATTCAAGGAAGGAGCTCTGATGTCCGCCGTCCTTGCAATGGATCACTGGACGTCTGGAATACCCTCCGATGTCCGCGGAAGCTCCTCGGAACCTTTTCCATTCCATCCATACCGGCATCAAGGGATATTGACCTGATTTCGACGAATTCTTAGGCATGATCTGGAAGATGGACCCATTCCTCATGCCTCATGCTTTCTGTGTGGCGCAAGCGGCACTCATCAGTCTTTCCGCCTATGTTCTCACCGGCATCTGTGCATGTTTCGCGATCGCCACCTATTTATCGGTATTCAAATCTCAGCAATTGATGCAAGCGAGCCATTCGTGCGTACCAGCATCCCACGCGGTGGAATTATCTTTCTCACCTGGCTCCATAGCACATTATCATGGCGACCTTCATACATTTTTCTTGTAGTGGTATATCCGACGCTCGCGTTCATCGCACATCTCACTGCGCTCCTCAAACTAGACGCTGTAAAGCCCTCGAATGACATGCACTGCGATGCCACGGATCCCTTATGGTGCGTTACACCCTGTTACACCTTTATATATTTTCTCTAACCGCCAATCAAAATCGCCTCCAGGCCACGAATGTTAAGCTACGCCGGCGTGCCCTTGATTGTCTCCGTTCCCTGCTTTGTCCTTTCCACCTTCACTGCTATCCGCGTCTTCCACGCTCACAGCAGCAGCCGACGTTATCACTACAACGCGGAAGATACACCCTCCTTCACTCGGCTGCCCGTGCGCAGCCGCCGCCGATCCCGCTTCTCCGTCCCCACACCCTCCCGCACGCTCAATCTCCCAACGAAAGACGAAAGCAGCTTGGACACTGCCCGCGAAGTCAAATTCACCAGCGCCTTCGACGTTCCCGCCTCGCCGACAAACACCGCACACAGCTTCCCGCACGCGAAGCCGCTCTCCGCCAAGACCTCCGAGACGACGATCTACGCACGGTCGCCGCCGTCACCGTCACCCGCGCCGTCGATGCGCACCGCGCGCTCTGACTCCTCTTCACCTATTACCTTTGCGCCAGTCCCGAATAAGAGCAAGACCAATGCGGGCTCCCTGCCGCCCCCGACCACCGAGGTCCCGCTGAACTACTCCCCGTCGTTCCCCGACCCAGGTGCGCTGTACCCTGTGACGGCAACTGCGCTCCCAGGCCCGGATATCCTCCCCCATGAGCCCTCGTCGCCGACGTCTTCGCGCGCACCAGTCTCGCCCGGCTTCAATGTGCGTGCATTCCACCTCCCGCTGAGGCAGAGCATCGAGAGCGATGCGGATTGGCGGAGTTTTGCGCTCGCAAGGCATGATCGTGACCTCGGGGGCGTCGAGGAGGTGGAGGAGGGAACATTGCATCATGCGGAGACGCTGCCGTGGCAGTCGGAGCATCGGGGAGCGAGGGAAGAGGAAGAGGACAGGGCGAGCATTGTGAAGGAGGAGCTGGAGTTCGAGGAGGCGCGAATGCCGCAGAGCAGTCTTGCATCGAACTTCAACCGTACGTGCTGTCAATTCCATTGCTTTGATCACACTGACGTGGATATATTTATAGGAACGTCGAGACAATCGACTCAGCCAGAGACGTCGCTCTATCCTGCCGTCTGGCGAATTATCATCTTTCAGCTGTACGTCTCCTGCCTGGATGCGATGAACTCTTGTATTCACGACGATACAGTGCATTCTTCGTTATAATGGCTCTCGCATCCCTCACAACCATCATCGACCTCGCCAAGGGGCGTCCACCAACGCCATTTGGGACACAACACATCGCTCTTATTCTCGCCGGCTGGGGCCCCGTAATTGTATTTGGTGAGTATCCTGCCTCTTAACTTCAATGCACCGTTCTCATTGTCAACAGGACATCTTCCGGATGTGCGCAAGCGCCTGCGTGGTAATCGATGACATTCGCCTGTGGGTTGGACCTGAGGGTTTACTTCCAATCCATTATTTGCGCACGCGCTGTGCCTTGCCCTACTGGACACGTCTGGCCGGTTGATACACGAGTAATCGGCCCCAGCTACGGTCCCTGCCCCATCCGCGGGGCCCGCCGACGCCCGCCGCTCCCTCCATCTCATATCACAAGCAGATTATTTTGTTGGGCTACAAGTAATTCCATACCACTTCTCCCGCATACCACAGTCACTGTTATCTTTTCCTCCCGACCCCTATTCACTTTCGCCTTACAGCATCGTATCTCCTTTCTAGTTCTGCGTAATGTGCGCTTTGATCCCCGTTCATGTGCGTAAATCCGAGCGGCTGTCCATAAGGTGTCGTGCTTTCCCCGGTTGTCTGTACACATACCTGTATTTGCATTCCTTCGTCTTTTCTTGTTTATCGTCTGTCCTTCGTTCTCTTGGTCGTTTGGGATTCCGCGGGCGTGCCCCGCGCGTGTACGAAGACGTGACTGAATATGTGTATGAGAGCAGGATGCCGGTGGAGGGTGTGTACAAGCTGTTACGACGGACAGATGAGCCAAGCGGGAACGTATTGCGGGTCTTGTAGATCTCTAGTGCAAGCACGCATCGATCTTTTTGTTGACTTTGCAAACAGGGCACTCAGTACGATGGCTTGATGGAGCTGGCTACAGACTAGCAACAAGACAACCTGGAATCTTGCGACCGCCGTGGACCCTGTTGAGCGCGTCACTTCCATAGGAACTCGGTCATGTACGACTAGTACTGGCCACTGATGCTGCAGTCGTATTCTCTCTTCCCTGTCATGTCTGCTTCGTCGTCGCGCGTACTATTCTTCTTCTCACAAATCATTTCCTGCAGTCGATCTCAACCGATAGGAGGACAGGAAGGGTGAAGACGCACCCGCATCCCGAGACTGTGAGGAGCGAAATCTTATCGAGATAGATGACGGTAAACGGCCGATATTCCATTATTTAAATATACAGACATGCGTGCGTTACTTCCCGAGGCTCTATGAATAGATGGAAGGATGTACGAGATCACTGGCCGGGAGATGAATCCCAAACATCATGGACTCAGGGCGGAGATATGCGCGGCAGACGAAAAAGGGTATACCAACGGAGCCGATCTTCAACCACGGCGGGTAACGAAACTCTGTGTACACCAAGCATTCCAGTTAGGAGGATAGCCATGACTGGAAAGTAAACGCGCACCTCGAGATCCTGTCCCGTCGCGACCGCCAACACAAACTTGCGGTCATAGTCCGTCACTGTCGCACGGTGTCAGTGGGCGCTCTGACATCATGCAGGAATCGAAGCCGTACCCAGCGCGAAGATGTTCTCCTGCAGAAAGCGCTCCAGGTCCGCAAGCGGCGTGTCCGGGGTGATAACGGTGTAGGGGTGGGTGGTGACTGAGCGGTTAAAGCGCGACATATGTGCAGAGACGGCGTCGGACTGGAGAGGAGTTAGTGGGTCGCATGCGGCAGTGGATGGTGATACACACGGGGTTCGCCTCGCCCGCTTCCCATTTCGTCTTGAGCGATGGAACGTCGAGATAGCCCAAAGGTTTGCGGTTACGGTCGAGGATCCTGTTTTCTGGTTCACTCATATGTTAGGGACAAAGTTGTGTGGGCGTACGGTATATGTGAGAAGTCGCGATCATACGCCAGTTCGAGCGCACGCGAGATGTCCGCATCCTTAGGGAGAGTGAAGGCAGGTGGAAGCTGCAGGTCCTAAATATTCACAAATTCGATGCGTCAATCCCACCGTGTTGCAGGCCCAAGAATGCACTCACCTCAACTACAGCCCCGCGGTACTTATCCGGCGGCGGCGCGACAAAGCCATTTACGCCCGCCGATGTCGAGGAGGTTGCAACACTCATTGCTATAGCTGTTAGGTAGGATCGAGCTGTTGTTGTCTGCGGGGTGGAAGTAACGGTAGCGAAGATGAATGGTGGATGGACGCGGTGGACTCGGAAATTACAGAAATTACGCGCTCAATGGAGTCATGTGACACCCACAGTCGGGTCACGCGTAAGGACGCGTCGCGTTTGTCTCCCACTCTCCTCAGACTCCTGTACAATGAGCCTCCAGTACTCTATGTCGTACAACATGATGGATGATGTTTAAAAATTGACAGGAGGAGGTTGTAGTCCGGGTTGAGTTAATCATACACAGCTAAACATATCAGCCTTTCATAAATGATGAAATCTTCCGGTGACGACTTTTCATCCATAGAGGCATCAGCTTAGATCCTGGACTTTCGTCAGTACGCAGAAGTGAACGTTGAAAAAGGTATGTGTTACCATAGTACTCACGCGTACTCACGAACGGCGCTCCGGTTTGTCGAAGTGATGGTGGCGTCGTAATTTGCGGTCAGCACGGCCTGCCTTACGGTCGTCTGTCTGAAGCGCGTAAATGGCGGGCCGCAACTAACCCGCTCTAACAGAAAGAACATGTAATACTCATGGGTTTGGCTGATCGTAAGCAGCTTGTTGAAAATGGAACGTTGATGATCAACAGAGCACAACGCGACAGAGTACTCTCGTATCGTGGGAACGACATACCAATCCGAGACTGCATACATCATCCGCAATTCTTTGGTTTCCAATCGTTGCGAATATACGCGCCAATTCTTCGACCCTCTACACGCAACCTCGCCATCGTCAAGCTCATTGACAGCGATAATAACAGCGGTAGTGGCAAGCATCGCTAACGGTCATTCGCCTTTGTAGGGCTGCATCACGGCACATCACGGCACATAGGAGCTATTCTGGCTGTACATAGTCCCGCGAGTGGGTTCAGGACGGAGGAGGTTCTCCACTCCTTGTCTCCCTTCTAGCATCCAGAGATCCAAAAGGAGTCCCTATCCCGTTCATTCACAGTCTAGCAGGCATTATGGTGCGTGCACACCATGCATTCATCCGTCAAGCAGTCACTTATAAGCTATATCCTATTCACATGCCTTAGCGCCCACAATCCATGTCCCCCTCTGCCTCGCCGCCGTCTCTACTCTCTTCTTCGAGTGCATCGCATCCTTCCACATCCACGCAGCCTCACTCGCCTCCATTCTCCTCACAACCGCAAACGCAGACACCCGCCCGACCACGCGGGCGCGCCCGGTACGCGGAGCTCTCGCGTGATCCCTCACGGGTGCCGCTGCACCGCCGCGGGACATCCAAGACGTACGAGCGGCTCGAAGATCTCCTGCGCGAAGCCGGGTACAAGGACGTACGAGTGTTCACGCCGGAAGCGGAGCGCGTAGCCGAGCAGGCGACGGACGAGAGCGCACGGGAGCGCGAGGAGAGGGGCCAGGCGCGCAGCGGCGTCGCGGGGTTTCTCGCCGGATTGGGGCTCGGTGGCGGAAAGGGGAAAGGGCAAGCCGAGCGGAGGGCAGAGTGGTCGTCTCCGCCATCGCAATTCGCACTCCCGGATGGGGCCGCCGGGAAAGGAAGAGACCAAGCCGAACGCAGAGGAGAATGGTCGCCCCCGCCGTCGCCGTCGCCGCTTGCGAACAGATCCGCGAAGCACGACCGCGTCGCGGACCTGCGTCTACAGTTTTCGCCTATCGAGCAGCCGCGGCCGCGGCCACCGAAATTCACGGT
The DNA here is from genome assembly GCA_003675405.1 of Hericium coralloides. NCBI lineage: Eukaryota > Fungi > Basidiomycota > Agaricomycetes > Russulales > Hericiaceae > Hericium > Hericium coralloides. Next base: position 145,200 of record QUOP01000240.1, on the reverse strand, counting down.
GTCTCCCGACGCGGGGAGCAGGAGCACGTCGACGTCGTCCCATGAACGCGAGCACGAGCGCGTGCGCCGTCGGCATCCGAAGCAGCATCCCCACCAACACCAAAAGCTCCGCCCGCAGAGCTCATTCGACCCGTCGATGCGCCCGCATTTTTCCCGCGCGGGCACCGGTGCGGCTGGGCAGAGCGACGTGTCCTCGCCCGCGCATGCATATCTGCGGCACATGGCGTCTACGCCGAATATCAATATCTTGCGCCCACACTCTGCAGTGCCGACGCTGCAGCGGCGCGGGCGCGCGAGGGAGCAGGAGCACCCGCCGATGCCGGCGGGTTGGCTGGAGACTGTCGCGCGAGCGGTGCTGGGCGTCGCGTCGGCGTCGACGCCGACGTCGCCAACCGCTCCCGCTGCGCGGCCGCTGCCGCTTGTGCCCGGGAAGAGCATGGCGCATTTGCAGCCGTCGCAGGTCGTGCTTGCCCCGGGCGTTGTGGTCGCGACGCATGTGGTGTGCCGGTCGGCGCCGGTGTCGAGGTCGGCGTCACGGACGCGGGTCACGGACGATGGGACGGTGAGAGGGAAAGGAAAGGCGCGGGCGAAGGGGAGGGGAGACGGGGGCCCGAGTTTGTGCGGACGGGTGGAGGACGGCTGGGCGGCGGACGAGGAGGGGGAGGGGGAGGGGTCGGTCGGGTCGGACGATGAAGAGGAGGGCGAGCTGGACCTGGCGAAGATGCTCGTGCACCCCAAGCGGCAGATGTCTATCCAGTCGCTCAGGAAGCATCTGCGACCCACCTCCGTGCATACAGTTAATTCTAGTGCGACGCGGAGTGTCGGCCGAGCGGTGGGAACAGGTCGGAGAAAGTGGGTTGAGGGAGAGGGCGAAGGAGAGGTGCAGGGGGATACTGGGGAGGGGGAAGGGACCGAGGGGGATTGGAATGGAGGGACGGTTAGGCGCCGGAGGGGTCTGCCGAGAGCTTGGACGGAGTGGGGACGGTGATTTTGGTACGGCGACAACGACAACGGCGGTGCGGCCTGATACGTGGTGCAGGTTCGTATGTTCCGCGGCTGGGCTGTGCTAGTTCCGGGTTCTGACCACCGGCTTCCTAGGTTCCTGGATGTCGCCCATTGTTCGTTCGAAGATGTGGGTCATTATCGGACCGCCGTTTTTGGACCCCAGCGATGAGCAGGCGCCGAGGAGTTGATCAGGCATGAGGCAAGATGGCCGAAGGGCTCCTCCGCGGCCGTGTGCCATGTGCTGCTGATAGTCGTTGTCCTCGGTATGGGAATGACTCCCTCGACGGTGGGAGTGGATAACAATTCATTCACGTATGTTTGTCCGTCATGAGCATCGGTTCCATTTCATAGGATCATCCCGAACGTACGATCATTATCGTCCGCCGCATCTGTCCAGTTCTGCTCCATCTCATATTAGGTTACATCCTTCCGCGCGTCGCAAGGCACGGATACACTCACTTACATATCCTTATTCGCTCGTTACCCCACTTACTATGCATATCATATCATCACTTATCATACGGTATTAATACTCTACTTGGGCGGATATTCCTCATTTTCTTGCACAGATACGAATACACGCATGCATGTTTCTTTCATTCAAGATGTTCCATAGCCTCGTGTTTCTGATCTTGCGATGGAAGATCGCAGTAACCCCTGTCGCTATTGTCCGGGGCTGTCATCTCATAAAATTGCGCTCACCGCTGTAGAATACTTCCTCCTTTTGTTCCCTACAAATGGTGCACAAATGCCGGGGCTATGGAGTGGACGGTGGGGGCGAGCGGCCTGCGAGGAGGGGCACGTGACCGCGTCCCGACGCGTGCCATAAAAAGAAATCTGGTTCAAATGACTTTCGCACGACTCTTTACCCGACCACCACCACGACAACCGACGCCCGACGCCCCGCCTCCCGCCCCCGCCCGCGCCACTCGCCCCCGACATGCCGTTCACGATGCCGATACCGACTGCGACGACGAACAACACCCCGAACCCGACGAAGCCCGCCTTTCACCTCCCGCCCATCCCCGCCTCTGCCCCCGTCACACCCGCATACCACGTTCGTCCCGGCGACAGCGAAGATATCCCGCCCGCGACGCCGCAGCGTCTTCCCCGCGCGCATGCTAGCAACTATTATCGCTCGCCTATCACCCCCGCAAGTGCAAGCACGTTTTCGCCTCTCAGCCGTTCCTCGTGGTCGCCTGGCAGCTCTGCCTTGAATACCCCCGGCTCACTTGCGCAGATACCCTTCCCGCTAGCCCTTTCGCCCGAGGGCAACATCAATGCGTTTGCGTCGCCTGATGCCAGCGATAAGCGCGACAACTCAGACTCGTCAGAGGACTGGCGCTCGCGGGCAAGCGAAAACGGGATTCGGGTGGCGGCCGGATGCGAAGATACATCGTACACCGATGACGAAGGTACGTGATTGCGCAGTTTGGAATCTTCTGCTCTCTTGCGGGTGCTCATTGCTCTCACAGGTGCATATATGCGTCTCTTTTGGCTTGTCTCCACGTGCTGACGTCCTCTTCTATTCCTTTCCTCACCCCTATGTGCCATCTATATGCGTCTACTTCGCAACCCAGGGAGCGACCACACTGTCCCAGAAGCCAATGTCTCCGGCGCAGGCCTGTTTTTCCATACACAAGACCATGAAGGTGAGTTGTTGATCCTGATTGGCATGGCGGCGTGTGATGCTATGCCTGCCTGCCTGCCATGATGGAGGATAACGTTACGTGTGCTCATCATCATCATATTGTCTTCCTCTCCCTCGCGTTGGCCTTCTCTGCTCTTCACATCCGTCGTGATGCCCAGGTAGGCTGTTTCGCCCTTGATCCAGCCGCTTCGCGCTGACGTGCTATCGATGTTCCCTGTGGCGCATGTCGCGGCTTAGCTCTCCAGCCAGCGTTCTTCACTGCCCAGCGTCGCACCCGCGCTCAGACTATCGTTCACCAGGCGCCGCCACAGCCTTTTCACCAGCAAGGTCTAGGCTCCGGAGGCCAGCCCCACACGCCGGCCCGCCGTACCCTGCAGGCACTCAACACACCCCCGCAGCGCGCATCGAACGTGAGTCGCCTCAAGCTGAAGGGAAGCCTCTCCGACCCGGCGTATCCGCGACGACGACCTGCATTTGGACAGGTACGTCATAATCAGTGTATGCGCGGACCAAATTTCAATTGAACCTCACTCGTGGTTCTTCTTGTTCTAGACCCCGACCAACCTGTTCGACATTGACGAAGATGAGTATGCACCCTACCCTTCTTTCTCGCCTACACAGCCCCGCACGCTGCCGCTCGCTTTGAACGATCCGTTCGATGATCCGCAGGGCCCCATTGGTTTCAGCCTCTCTGCTGCCGCCGAGTCGTTGCATATCTCACAAGGGCAGGGCTCACCGCAGTCCTCTCCGTTCGCGTCTTCTCGAACTTCCGTGTTTGGAACGTCTCAGTTTCAGAGCTCTTTTGGGCCTGCCATTCCCGCCCCTCAGGATATCCTTCCCGAAGAACCTGCTCCAGCATCTCCGTCCGTATGTTCCGTCTGCGGCCTCGCGCCGTCCTCCCTTGCGGTCCTCGATCCCTGCAGTCACGTGTTATGTTCTGCTTGCCTTACCAGCGCATTGAATATCGTGGGGGAGAAGGACATGGAGTGTGCGGTTTGCAAAGCGGGTGTGAGCAACTTCACGTTGCGATCTACCTCTAGCTCGCAAGGATCGAGTCCGAGTGGACCTAGGGGAGGGTTTGGGAGCATTGGCAGTGAGACTGGTCGGGCCGGGACGCCGACTGGGGCGGCGAGGAGGCAGGCTGCAGTGTCTTCTGGGAGGCCGGGAGAAATCCCTGTGCTGAGGATTGACAACGTTCCTTGGGTAGGTGTTCATTTCTGCCAGATGAGCGGCCCACTCACCGTCATCGCGCATGCCATTTGCAGGATATCACCCCACCCGCTATCCGCGCTTGGCTCAAGCATCCCGTTAAACGCGTGCATGTCCTGCTCGACCGCAAGGGCAAGACGCTTTCGCACGCATATGCCGAGATGGCGGATGAGGACGCGGCGCGCGCGGCGCTGCGGACGGCGCAGAACTCGGTGCTTGGCAAGGGTCGGCGTGCGCGCGGTGTCACTGTCACGCGCAGTGGGCAGGCGGAACTCATGCGTGCACTATTCCCGGCGTGGCGCGGTGGATTTGAGGGGCCGGGTGGACGGCCCACCGTGAGAGGGGCTGGGAGGGAAGGCGTCGGAGCCCTCATCGAGGAGGGGGAAGTGCGTGCCCTGGGGCATCTTATCCGCTCTCCGGATGTAAGTTCTTGTCTTGAATTGTGTAGTGTGAAGAGAGTTCTGATGAGGTGTTTGATAGTCGCACTTCTTGAAGGTGCCAACGCTGCCGTATCATTCATTGATCAGTATCTTGGCGAAGTTCCCGGCAGAGGTGGATGCTCGCGTCTTTTGGTCGGCCACGACGCGGGATGCGCTGTTTGGTGCGTTTCTTTGTCTTGTTATCAATCCATTGATGCTGATCTTTGTCAATGATGCACGCAGACCTGACAATGAGTACGTTCTTTCTGCACATGAATATGACGAAACATCTGACAATGTTCCTTTGTATAGCTGCCATTCAAGCTCTCATGTCGAACATGAAAGACAGGGCCCTCGCTAATGAGCCTGATCTTGTGATGCAAGTCCTTCAGGTCGCGTTGCACTGTGAAGGTCAGTATCCTACAACATCCTTAGCTTTCCGTACTCACTGCGATATATATCAGCCTTCACGAAAGATCAAAGAGCGCATATCGTCGAAATCTTCGACCTCCCTGATTATGTTCAGTCTCGGAGCCCCGCCTCGAGCGGAAGCAGCCGTAGCTCCCGTCTGCAGACACCTGACTCGTCGATCATGGGCATGAACCCGTATCCTGCCGGCGGTGTATATACGGTCCCGCAAGTACAGAGCCAACATGGCCCTGGTCCATTCGATATGCTTGCGAGGGAATTTGGCATTGACTCGCAGCTCGTCGAGGCACTGGCTCAGAGGATCTCAGGTATGGTGTGAGGATGCGGAAGGAAGGAAGGAAGGATTCGCGCAAGTCAAAATCAATCAATCATCAACAATGGGAAACCTACGTAAGTTATGTAGGTGTCGATTCATCCGCATTCTGGATCTGCATCACACTGTTTTCTTTCTTCCGTCTTCTTCACCTCTTTCTTGGTCAGACTCGAATCATTCAGCCAAAAGCATTGTGCAAGCATACGTACTTTTATGACCCCCATCATCTTCATCGTCTCCCTCATTGTCGTCAATACCATCATCATCGCGCTGCGTAAAATCATCGTCTTTCCTTATGTATACTGCGTTTCACCCTTCGTCTGCTAGGCTCCCGTTACCTTGCTAGAGTATAGATCATTCGATATGGTCCGCCCACTCCCCACTTCAGAATACCTGCTGGCACCGCCTTCTCTTCGTACATACAACATATCACGATACCGCCCATGTCTTCTTATGCTCCTGATGTCTCTTTACGGGTACCACTCCATCGTCGTTAACGTTGTCACAGTAACACTTGCGTTCAACTTGCTCTGCACTGCTTTGCTCTGGATTTTGTCACTCTGTCTCTGTAATCCAGTGGATTCGCATGTTTTGGGCGACTTGTGTTCTCAAAAATATCGCGTTCTGTCTTTTTCTCGCTGTGAAACGGCGTTAAATTTGGACCCACAGTTGTCCATAGCAACCACGTGATCCGGCCTTGTACTCTACATTTTAAGCAGTACACTTTCGCCAGCTTAGCCTTTCGTCTCACCGTCAAGTACAGTACTGCAACTTCTGTTCTCGGAAAGCGGTGGCGAACGTTAGCGAACTGCATAGCTTGCAGCTCGCGTTCAGGGCACTCATATTCGGTTCTAGTGTCGGACGAAGGCGGGCGACTAGCAGCGCATGTCAATAGCAGCCATGAGCGCAGACGGGATCCAGATCACTATTCCAGGTGCGTGAGCGATTATCGTTGGGAGGAGCAAGTGCTAACAGGCTTCTGGATCTCTAGACTTTGACGATGAGGACTTTGGGTCGACGCCGATACCCTTCGGGCGCACCCCCGGCACCGGGACGGGCTTTGGGTTCGGGAGCATGGGCATGAGCTCTGGCTCAGATTCGCCCACAACAAGCACCCCGACGGCTTTCTCAGAGCGCGCCGACAGGAGCTACTTCCACGCACGCGGTGACTCCGTCACATCGGACGACTCGAATCACTCGGTGCGACCCCCGGTGCGCAAGGGCTCGACGACGCCGTTCGCGCACTCGACGCACTCGTCCATCGCGACGACGGGCAGCTCGCCGTTCACGAAAAAGCCGAGCTTCGCGTCGATCCGCAACGCGTTCAAGAGCGCGAGCAAGAACAGCGACCCGCCGCCGCTCCCGCCGCTGGACCACAGCTCGTACCCCGTGCTCAAGAACCCGTTCAACCGCTCGACGTCGTCGCTCGCGCATAACGCGCCGGTGCTGCGCCGCCCGCAGGACAAGGACAAGGACGGACCGAGCCCGCCACACCGCCCGCCGACGCCCGGCACGCGCGCCGCGCGCGGACACGCGTCGGCGCGCTCGCAGCACTCGCACTCGGGCTCGCTCTTCCATATGTCGGACGGCGGGAGCGATCACGGGACGGGCTTCGCGACGCCGCCTGTGCCGCCGATGCCGAACGCGTTCTTTGGCGGGTTTTACCAGAGCGAGAACGCGTCGCTGCCGGAGATCGAGGAGGACAGGATCGAGATTGAGCCGCGCACGCCGGCGGAGTATGCGCTGCATGCTGTGTTCCTGCGCTTTGCGACCGCGGCAGAGATGAAGATCGACGTGTTCTTGAGGCAGGGGCTCGTGAGTCGTTGTTCTTCTTTGTCTGCGGTGCGTGCTGATGGGGGCGACAGGAGCGAGAGCCACCGCTCGCGGATTTTATGGGCCCGGGTATCGATGAGGCTTTTGACGATATTATCCAGACTCTGGGTCGCATCGGCCAGAAGAACGCGAAGCCGGTTGTTGACTGCATCCGCCGCTGGCGGCGCTCGCAGAACGAGCCAGTGTCGAGCGACATTTTGCGGCAGCATGTCGGACAGTCTCCTGCGTCTGGGCGTGGTGTGCGGCCGCAAGACACGCATATGGTGCTGAACGAGCGCAAGGCACTCGCGGCGATCTATATCATGTGCCGGGCGCTCATCGCTGTTGTGCAGTCGCTGTCGAAGGACGCACTCGGGGAGGCAATGGGATATAGCCTCGAGGAGACCACGTTTGAGCAGTTCAGGAAGCCAGACCTGAAACTGCTCGCGCAGAGTGCGAACCACCGGACGAATGCCGAATTGTATGCGACGTTACTGGGTCATCTTGCCAATACACGGTAAGCAGGATCCTTGAATGTGCTCGTCGTGTTTCGGGTTGACATTTTTGATAGATTCATGAGTGTGACCGACCGATTTCTCTCAGAACTCGGCCCTGTGGCTGCAGGCCAGGTGCCTAAAGACTTGGATATGAAGTATGAAAATCTTGTCCGTGGGCTGAAACACATTCAGATCAAGGTTAGCTTATCGATTCGTCATTTGGACGAACGTTCTGAGCTTATGCCCAAAAGGTCTGGCCCCCTGAGTCGTTTGAGGAAGGAGCCGAGTTCATGGAGGCGCTGGCGAAGTCCTTCGATAACGCACATGGCTACCGCTTCAAGGTTGCTTTCGCCGAGGCGCTGGTCCATCTTCTGCATCCGATTGCTAAGGTCAGTGGTTTTGTTTGTCTTATCACGTCCATCAGTTGATGTATGCCATCTGCTAGACTGCTCAAGCGGAAGTGAATCACCCTCAGTGGGCGAAGGCAATCGAGATCGTCCATCCGAAGACGAAGGACATGTCGACGAAGCCCCGATACTGGCATGTCGCATATCCGCTTGTCATTGCGAGTTTGTGTGTTGCCCCAACGGAATATTTCCTGCGAAACTGGACGTCTTGTTTTGAAGCTGGTCTCAACAAGTTGAAGGTAGGTAGCTTATGTCCTTGTCCTGACGATGGTATCGATGTCTATTCTCTTAGGAAAAACCTTACCGCATACCCGTCCTCAATGGCATGATGCGTTTGGTCTGGACCTACATGTTCCGCTGTCGCGAGTCTAATACGACATCCACGACAAAGATGGAAGCACTCCTGAAGCATTTTTTCCCACCGAATCGGAACACCATATTTCCGCATGAGGACCATCTCGAGCCGTTCATTTACATCGTCCACTTCGTCTTTGCCAGGCATTTCGACTTCGGTGTCGACGTCGTTATGGGCTTATTGCAGGAACAGACAGTCAACTCCAAGCCATCTAATTTGCAATCAGTGCTTTCTTTTGAAAGGATGACTATCGCAGTACAGGCTGTCCTTCTGAGTTTGCATTTAATGGAACGGGAGGAGCAAGTCCCCGTGTGGCCTTCCAGCTCTGATTTTTCTGGCGCTCCATCCTGGCACGACTACCCACCTTCGGCAGAGTTCATGCCTCAATCACTGCTCTCCAAACCAGGAATGCAAGATTTCTTCGACCGCTTTGGGGCTGTCATCAGCCACGTCGCATCCACATGTGCTGTGTCCATCGGGCGCATGTCTGTCTTCGACGATCACTGGTCCATGGCCCGACTGAATCCGTCGTATGATGAGACGCATAGCTATACCATCAGGCGACATCCTGACGGCATCATCGCATACCCGAATTCCCTTGCGCCCCAGCTCAACCTCCTCCAAACATGCTTCCAGGCCTGGCCGCGGTGCTTACATGCGTCCCTCGCGCTCGGTGATGCTATCGAGATGCTTGTGTGCGGTGTCATCCATGTCGAGCCGACAATCGGCGAAGCGGCCACTTCGGCGCTGCGCAGGTTCATGGGCACCCCGCTGTATTCAAGCGCAGTCTTAAAGAGGTACACGGCGTTTTTGTTCGACCCTGTGCACATCGCGCAGGAAGGCTCGAGCTCGAGGCTCGTCGTCGAGAATGTCCGCCTTTTGAATCTGTGGATGAGCCTTATTGATGGCTGGATACACGAGATCTTGGACAAGAAGGTCGGCATGTTCCCGGAGGACGAATTATCGAATATGGTTGCAAGATTGGACGAGATCGAGGCGGGGGCGCTGTTCCTGCTCTGCCATCCCTCTCGACCAGTGCACAGCGTTGGCGTCAAACTCCTTCGACTGGTTGGCCTTGTCTCGGTTGAAATCTGGCCACAACCTTCTTCAGAACCGGATGCCCAGGACTGCCGCGTCGTTGACGTCCTCCAGGGAAGAATCTCCTCTAGTACCTGTCTGGACAGCCTCAAATACGTCCTGGAGCCCAGCGACTTGGACCGCTTGGCGCAGTGGCGGAGTTCTGACAAGCCCGACTTCTTGCTCCGTATTGCGGATAGCGAAGACAACAGGGATCGGACCATATGGCAATGGGTCTTTGCGTCCCTTATGCATCGCTATAGTGGCGACGAGTCGCAGCCATTGCCTGCTGCTTTGACTATCCTCCGCGAAACACTCATTGCTGCTGCTTCGCGTTTCCACCCGACCATGGCTGCGATGGCTGGGCTCAATGCTAGGATGCCGGCTATTCCTCCGTCACGCGGTCCCAGCGGGGGCGAAAAAGAAATTGCGAAGGCCATCGCGGATAACAGGGCCCTGACTGCTCAGTGGTACATGTGGACGAAGATACTGTGCTCCATGGCATCGGTCGTGGACATTCGCCCTGCCCTCATTCATCGCGACCATACACGCGCCTCGTCAGATGTCAACTTCGAGCGCGAGCGTCTCACCACCAACCGGGGCTTGATTCGTTACTTGACCCCATTCCTAGACTCGGAGCATTCTGTGTTTAGGGATGCAGCTGTGTTCTGCATCAGCTCCTTCCCATCCAGAGGCTATCCGCAGCTATTCGAGGAACTGGGGTTGCTTTCTCATCGACAGTTGTTTGATGATACGCGCTCGAAGTCTGGGTCGTCTCCCGTGACGGAAAGGGGCCGCCGGCAAGAGCGTCTTTTCACGGCCGTGGCTCGCATTTATTTCCTCACGGCGCACTATCTACAAGACCAGCGCTCGAGCGGCCGACAGGCAGCGCTCTCGCCGGTACTCAAATTTGTGCGCAACACACAAGCCTTTCTCACCTCAGCGGAGTCGCGGGACCAGTTCAAGTTGCAAAAGCTTCGCCGGTACTTTTGCGGGACGATCGAACGTCTCTTTGACGGTCTGACGACGCTAAACGACACGGATAGATTCATCCCCGCTCATATGCATCTCTCCCTCTTTCGTCTATGTGAAGAATGGTGCCAGTTCGGCCGGCAATCGGAGGTCGCCAAACAGCGTCTAATAATCATGCAGCGGGCGGCAACAAATGCCGTATCGGATCCTTCTGAGAGGGGAGAGGCTGTTGCGCTTTTTCAAAAAGAGACAAAATTGCTGTCTATGGCGGCTATTGGTGCCATGGCATCGCTATGCGTGCGTGGGCTCTTCCTTTCTCTCGTAACATGCTCAATATTGCTCTAGGCCAAGGCGTATTTCCCTCCCGACATTGCATCGGGCTCTCCGACAGAGAGAGTTCCAGCCCTAGAATATCAAAGGGCTCTGGAGCCAGTTCCATTGCTTGAGCGAATTCATACTATTCTCGCAGCGCACGATCGCACGGCTCAGGATAGTGGGAAGTAAGTCGCATATACTTGCTCTTCGACATGTTATTGACGATGTGCATGGTAGGAAAGCACTTCGATCGCTTCTGGTACATGGCGAGCGGGACTCGCAGTTGGTGTCCGAGACGCTTCGTCGGGCCTTCGTAACGTCGAAGGATCTCGACACAAGCAATGCTCGATTCTTCGAGGTTGTTGTGGACGTGATCTGCAATGGACAGGGCCACGGCTTCCACTTCGAACAGGTCGTTTGCCTGGGACTCTTTAATCTGTCTCATCCCCTTCTCCCAATCCGCAGCCAAGCTCTGAGGATTTTGGAGGTCGCTCACGAGCAGTCATCGGGGATGCTATCATTGACGCAGTTCGAAGCCGCCGTCAGTAGCTCTGCACCCAGCACATATTTCCATGCGCTCCGCTTGATATCCGACGTATTGGCCGGCGAGCATCCCGACAAGGCTATCTGTGTCCTGTCCCAATTCTCAACCTGGCTGCCTGAGGTTTTTGACTTGTCCCATCTGCCCCTGGTCCTTTTGCAGAGCCTGGAGTACTGGAGCCCCGATATAAACCTCATGTCCGAAGACAAGTCGGGTTTATCGCACAGGGGGCGAAGCGCTTTGTACCATCTCGTGGCTCTCACCCTGCGTTATGCAAGTAGCTTTCCAGAGCAGATCGAGGTACTTTGGATTCGATTAGTAGCGGCGCCCTATCAGTCCAATGGCCATGCTACCATTCGCTTTCTGCTGGAACAGTCACAGAAAGTCGGGAGCATTCCATATATCCAGTGTGCACAGAAGATCGTTGCTTGTCTAGCCCAGTCCGCCATAGGACGACAGGTAGTCGAGGATCTCTGCAGCGTTATCGAGCCAGCCCGCATGCTGCCTACCATTGATCACAAGTTGGCGTTTCCCAATGCCGAGGATATGGAGCTCTGGTCCGATCTGGACATTCTTTTCGCTGAGCAACCGAGACAGTCATCCCTGGGTGCTGGCCAGTTCGCCCTCCTTTTCTTGGCAGACGTTGCAATAGAGCGCCATTGGAATTTCCAGGCTCAGCTCCCTATCATCCTCCATGCGATTTTTGTTCATCTGGACCATCGTCTTACCTTTGTGCGGGAACAAGCTCGACACCTGCTCTTCCAAGTACTAAGGTCATGGATGGCTGGCTACGACGAGCTTCCAGACCGATCTGTCCATCCCGGTCGCGCTGCTCTCAAGGCAAGCCTCATGGAGCTTGAAGCCGAGATGGACACCAAGTTATGGAGGGAAGACGAAAGTTGCTCGCAGTCAGAACCAAAGATGCGCTCATTGTGCTCCAAGGTCTTGACCCTACTGTCGCCGTTACACCAGAAGTTGGCGCAGCAATGGGGCTCTTTGGCATTGCTATGGGGCACTGCTTGTTCCATCCGAGGCATCGCATTTCGTTCTTTGCAAATATTCCGTGGCCTCCTCCCGTCCGCAACGCAGGCAGACATAGCGTTGTTGCTCGGTCGTCTTTCGAATACGATTGGCGCTCCTGACGAGAATATCCAGACCTTCACCACGGAGTTACTGCAAACGCTGAGTGCTCTGGCATCCTCGGAAGAATTGGATGTGGCCGTTGTCCCACAGATGTTCTGGTCTGCGTGCGCATGTCTCTCCACAACTGTCGAAGCCGAGTTCTTCCAGGCGGTCAAGTTTTTGGAAGCAGTCCTCTCCCGCCTCGACCTCAACGATCAAAACACAGTCGACTTCCTACTGTCACAACGTCCTCCTGATTGGCAAGGCGAGTCATGTCTGCAAGCGCCTCTGCTCATCGGCCTTCGATCGTCGGTGACGTTTAGCGCAACGATTGAGATGCTTCAAAGGTTGTCCAAGGTGTTCGACAATAGGCTTATAGACCCAGCTGAGGGACGCGTCCGCGACTTGTACACCATTTCGCTACCTTTGTGTCTCAGGGCCATGACCGATGAAGCGATAGGCGCTGAGCTGGAGGAATTCGCCGAGAATCTCGGACAGTTAGCAGAGGAAGAAGGTCGACCTAGCATCAGTCGCATCATGACATCGTTCGTCAAGGGTCGCTTCCGCACGAAGGACGACTTCCTGCGGCAGTCTGTCGCTAGTCTCCGAGAGCATTACGGCGTTGATCACTGGACAGAAGTGGTGACGCTCTTGCTCGGCCTGGTCCTGAACTCCGAGCAGTGGTTACGTGTGTCGTCGCTCCAGATTCTCAAGGTCCTGTTTCAGCAACGAGAGACTCGAAGTCCGGTGGAGCTCTTGGGCTCGGAACTTCTGATGCCATTACTGCGACTTCTGGAGACGGATCTCGCGCCTCGGGCACTCGAAGTCCTGGAGGAGCCTATGACTATCACAGGTGGTTTACCAGCAAAGCAGGTCCTGCGTATGAGCATGCACATCACGCAGCTGGTGAAGGACCGCGAAGCAGTGGGCGAGGTCTTCGGCGTGCCAGAGCGTTCGGGCTGGTGCGTTGCGCGTCAAGACCAGCTGCAGGAGACCTGCCGTGCGAACGTCATGGCAGTCTTCGACACCTGCAAGGTGCCCTCTCGGCCCTCACGGATCGACTTCGAGCCGGAGGAGATCGAAGGCCTTGCCTCACCCCAGGCGTCCTCGTCGGGGCCGCTGGACGAGGACCTTGGCGACCTGGTGCAGAATCTCCACGAGCTCAGTACGTTCTTCCAGGAGGACAGCGTGCACTCGTCGCCAAAGGCGCATCTGCCAGCCCCGAGCATGCCGAGCCAGGGCCTCGAGGCGCGGGTCGCTGCGATTCTCGCGAAATCGACGGAGGTCGGGTCGGACATGCCGCAGACGCCGTTTGTCGACGTGTTTCGTGTGGATGGCATGGCGCCGTTCGGCACGCAAGATGACTCGGACGATGACTCGGACTACAGCTCCGACTCGGATGCGTTCATCTACGACTCACCGTCTGCGATGCGCAAATTGCGTGCCGCGAACGGTGCACGGTTTCGGTGAGCTGGTCATCCCTGCTTTCCTTCACTTGATTTGTCTTTTCTTGTTGCTCATCGCACAGACTCTCGCTCTCATCTTCAAGTGTTGCATTATCTGTCCATTTGTACGACTAGCCACGCTGCATCGCATTGCATAGATTTCCCTCGTTTCTTTCTCGCTATAACGACTATAATTATTCGATAGACACCGGATTACGAGACTTGTACTGTAGCACTTGGTATATTCGATGTTTAAATCGACAAAATCAGTTTTATTGGGAATCCATGGTTCTCGCAGATCTCCACCGTCCAGTCCTTGGTCCAGTCGAACTTTCGTGAACTTTCAGTGGCAATAACAGTGAGGATGCCGCAGAAACCTGGGTATATCAGGCTTAAATCTAAATAAATAAATAATCATTGTCTCATGCTCGTCGCGTCACGTCGCGCCCAAGTCTCGTCTGGTCAGAGTCTTCCTTCTCGCTTGTGTCTCATCTTCAATCTCTCTAGTTGTATATTACAATTGTCTGCCTGAGCTACACAAAATGTCAAGCATGAAGTTCCCTGACGTCCTCCAAATGTCCCCCGTCATCCCACTAGCCGCGTTGTCAATAGCAATCGCGCTCATTTGTCCGTTGCATCCGTGCTCTTATTCATTCTCCCCGCCTGACACGATGCAGTGGTCGCTCTTTGGCTGCAGCGCCGGTCAAAAGCACGCAGGAGGTCGATCCTGCTTCTGGGAGCCTTAGATGCCGGCAAGACTGCCATCCTGTCCTCGGTGCGCCTGCTTCATTTCTCGCTCGGACATTCAGCTAATTTACAGTTACTAGCTCGTATTTGGACAACGACTGCCGACAGTCACGTCCATGCAAACGAATTCCTCATTCTTTCGACTACCTGACAAGCGCGTCTTGACCCTCATAGACGTGCCAGGCCATCCTCGGTTGCGCGAGGAGTTCCGCGAACACATCGCCAATGCGAAAGCCGTCGTCTTCGTAGTAGACGCGAGTAACGTCTCGCGCAACGGCGCAGTGGTCGCTGAGTGCGTGCCCCCCTCCCCCCCTCCCCCTAGCTGACGCCACTTCCACGAACAGGCACCTGCACCACGTACTCCATGCGCTAGTGTCCCTCCCCCCATCGAAAACAACACCACGGCTCGTCATCCTCGCGCACAAATGCGACCTGCTGAAGGCCTCAGCGACCGCGACGCCCGCGCAGCTCGCCGTGAACCGCGTGCGCACCGTGCTCGAGCGCGAGCTCGAGAAGCGCCGCGCGTCGCAGGCGGGGGCGGTCGGCGTCGAAGGGCTCGGCGCGGAGGGCGACGAGGGCTCTGAGATGGGCGGGCTCGAGTGCAGTGGGCCGTCCGGTGGGGCGTTCAGGTTTGCGGAATGGGAGGGGGGCGAAATCGAGTTTCTTGGGACGAGCGCGGGTAGCGGGAAGGCTGTGAAGGTTGTGGATGAGAAAGAGGGTTCTAGTCTTTCAGGGCTGCGTCAGTGGTTAGCAGAGCTGTGAATTGGAAGATGGTGGTCGCTTTGTGTCTTCAGCATCAGTGGAGTCTCAAGGGTTGAGTGCTCTGACCAATCTCGAGTGTGAGCTCGACGAGTGCCATGCGTCGTAAGTAGGTGGGGTTGTCATCGACGGTTACGACACGGACGAAGAGAGGTGGGCATGAGTGCAGCATTGTGTCCGACAGTGGTATCATGTTTGCGAAGTGGGAGTAAGGTGAGATTGAACTTCAGAAACTATGAGTGGACATCTAGTATAACCTGACTTCAGCCCAGTTCAAACTTTAAAAGGTGCCCGCTCAGCAGCAAAGAAATCCAAATAAATATACGCAAAGCTACAAATACAACAAGGCCACAACTGCAAACGCAAGGCGAAAGAAAGAACGAAGAAATAGCAATATGGAATCTGGAGACATAGCAATAGCAAAATGAGAGGGACAGCAGAAGACCAGGTCGGAGACTCGGGCCCTGTTCGGGATGGTATATGCATCTGCGGGGCGAGACAAAATTTAAATGTGTAAGGAGCGGATGATGTGAAATACGAGCACGCAGAACGAAGGCCAGAGTGAAAAGAGCGACAGAATAGAATGGAGAGCCGTCATCCAGAGGCGATTGCGATAAGCATTGCATCAGCTTATAGTGTCCTTCCAATATCGTCAAGGGAGCGTTGTGGGGAATCAGACGATCAGCGCGGACTTCTCAAGGTTGACGCGCAGAATCGACTCGGCGACTGTTTGTGGTAACAAGTGCCGTGAGACCACATAGTGAAGGTGGACGTAGGGCGACTTACCATCCCACAGGATGAAGTGCGTTGTCTTCGCATCCTGTGACAAGACACAATTTCGTTAGCAGGCATAGGAGGGCAGCATGGAAGGAACCGAGCGCGTACAGTTACAGATGTCAGATGGCAGTAGAATGGGCGTGGAGCGGGTGACTTGTCCTTAATGATTCCTTGGAACTTGCGCTTCAAGTCTGTAGAGATCAGACATCAGTTGCCGTCTCAGCGCAGACAGCAAGTGACGAAAACGCACATGCAGACGTGTTCTGGAAGTCATTCGGCCTGTCACCGTACGAGGTGATGTACTTCCCGAACCGGATGCCTGCAGCGAGCTTTTCCTTGAGGATGTCGCACTTGTTGAGGAAGAGCACTATGTTCGTGCGCTCAAGGAGCGGATTGGACACGATCTGGTTCCAAAGGAGCACGGAGTCCTCCTATCATGCACATATCGTCATTAGCGATACAGAGACCACGCGTGGGGCATCTAACGGCGGAGATACGACGCACCAGACGGTTGACATGCTCGTCTTCCGCAAGCACCTGATCGAAGCAGCTGATAGGCGCGAGGAATATGATGGCGGTCATGTCGTCGAAGTATGGCACCCATGCCGCTGCATCAGAGAAGAGACGTATCAGTTTCACTGGACATGTACGACCGGGAAAGCTTCTTGCCTCGCTGGTGGGAATGATGCCGATGGTCAGCGTCGAGGGCCCATTGGGAGAGTATAGAGACAACTTACGAGCGATCGGTGTCCGCCAACATCGAATACATGCCAGTCGCGGCTGATTACGGAGTCTACTATCGGGGCTCAGTCTTTCGTGTATGGATCTCAAGGGCGCCGGTTAACCCACTTTGACGACTGAGAGTGAATCGGTACTCGGAGACGCCGAGCGTCTTGATGCGTGCGCGCAAAATATCGTCTGTATATTGTTCAAAACATGCGCAATATGCAGCTATGAAGTTTGGACGCACCATCGGATGGAATGTACCGCGAGGACGTTACGCGATCTAACTGGTCCAGGAAACTATACAGCGATTACGGTCAACCGATCGCCATGGAAAAGTGAAGACTCACAATCCTGACATCTCCTGCAGCCTCATCTTCTGCTTCTCCAGCACCTCTTTGATGATCGGGTCCTCCCAAAGCCGCTTCATGTCCTCGCCGCACATGTGGATCAGCCGCCCCGGGTCGTCCGGATCGTCCCAATCAATCCCGTACTCCTCTTCATTCGTGATGCTCCCGGTCCTCTCCCGCCCTCTCGCCGTCGCGTCCAAACTCTCTCGCCCACCCGCCGCGCCGCCCGCGAGCATGCGCCCGAATCGGCCCTTCCAGCCGCCCGAGTTGACAGACACCTCGCGGCGCGTGGGCGATATGTCCGTGAGCGACGCAAAGTGCGCGGAGGCGTGCGGGTCGGACGACGCGCAGACGGCGAGCTTGCGCACGAGTGCCTCCTCGACCTGCACGAGCGGCGAAAGGCGCATCTTGAGCCGCAGGTGCTCCGGCGTGAGCTGCGGGAGCGAGCCGACGGTCGAGGAGAAGGTCGAGGAGAAGGATGTGGAGCGCGTGTGACGGGTGGTGGCGGCGTCGGGTGGGGGGTAGGGCTGCGCGGTGCCCGGGCGCAGGATGGGCGATGCGGGGTTCGATTGGAGGTGGAGCTGGGCTTCATGGATGTCGGTGAGGGTGTCGAGGATGAGATGGATGGAGCGGACGACGTTCAGTTGGATCACGGCGCGCCAGATGATTCGTTCGGCTTTGAATGCCTGGGTCGGAGCAGGACTGATGAGGAACAGTTACGAAGAACTTGCAGCCATAGACAACTTTACCTTCGGTGACGCCATGAGCTGGAAGTCTATTACCAATATATGTCATCAGCTTCTTCGACAGTCTTAGCTCTCGCTAGAAGTTCAACTCACTCTTTAGCGTGGTCGATTTGCCTAGAGGCATCAAATTCATTTAATGATCTACAATGACGTTGAACGAAAATATAAACTTACCTGATTCGCTTTGGCCTAACCAAATTGAACGTCTGAGACTGCAGGTTTCTGGAGGAATCGCACTCACACACCTAGCAGCAGAATTTTGACAGGTTTGGGATTCTTCTTCGCCGCCAGCCGCTCCTGGTTGATCTCCTCGTCGATCTGCTCCGAATGCTTCCGCGCCTCCTGCTCCGCGAGAAGGCGCCGCTCCCGTTCTTCTGCCGTCTCATTGGGTGGAGGCGCGAGCGCACGCGTGAGTGGATCGTCGAGGCTGGCTGCTACGGGAGCCATAGTGCGTATGTTGATGATAGCTATTCGTCGGAGTCGGGGCAGAAGGGCGTTGTCCGTGCGTCGGGTGTTTGTTATGGGAGCGTCAGAAGGTTGGTTTAGACGCTGAGTGCTGTACCACGCCTGTGCTACAATTTGTCTACGATTCGATGGTATGGACTAAGCATATGTGTATCAGTGGGCTGTCCTAGTGATGACTGTGAAACTTCCCTCACCGCAGATCCCTTGCGTATCGGGCGGGCTGGCGAAGACAAAACTTACGGTGACGATAGGTCAATACAGAGCGTAGGCCGCCCGCCTGTCAGCCAGAGGGCGCCGTAGCAAAATAGTAGAGAAGGGGGAAAGAGAAAGAAGGAATAATACTTATGTTGTGATGGGAGACCGCTTAGTACTTAGCGCTTACTATTCTGGCCTGCGAATTTTCTAAGCCCTCAGCGTCACCTTCTCACCTTCTCAAGGCAATGTCCCGCTCAGTCTCTTCTATCTTCCATCTAGCTTCCATCAAGTAAAGAACATCAGTCTTATCAGGCCCTGTCTTTACCCACACAGACATCAAACAGAGACATGTGCATCATTGTGCCCTACGGTCGACGTCGTGCCGCTCCAACGTTGCTAAATTCAGTATGTAGCACAAATTCACATTTACTATGGCTGAAGTCAACGCTGTCGACGTGGCCGAGCATAACGAACATGTAGAGACCTGAATTTTGTGGCAGATGTATCCCGTCAGGATGCGCCTCTCCAGCTGTAAATCGCAACCATCGGCGTCGACGTCAGCAACTTGCGAGGAACGGAACACATGCAAAGATCAAACAAAGATGGTTGGGCAGAGCCCGGAGCGTCCGCGTATTTGGCGCCATGAACCTAATCCACGCGCCGTCTGCCCCTGCAGATCAGAACCGGCCGAGTCGGGGAGCTCGGGACAGAGGTCCGCGCAAATTTCATCCGCTGTCGTGCTCCTTGCCATTTGACCTATAGTGGCTGAAACTGACAGATATGAGCGCAGGCGATTCAATGGAGACACAGGCCTGAACGAACTAATATTGGCTCCGGCCGTCGCGGAGTGTCCGAGCTATGCTGAGCGAGGATGAATGAGGCTCATTTTGCCTCCGTCCCAACCCCGATTGAACGGATTCTCCTACGCCCAGCCGAGGCGAGCTCAAGCTGAAGCACACGACAGGGTGCGTTTAATTACGACGGCCAGCCCCATTTTTTTTTTCTTTCGATAATTTGAGCGCAGGGTTCTCATTTGCCAGTTGGAATCACGCCTCGCGCATGATCTACACAGATCATCAACTGTCCTTAGGAGCACGCGCCTGTACAATACCCTTGTGGTTGACCGTTGAAGACGGGTGCATATTCACCATCGTTTTGATGCGGAGGCTGATCAGATTTTTCGAAGCCAGGATGAACACTGACAGCACTACACCGACAGGTCTGCTCCATATACGTCCCGGCTATGTAATGCTGCATGACGCTACAGCGTCGAATAGCAATATGGATTCAAAAAAAAAAAATACGTCCCGGCTTGCTCGGGGTCGCTTTCGGCATACGTTGTTGCCTCGCGTTTAGCTGCAGTATCGATTCTTCTCCCTTTGACGTGCAGCGGCAGTAGGACTCGGCTTATTTAACGCGAATGATAGATGGATCCTGCATCGCCGGCGCACACACAGGTTGGAGGTCGGTGATGTACACGCACAGGCGCAGAGTTGCTGCACGTACTGACGGCTCCCCAACAATAGTTGCACACCCCCATCAAAGTCTGAGTGTCGTTTGTCGACGTGTTGATCTGACAGGGATGCATATGTATATCAGCGGTAGTCCATTTTCTCTAACAAGCCTGGCAGCTCCCCGATCGCTTTCCGGTTTGATGGCCGTCCTTCATCTCCATTGGTGAACACAATGATGCACGTCCATTATTTAACTTACCGATGCTGCAGTGATCGCGGATTCTGCACGATTTGTTGCTGTCAGGACCTGTCAATCTCGGCGATTAGTATGGTATACGAGTCGACTGACGGACGTACCGCGGAGGTGTCTATCAGCGGCAAGACCAACCTGACGACGCCAGAATCGGACAAGGCGGGTGGATCCCAGGGCTGCATCTCGCGCATGTCGGAGAAGCAAGAAGCAACTGAACGACGTGCTCAACGACAAGGGGTGACGAGAGAATAGGCCTCTGTCTTTGGTAATGCTCGTAGATGCCTCCGCGGTTTCTCAGGGATATGCCATTTGAGCCCTTAGGGTGCACCCCTAGACCTTCGGGACCCTCAAAATGGAAGCTTTAATATGTATTTGCTCGGTTGCATACAGTGGGGCTAGAGATGCTGTC
Source organism: Hericium coralloides (assembly GCA_003675405.1). Lineage (NCBI taxonomy): Eukaryota > Fungi > Basidiomycota > Agaricomycetes > Russulales > Hericiaceae > Hericium > Hericium coralloides. The sequence goes on along the minus strand of QUOP01000240.1, from coordinate 124,753 downwards.
GTTCTTTTACCTACGGCTACCTAGTGGATGCTACGTCTTTAATGCCATCCATAAGACTCGTCGTCGTCGTCGTCGTCGTCATCGTCGTCGGCTGCCCCATCCTCCGCAACTACCTCAACCTCAGCGCTCGATTCATCATCAACCGCATTATCTTCGTTCCAGTCCACTAGCTCTACGGTCGACATGACCCCGTTCGAGGCTAGCACTTCCAAGTCTTTGAAGCATTTGTATTTGCGATCTGACTGGCTGGTATCCACGTAGAGGGCATGCACGGGCATTCCAAATGTCCGGCGGAGGGAAAGCTGCTGGACCAGTGAGTCGATTGTCTTCTTCAGGTCGCTCCCATCGATCTCGGTGAGAGTCTCCGCATTTATGTTCAACGTTTCTAGCTCAGGAAAGAAGATGCGACTGCTTTCGACCATTGCCGTGAGACGCTTTTGACTGACGACATCCCTTGTCAGCGCGGTGAAGACCGCGTGCCGTACGTATGACGCGCTTGTTATGTTCAAAGAGAGCATTCGGACTCCGTCGCATCGGCCAAGAATATCTAGCCATGCAGTGAACAGCGATTTTCGTGTGTCGAAAGTCATATCACGGGTATGTGTTGATGTCAAGTCAAGGTCTTCAACCTCGTAGAACGGCAAAATGCTGCAGAGGGTCGCCAAGAACTGTGGAGATCGCATATCGGCGTAATGCGCGTCCCTCAGGGAGAGATGGACAACAGGTATGAAAAGAGCCTCGGACGAACTTTCGTCGCTGCCGTACCAGACCTTCACATCTGCTGTGGCAAACTCCTCCCAGATCTGTGCCGCTCGTACAGGCCGTCCTCCCAGGCTCTGGTGAACGTGTCTCGTCAGAGCAGGGACTACGGCATCGAGCCAGTCCGGCCCTGCATTGTAGCCCGACCATAGGCCGACCTTCAATCGCGAAAGTGCAGTGCAATGCAAACGATCAAGCAAATGCTCGCATTTGGAAGCGAGGTCGTCGATCGAAAGATTTCGAAGGTTTGGCAGGTCAAGTGGAGGGTAGTGAGTGGAGGACGGCGGGACTGTGGGGAGGCAGTCTGTGAGCCTGAGAAGCTCGAGCGCCGGCATTCTCATGAGGCAATGGAAGAAATCTTCGAAGCTGCCCTCGATCGCAGATGCACGGCCTTCGTGGAAGTCCATTTCCATATGGGTTATATGGCTACCCCATAATTTAGATGTCCATGGCAGTGCGAGCCCACGCAACGAGAGGCGGCGGAGCATGGGGCACTGGCCACCGAACAAGTCTGCAGGCAGCCGGTATGCAGAATCAGGGATAACGCCATAGCTGTCGCTGTCACTATCATCATAATATTCCTCCTCCAATCTCATATGGGAAAGAAAAAGTGATTCCAAAATGGGAGCCGGAGTCTGCAATATCTGCGATGCTTCGATTGCGGGTTGTATGCTTTCCCAGCCACCGCATCCTAGCAAGACAAGATGTTGAAGTTGAGACGCAACATGTGTGGGCATATCGGGAAAGTCGCTTCCATATACAAGTCCTCGTACAACAGTCAGCGGCGCTGATTGGGCTCGAGAAACCATTTCCTGGCACCATGGCTTGCTGGTGTCATATGTGATGTTTGCCCAGAGGGCAGGGGTTTGCAGAGCGACATCTCGCCAACGACGGCACGTATGTGTGAAGTAGAATTGATGCTGGTGTTTCGAAGATGACTCATGCCCAGAGAATGTATCTTCAGAGGAGAATCCGCGAATTTTGTTCATATCCGTGTCCAAATCGAAGGGCGGGACAGGGACTGTCTGGGTGAACATGAAGATACGAGCCAGAACCTCTGGCGGCAGTCGGTTCACTGGGGATAAATGATTGCGCTGGAACCGAAATGATGTCATGAGGGCCACCAGCGTCTCCAAATCCTTATCCATGACTCGCTGTGCTTCGTCCAAAGATGAGGAATCGAGCGACTGGGCCCTATCTTGGTAGCTCGAAAAATGCGCGACCAGGACGTCTTGCCAGTTTCGTGTGTCTGCGATTCTGCGTTATAAACGTCTACGTCAGGATCGATGCATAAAAAGTACCCAAACAGAATAACCTGTCATTATCGTCTGACTTTGAGCCGTCTGACGCCATGATGCAAGTAACTTTGGGTGAGTGCTGGGCAGATGGTACTGCAGCAGAGGGCAATGAAAGCCACGGGATGTCTGCCAGAATCTGTGCTTTGACCTGCGGAACCTGAAAGGTCGGATCGATCCTTTCTCAAATCGCTTGGGACATCCGAAGGGAGGCCGCTGACACGTGAACTTTCGTCACGATAGAGGACTCATCATGATTTATGAGGCTTCATTCAATTGCGGCGCTAGTGCAGCCTCAGGCTAATAGAGGGTCGAATTGCGAAGGTCCAACCAAATGTCGCGTTCGCCGTTAGGATTACAGAACCTGGCTGGAAGGAGAACAAATAAATCAACGAGCTCGTAGAAACATGATCATCACAGACCAGGGTAGCTACCACCTGGCCCCTCGCTTATCCTCTCTCCGGCGCCCAGCATCCTCATGCCAGCCTCGATCCTTCCACCCGGTCCGATCCCTTTCTCCTCCCCAATCTCGATCTCTGTACCGGTGTGCGGCCTCCACCTCATCTGGATTGAACACATCTCGGTAGGACCCACCGTGGACCGTGCTCGGCGTAGCGGTGACACTGCCTTCCATCTCTTGCTTCTTACGGGCAATAAGTGCCTGCGCCCGAGCGCGCTCAGACGATTCGCGAGAAAGGCGCGCGGACAGTGTCGGGTCTTCAGAGACCGGCGCCGGTTTCGAACTCGAGCGACGGTCTCGAAAAGAATTTGACGGCTTGGATGTATGCACCGGGATTGCGGCGATCGGATCCGCGACGGACTTTCGAGCGAGATCTCGCATCCTGTGCGATGCGAGACAAGTAAGCATACGCGTGAGGCATGTAACTGAGTTCAGACGTACCTCCGTTGTTCCTCTTTACGTCGGTCCTCATCCTTGTCTGCATCACCTTGACGTGAGGAATACCATGGTCGTAAGTCCTTCTTTGTAGGAGCAAGCGGAACACCCTTCTCAGTCTCGGCAGCGGGTGCCGCTTTCTTGGACGTGCGGACGGAAAGAGCGACAGATTGCTGTACATGTCTAGTGTCAGTCGAAGAGCGAGAACTGGTGGCAACGTTACGAACCTGCTCAACGTCCTCGAAAAGATTGATATGTCTATTGCTTCCCGACGTGAGAGAGGAGGTGGATGGGGGCGGCAGCAGGCTTGCACTAGCACTGGTGCTCGCGCTCGGCCCTGGAGCTTCGGGCGATTCACCCGCCTGATCCTCGACACCGGCACGCTGACGCAGTGCGACTATACGCGCTTCGGAATCCTATACAGTCATTAGCCTGAACCAGGATCAATGAAGCAGACGAGAGGCATGGCAGAATACGACACTACGTACCGCAAGCAACGCGCGGTCCTCCTCCTGTGCCTCCTTGAGTCGAGCCTCTTCTTCATCACGCTTTACTCGTAGGATGTTATCTTGTCTATATGGATGGTAGGATTTATGATGGGCAATGTTCAGCTTGCCCATGATGAGCAGAACGTCTTCGTCGTGGTGGAACAGTACAACTGCAGCACTGATTACTAAGCGCCCATAGACGCCCGTCATGAACGCGTCGTAACAGGCGCTCACGACGCGTTACTTATTGTAAGTAATCCTGCAGATATTTTCCCGTACATGACTCTTTTCTACGGCCCTGCGCTCAAACGCTTGACCGTCACAGCTATAAGCCTCGAGGAGACCGTGACAGAACTCCGGATGACTCGAAGACGTTCGCGCTGGGATCAAATACCACAGCAAGCACCCCCGCGTCCGAAGATGGTCGAGGACTGGCCTTCTTACAGGGGCTGGGTCTATGGTGTCTTCTCAGCTCTCATGGCAAATTGCCCTAACTTGCGAGAGTTCGCCATCCAAGGCGCCAACGGACCGATCCAGAAGCCTTTAGCAGCGCACCACAGGGCCGAAGCCTTGACTAGGCTCCTCGCCATCAAGTCCGTTCCCGCTCTTTCATTTCCATACCGACTCTCACGCGCGGCTCTCGACCACATCGCAGCTATGCCGGGTCTGCGCTCCCTAGTGCTATTCGTCGACTTGCCCATGCCTTCGTCGCTCGACGTGCCATTTTTCTCAGCGTTGGAGAGCCTCACGCTCTGTCGCGTCTCGGCCCGGGAGACACTGGCTTTCCTGGACCATCTCGGCGGCCGCCGTCCATTCAAGTCACTCAACATTGCCTTCGACGGCTGCGCCTGTGCATGTGTCGTCAATCGCATCATGGCCTCAGTGAATTCCAGCTGCGAGCGTGACACGCTGGAGCGTCTCTGCATCCAGTTTTGTCCTTCCATCCGAGGCCGCGCGGCCCACGGTGACGACAACCGCAGCCACGAGCATTTCGACCATTCGGAGATAGGGGACAGCGAAACCGAAGTGGTCAATGGCATGCTCACCCCTGCATCGATGCGGTTCCTCCTCGAGTTCACGAAGATGCGCGTGTTCTCCTTTATATCCTGCTCCGTCTGCTGGGACGACGACTTCATCGCCAATGCAGCCCCCGCCTGGCCGAGTCTGGAGCTCCTGCACCTGGGCTGCAGCTCCCTCGAGCGTGCCTTGACCCGCGTCACCCTGCCGGGGCTGCTCCCGCTGGCGAGGCACTGTCCGTGCCTAGAGAGACTGAAGCTCCAGCTGGACGCCTGGTTCAAGGACGACGCTCGGGTGTGGGAGGAGAAGGATTGGGACCACCGCGCGCCCTGGCCGCTGCCGGCCCTGGAGTTTCATTTCGGGGAAGCGCCAGATCTGGCGGAGCGACGCGTTGCACGATGGTTGAAGACGTACTTCCCCAACATACACTCTGTGTCGGACCCCTGTGTCCAGTTCTGGCTCTCTTGCAACTTGCCAGAGAACCAGGACCTTACAGAGGAAGAGTATGTGGAGCGCCATGGGCGGGAACATGACTCGTACGACGAGTATCTTGTCATGTTCCCATCTACTAATGGCAACTCGCGTTATCGCGTCAGTTCGCATCCATCTTCGAGCGCACTCCGTTTGCTGACCGTGCATCACTTTTTACAGGGGAACCGTTTTTGAACACCGTCGAAAGTTGACGATGACACCGATTTATCAATTCGTTATACCATATCATGCCCTATAATGATTCGTCTCAAACACTGCCCGGCGCATCTTCGGTGGAAAGCTGTAACCTTCGTACTTATGCATCGGCCCCTGGATGGGCAGGTATCCTGTAGCAAGCCCTGCACTCTTGAAAGGGAGGATTATGTTCTATCATTGCTAATGTTTCGCATGATCTTTCTCATATCTACATCCATTTGTCTGTGATCTCAACTGCATCCATAGATTGACGATCGAACCGGTCAATCACTGTGGTATCAACTTGAAGTTCAAGAGCGACGCTCGGAACGAAGTTGCGAATGTCCTGGAGACGCCACTGCAATGCTGTCATACGGTACCGGAAGATCCGAATGCCATGTCGAGTGATCTTGTTGCTCGACCTTTCGTATTGCTCATTAACATTCGTTGACCCGATGCGGCCGCCACCTTGTCGAACAGCCATTGTCATGCGGTCTCAGGCTACTGTTTCTGGCCGGGCTGTCGAGGTGGGTGTGGTAAAGTTGGAACTATGGTCTAGATCATGCAATCTAATGCCAGCCTCCCGCTTCAACTGCAGCCCAATGCATGTTCCGGTGTATAGCTTGTACCAGCTGAGCCCATCTTACCCCTGCATCTTCCCCTTGATCACTCTGCCCTGCTGGATCCAGAGCATCCGTTACATAAGGTCCGAGCCTGGTCGCAAGGTACTGTCGCTCTGTTCGTCCGCATTTCGACGCTACTGGCAGCGCTAATTTCTATATATCTTTTTTACTTTATTAGGCCGTTTGCCCCTGCGGTCCCGTCGGCTGGCGTCATGGACAAATTCGATCGAATGTATCGTCGAGGTCCAGGGGCACTGCTCTACCCCGCATTTTCCACTTTCAGCCAAGGCTCAAGGACCCGACCCAGCGTCCACGTAAGGGGTAAAGGTACAGATCGTTCCACTTCAGTGAGCAGTACGGATGGTGGTCCTTTATCCTGATGCATCTCGAAACATGGCCGCTAGTACTCCCGTGGTGGTGGCATGTGGCAACCACTAAGCAGTTCGGCTCGCAATCGAGCGCAGTGCAGCGCTTCCCGACTCTCGGTGTACCACGGATTGCACCCGCATTCCTGTCTCATAATCCATCGGATCCCATCGCATTTGTGCCAGTGATTCCATCTCCGGCGCGTAGCCCTGTGCGCCATAGCCATAGCCTTGCTCTATCTACTCACTGATGATCAACGATGGCACTACCTGTCAGCAACATGGTCTTCTGGACCTTCTACATGGATGCTCGCTTTTCATCAGCCGGTTTTGTTTGTGCATTCGTCATTCTGTATGCCGAATATTACATGTCCGCATCAACCTCCGGGCTTATTTCATCGATCTCCACCCTCACTCGCTTACTTGGGTTTCCCTCAGTCTGGTCACGGCCATTCATCGCGTTCTCAGTCTCTAGATCGCGCCTCCAGGTTTTCCAAGTTTCCAGAATTGGTGCGAGGAAATTCAGCCGGAATCTCGAGAGATCATCGACTCGCGCAGACCACTAATCTAGCTACACACTGCCATTCGTTGCGACCCGAAATACAGCAGGTATGAAGCTTTGTTCCCATTTGGCTACCGAAACCTCCGTGATACTGACCCCATTTCGTCACACCCTCCTTCATTCTGATCAACAACAGTCCCTTTAGGACGTATGCACACAGACGGGCCGGCCGAGCTCGAGTCACCGCACGCCCTCACATCCGCCCAAACTCCGAGCTTACTTCAGCCGTCCAGGCGCTGCCGTCCCTCGATCGGCCGCGGCCCCTACAGGCTTTCACGCGCAAGTTCCGTGGTTGTGTAAGGCGCGCCGTTGCGCGTTTGCCGAATGTCCATGTCCATTTGGCCGTGCGGAGGCGCGTTCGGGAATGTGGCTTTGTTGGGTTTTGCGTTCCCTCCGCGGCGAGCGTCGCGTTCCGCTTGATGAGCTCACCGCTGGATGGCCTTATGCTGCCTAGCCCTTGTGGGGTTTTACAAACCTTCGGGGAATACGCAGGTCAGGTAAGTGCCATTTGATGTTTCAGCTTTTCCGCGGGCGGAGAACTGAAAAGATTTTGACTTCAGGCGGTGTCTGCTGGCTATCTGGGGCTTGCTCAGGGCAAGAGTTGTTCTATCTCTGAATTCAAACGGATATGCGAGTTCTTGTCGTGTCTGATGGATTTTCATCCGCTAGATCAGACATGAGGGACCTTCCCGGTGGACGAGCGCAGCCGGAGGTAAAACCATCGACTCTGTTCAACAACGCTTGATTTCATTCGCGCAAGCTTACGATTTTTAGAGCGCCTCGTGTCATAGCCTTGAGCTTTTCTCAACCTTGCTGACCTAGCTCGCAGCCGGCATCGACGCCGCAACAGGATCACGCGAGCTCCAACAAGCACGCACTGTCCAAATCCATCCAACCATCGATCTAACATCCCTATTCGCACATCAACACGGCGGGATCAACCTGTAGGTTCTCTTCTCGGAACGTCCACACCCTGACTGACCACGGGACCTCGCCTGCGCGCCCTTCGAGGCCTCCAGGTACATCACCCGCCAACATCATCGCGAGTCGCGACGCTGCGCAGCCAGCTAACCGAAGCCAACCGACTCGCGCTTGACACATGCACACCAGGCTCGCGCCGCAACATCTGCAGTCGAAATTGCCTGCATGATCCGCAGATGCAGAACGGACCCTTGCCGGTGCGTGTCGTTTAGCGGGCCCTAGTCCGCCGAATTTTGCCTGACGCGTATTTGCCTAGTGCCTATGACATACCTATGTGTGCATACAGCAAGCGACGTCTCGCCTGCGCACCCCTGCATGTCCTGCTTCCCCGCTCGACGCCGGACTGGACATCCGAGCTCGAAAAGGCTCGAAGGCACCGCGCATGCACGGCGGCGGCCAGTACGGTACCGCGCACGTGGGACCGTGCATCACCCACGGATGCCAGCCCATTCCAAGTCGACCCTCGCGCGTCCATAGGCCCTACAGCAGCGGGTCCAGCTCAAGCTCAAGCACTCCGACACGTGATATCGATACAACAACGGTGCGTCTGCGGTTGAGTAACTTACATTGATGGCGCGCGATTCCGTGCGCGTGCCTCGCAAGGCCCGCGACTTGGCTTCGCGCAGGTCCCAGATCCCGCGGCTCGGTGCCGCGCGCGGGGTGCGCGGAGCACGTGGCGCGCGGAGTAGAGAGGATATCGCGGTGGTCCGTCGAGGCTCGGGGTGCGCTTGCCAATACTGTGCGGCGCAGACTCAGCAGCGGGCTTGGCGTGGATGCGCGACGGCCGTCGGTGGGGCGCGTTGTGGGTCGTGTCGCTGTACAGCACACGTCCTGCGTTCTGCGGGCTCATCGCCCTCCGCGCGTGGGCCGCTGGAATCGCACGTACGCCCCGGACCCACACCGCGTCCGTGTCCCTCGAGGCGATGCGGCGATCCCACTCAGCCCCGGTGCCATGCTCGACGCAGAGGCTTTCTGGTCTCCAGCGCGACCGGCGCCGGTTCGGAGCCGCGGTCTTCGCGTCGCGACGAGGACGCGTCGCAAGCCTGCCGTCCTTCCGCTGCGTTGGCGCATTTCTCGAAACTGCAGGCATTGCGGCGCGCGACTGCTGCTCGCGGGCCCAGCTCGACCTTGTGTACCGCGAGCAGATACCCTGTTCACCGCAGGCGCTCTTGCCCTGTCCCATTCAAGCGCGCTCGCAGTCTCCAAGCAACCACCGGCGGCTCGTAGCAGTGGACTCGACGTCGCAACGTTGCGACGCGAGGCGTCGCAAGCCTGCGTGCTTCCATGTTGCCTCTACGCATCCAACGCCGCGCGGCCCCGCACCGTTCTCGATACGACGTCCGCCGGCCGATAGTGCTCTTCTCCTTGTAACTCTGCACTGCGCCCTTTCGCAAGCCTGTCGTCCCCCCGCTACGGCCGCGCGCCCCGGGCCCACTTCGACCTCGTGATGCTCCCTGCACTACCTATGCCCTTCGCTCAGGCGCGCTCCCGTCTCCGGCCCGCGGGTCCACGGCATACGACCGTAGACCCTCACCCTCCCACCGCCCCGCGCATGCGCAGACGGACACGCAGGCCTGGTTGCGCGCTTCCGGAGCCGCGGAGGGAGGACCCGCGCCGCGCTCGATTCTGTATTTACTTACGACGGACAGCGCGCGGCGAATTCGACGCACTGTTGTGTAGGACAAGTGCGGAGGCAACCGCGGGCACCGGGCGGTTACGCATACTACTGCGGGCCGCCTGCCGGGCGACGCTCCCACGGGCACCATGGCTCTCGCGGTAGGATACCATGTACTGAAGTGCCCTAACGAGGAAAGCCTTGCCCGTTTCGTCCCATTCGCTATGGCTTATAGCTCTCTCGCTCGACTGTGTGCGCGGTCTGCTCGTCTGCTTGTCCGTCGTCGTCACCCCCGCGCTCCCTCTCATCTTCCTGCCCTTTACCATGGAACGGCATGGAATAGCTTGCTCGCTCGCGCAATGCACGGGGTCCGCGCGGGTCTGCGCGTCGGCCTCGACCATTCCAAGTACTGATGCACAATGCACAAATTGCGTGCCTCCCGCCGCCTCTCATTCGCCTCCAGATCTGTCCTCATTCTGGTTCTCTGGGCTGAATTCTGGCCTACATGGTATGTGGTATGGACCAGATAATTGACTATCTCTGCTAATGTAACCCGCTCCCCTCCTGCCCTCTCACCTCGCCCTGCTAGGTATCGATCGAAAGGCCTCGAAGCGATTCGGCTGGAGTTGAGGTGAGTCCGTTGGCATGTGCCCGCTGGGCGTGGCGCTTTGTCGCTAGCGCTAGAGTTGTCGCACGACTGACCTGCAAAAGCAGGTTTGGCGACACTCAGATGACGCTCGGTGCTATCGACCTCAATCGTCCGTTCGCAGCCGTCCGTTCGCAGCGCCGTCCGTTCGCAGCGCCGCCCGTTCGCAGCGTCGTCCGTTCACGGCATCGCTGCTGGGCCCGTTCATGTCCCCCGCCTTCCCTGCCCCATTTTCCATGCCATGCAAGGCGCCGCGAGCTCGCTGCAGAACTCGCTGGAAGGCCCTCGGCGATCTCGCCCGGCGCTGCGTGGGCCGCTGTGCCCATGACACCCGCGCCAGCCTACTCCAGCCTACTCCAGGCACCCGCTCAAGGCTGCCGCGATGCTGAGCACCACGCATCCAATGCATTCATTAGCGGATGGCCTGCGGCACGCATCGACGACTCGCTGATCGCGCGAATTCGGATACATCCAGGTACATGCAGACTGTAGTAGATTGTAGTAGATACATTGGCAGTGATAAAGAGTAATACAAAACCTACAATACAACTTGAACACGGACTGAGAGAAAACAGAACAGTACGGGGCCTAGAGGAGGTGGATGTCGGTCAAACATGCTGCAAGGAGACCTCTTCCGGGGGCGCCGCCGCTGTATGGAAGGCTCCCGACGCTGAAGCGCACGCGTGCGCGCTGTCCAGAGTGGAGTTGGTCAAGCAGGTCGGGGACGGAGGGTGGCTGCATTTGCACGCCCCGAGCGTCAAAGACGGGCAGCACGTTGCGGTGCTAAGGGAGGGAGAGTGGCGTGAGCGACATGAACCGGCGGGACACATAGATTGTTCGAACTCACCAAATTGTCATGCAGGGGCCATCGTACCATGACAGAGAGCACGGGCCCAAACATGTGCAAGTCCAGAGAATGATCTCCGGTGTACAGAGCCGCGGTCGAGCATTCCTCGCGGGAAAGCCAACCAATGTCCATGAGTTCCTGGGCGGTCTGCTTCCACAGACCGAAGTCCGCGCTCTCTGAGGGCGGGGCCATGATGCGGATGTTTGCGATCCTGACTCCGAGTTGTTCGCACTCGATGTGATCGCACTTCGTTGCGCGGCCAGCGCTGAAGAGCTGGGGGCAGTCGGCCTGCTTCAATGAGCACAGGCCGCCGTCTTTGAGCTTGCCGACCACCTCCAGTTGGACTGGTTGGTGGTAGATGGCCCGGAGTGGGCCCGAAGTCATTAGGGTGCTGCAATAGACACGAGGGCGAGCTGTTCCGGGAAATCGAATCATTGCGCGGCGGGGAGGTAAATCCTCGACCTCATTCAGAGTTCCGATGGTAGGGCCCGTAGGGGGATGCATGTTGTTCTCGCTCGACGATAGATGCATGTGTAGGGACCAGGCATATTCCCCTGTTGAAACACGGGCACTTGTCTCGGCCGGTTTGCATCCGTTGTACCAACACATGGCAGGTAACTTTCGCCTGGCAGGTACGACCTGCACGAAGTCCTTAAGCTCCCGAATGAAGGATGAAAGCCAAGTGACATTATTTATGACATATACTACACACTATACTGGAACTTTCATATTGTGATAATGTACTTGAGAACCTATTGTAGCAGTAAGTTGAGATAAAAAAAAAACGGACAGAGTCAAGTAAACGAGCTAAGTAAACGACCGCGCGCGCTCGAGGATCTCTGCCTCTGCGTTGAGCTTCGAGTTCTGCAAGTACTCGCAAAACTTGCGGCTGCTGTACATCGCATACTCCGTCCGCAGGAAGCGGAGCGCGAGATCCACGTCCCATCGCGGCTTGCCGGACAGTGTCTGGATCAGCGCGATCACCTTCTTGCGCCGCCCCCACTCCGTCTTGACACCGGAGACATTGCCCCTCCACTTGGGGCCGAAATACTCCTCGAGTGCACGGACAGGCAGGTAGCCGTTGAGCCCGACCGTATACTCCGTCCAGATGTCCTCAATGGCGGCGGCCGGCTGCATCACGTACGAGGGCACGTAGATGCCGGACACCAGCTGCCACGGGTGCTGTGCGACGGGCTTGTCGCCATACTGCTGTCGCAGCTCCTCCCGCTTCTTCCAGCGTGCATCGGGTGTCGTCGACGGGAGCGGGTTCGAAGGCAGCCACGGTGCCGGCTGCGCAGATGGGACAGGCGGCGGCAGCGGTGCAGTGCCAGATGCTGTCACAGGCGGGTGCGTGGGTGGCACTAGCTGTGCTGCCGCTGCATGTGCCGCAGCAGTCAGAGGAGCAGCGTGTGTCTGCGCCGGATGAGGGGGGAATGCAGCGCCCGGGAGTGCGGACTGCTCAGCGTGCATCGGGGCAAAGGCGGGGGCGGAGCCGCCAGCGACGATGGCTGCCGTCAAGGTGGAAGTGGTGGCGGCAGTTGTCGAGACGGCGGCATCGGGGACTGCACAAAAACAGAACGGGGATCAGCACAAGCCGAGAAGGAAAAAGAGACTGACGGACAACCCACCCTGGCGCCGTTTGCGAGACGAACGCATGCCGTTCTGCATCTGCACCTCGGCCATGAATTGCGTCACGCGCTCAGTCAGGTCGTTGTGACGCTCGCGGCTCTCCTTGCGCTCCTGCTGCAGCTGCAGCGCCCAGTCGGTCGCGACGCTCTGCATCGTCTGCACGATCGCCTGCGGCAGGTTCTGGTAGGCCGCCCGTGCTTCCCTCTCAGCAGCGGCGATCCGCTCGCTTGCTCCTCCCGCAAAGGCACGGAAGCTCTGCGAATTGAAGGGGGGGAGGGTGAAGATCGGGTAGTTTGGGTTGCGGCAGTAAAGAATCGCGGCATCTTGCAGGAGCACGCGGCGGAACCAGACAAGGACGTTGAGGAAGCTCTCGAGGGCGATGTCAATCCCAAGGTGGCTCTGCTGCGCGCGGACGGCAAGCGCCCGCTGCTCTTGCTCCACCCACGGGAAGAGAAGGCAGAGGAGGTCACCTGGTGGCTCTGGCACAGTGGCTCAGGTTCAGCAGCAGCCCCCTGACAAGATGGAAGAGGGAGGAGCACCCACCGAGGACGTCGCGTGCGAGAAAGTACGAGGACGGCTGCTGGCCGTTGAACATGGCCGACGCGAGAAGCGCGTCCAGCGGTATGGCACGGTCGTAGCAGCCACGAAACATGCCGGACTCGTTCCAGCCACCCATTGCCTTCGTGCTTGCGATCGAAGCCCCGTAGCTCCGGGTGTTCTGTGCACCATAGTGGCGGGACGCATGGGTGACTTTCGAGATCGAGACGTCGTTCTCGAAGTGTATGTCTTTCAGGCGCCCACGATGATCTAGTGAGCAAAAGCGCCAGGTATACAGTTCAGCTCCTGTCCTCCACACAAGAGGGAGAGAGCAGGGCTTACTTTCATAGGTCATTGCCTTGCTGATGTCCTTGGCGTAGAACAGGTGGTACGAGTACCAGTCCCGGCGCCCGAACTCGCCAAATTCCTTGTCGTTGAAGTCCGGCACAAAAACGGGCACCGGCTTCGACAGGACATGGAAGTATGCCCAGAAGAGGAAGGCCATGGCCCCGACGGGGCAGAGCTCGACGAGCCGATGGCGGATGAGGCCATGCTCGTCAACGCGGCCTTGCTGATTGTGTTTGGCATTGTCTGAGAGAATGCCGAGGACCTGGATGGGAGGGGGTCTCACAGTTCAGCAGCCAGCCAGAGCGGCCCTGCGACAGACAGGCTCACCTGCAGCCGAGAGTCCGGTGAGATGTCCGGCATGGGGGCATGGGTGATGAAGAGGTCGGACCATTCGAGGTTGCGCGTGCTGTCCCCACGGAATGCAGTGCCCGCCGACACGAGGAGCATCGCACGGTCGCGGAGGTGGAGAAAGACCGATGTGGCCGTCCTCGACATGGACAGGCACCAGAGGGAGCATTTCTGCAGGTCCTGCGGCGTGTAGGCATCTGCCAGAAAAACGAAGAAGAAAAAAAAAGGGACGGGCCAGCGTCAGCGTCCATTTCGCTGGTGCCGCCGCCACGCTTCAGCGCAGTGCGAGGTGTCGCAGAGAGCTCACCGGAGGAGGTGCCGCTCGCCTTGAGGGCGTTCGCGGTCTCGTTGCGGCGGGGCTCGTTGTGGCGCATGGAGCGCTCGATCTCCGAGATGCGGGCATCGTCGCGCAGTTTCTTCTGCGCCTCGGGGATCTGCTTGTACTGGTGCTCGTAGTTCTTGCGGTACTTCTCCAACGCGCTGACCACGCCAGAGATGTGCGATGCGCCCAGCGACGAGCCGGCGATCGTCTCGTTGCTGCCGTGCTTGAGCTACGAGGGAAAGAACAGAAAAGGGAAAGAAAAAAAAAAGCCGGCGGCAGCAACGCGAGGGCATCAGCATGCGAACACGGGCGGCGGCAATGGCAAGCCGCTTACCTTCTCGCGTGCAATCTCGTGCTGCAGGAAGAACGAGACCTTCATGGCCGTGATCGGCAGCGCGGGGATCACGGCCTCGATCTCGTGCTCTGCGAGGAGGTTGGGCGCGTTGGCCGTCCACCACTTCACGTAGCTGTTGTAGTGGGTCTGGTACTTCGCCCCCGTCTTCGTGTCGGCATGGAGGCGGGCACTGAGCTCGAGACGGAGGCTGTGGGACTCCATCTCGAGGCGCTCGGAGGCCGCGCCGTCGGCCGAGGCGCTACCACCGGCCTGAACTATGCAGGGCACGGCGGGCGGCAGAGGGGGCATGGTGGGGGTGCTGCTGCCGCTCTTGCACTGCAGCAGCGACGGCGGCAGCGGCGGCGGCGGCCGAGCCTGAGCCTGAGGAGCCTGTGGGAGGACCGAGACCGAGCGCGAACGCGCGATCGCGACCGGCGCAAGCTGAGACCCATCGAGCACGTCCGGAGGAACGGACGCGCGCGGCGGAACGGATGCACGCGGCGCAGGAAGCGCCGGAAGCTCGAGAGAGGCACGGTGCGGTGTTGGGAACACGAATGGGGCACCGGTGGTGTCACTGGCAGGCGGTGGCGAGAAGGCGGGCCCGCGGGGGGGAGAATAGGTGGGAGAGAAAGTCTGCACGCGCGGGAGCGCGTCCGGGGACGGGTCGCAAAAGACGAACTGGGCGGGCTGAAACGCGTTGCCCGCCATCGGGGATCCAATGGGCCTGAGTGTGCAGCAGCCACGCAGCAAGGGAGGGGGGATGGGACCCTGTTGAGGGGGGATAAGTTAGACAGATAAATAGATTGGAGATTGGAGCACGCGACGTGTGACGGGGGAGATGGAGGCGGAGGCGAATAAACGTGAGGTAAGGTAGCGTAAGATAGGTATTAGCTTGTTGAATATACTTGGCTTGTACACTAGCGGAGAGAGAGAGAAGGCGCGGTTGGCGGGGGAGCCAACCGCGGGGCCGCAAGACCTGTCAGAGAGGGAGGGCGCGACACTGGCACTCAGCAAGCACTAAAGGACGGGCGACGGGCGATCACGAGCTCCCCCTGGCGCGGCGCTTCGTGGCGCTTTAATGGCTCTTCAACGGGCGCGAGGGGATGCCGTTCGCGCTCGCACGAAATCGAGTCCGGATCGGGGAAACGGGCGCGAGTTGGCGACTTTAGCGGCACTTGGGAGGGGAAATCGACGTGAGGCGAGCGCGACAGAGCGTGAAATGCCGTTAAATTTGCCGTCGACGTCGCGAATGGCCGCAAATGGGTGAATATGGGTGAATTGTGACGGTAGAGACGGGATGGTCAGCGGCAGGCGGTGGATCGAAGGGGGTGCACACCGCGTACGCGACAACAAGGGCTAGTTACGAAGAGGTTACGAAGAAAGAGATAGGGCGCGCGCGAGCGCGCACAATGCGTTGTCGAAACGTCGGATTTCAGGTGTGATTTCAGGTGTTACAGTGAGAGGGACGAGAGACCGAAGTCGTCGTGGACGCAGAGAGGAGAGGAGGAGAGGGCAGAGAGGGCAGAGCGCGGACAGGTGGCGCCAAGGCGCTAGCGCCGCCGGTCTGGTTCGCGATGCGCCGCCGTGCCGTGCCGTGCCCGCTAGGCGCGCGAGCGCGGAAGCAGGCGGGAGGACCGACACTGGCCCCCGATCCGCTGCCAATCCTGGCAACGGAGCGCATACTGAACCGGTTACCCTTCTGCGCCTACGCGGGGGTCACCGGCGAGGTGCCCAGGCCCAGCGGGCACTTCATGGAATATCCAGTATAGATTAAGGCCTCGCACGAACGAGCACAGAGCACGCGAATTGAAATGCAAGATGGTCGAGTTGCGAGTTGCGATGTATGCTATAATTGTATGTATGTATGTACAGTCCACTCCGGGTATCCAGGCACGACCGTGCCTTTTGCGCGCCCCCTCGTCCCTCACGCCAGCGCAAAGCGCACCCCCCGCGCCGCACAGACCGCCCTCAACCCCTCGACCGCCTCGCGCGCCTCCGCGTCCATCTCTCCCGCCTCCGCCTCCTCCACCCCCGGCACACACACAACGCGCACCTCGCTTACCCCCGCCTCCTCCGCCTCCTCGAAAAACGCCCCAAGCTCCTCGCACACATCCACCACGTCCTCGCACACCACCCTCACCTCGAGCGCGCGCACGCCGCCGCACACGCCCAGCGTAGCCGCGATCGCGCTCGGCGGGTGCAGCGGGCCCAGCGTCACCCGCTCCAAACACGGCATGTCGATCTCCGGGCCCACCAAGCCCACATCGAGCTCGAGCACGCGCAGCCACGCGCGCTCGGCCGCGCGGAGGACGGTGCTCGCGTGTGCTGCGGCCTGTGCGGGCGGGAGCGCGGGGTGCGCGCCGAGGGCGAGGGACGCGAGGGGCGCGGTGGGGCGGAGGGACGGGAGCGCCCACGCGGGCGCGCCGAGGTGGGTGGCGTGCAGCGCGAGGTGCGTGAGCGCGGGGTGCGTGAGGAGCGCGGGGAGCGTCGGGTCCGGGGTCGCGAGGACGGGGCTCGTCGGGCGTTCATCTTCGGAGGAGGAGGGCGGGGGCGCGTCGTTCGCGACGAGGGGGATGCGCGCGCAGGCGAGGTCGGGCGCGGCGGAGCGCGAGCGCGTGATGCGGCTGAGGGTGAGGCTCGTGAGCGCGGGCAGCGCGAGCGCGAGCGCGGCGACGAGGCGCTCGCTGAGCGGGCTGTCCGCCTCGTCGTCGGCGTTGGCGAGCGCGAGCGTGCGGAGGGCGGGGAGGCGCGCGACGGCGGGGATGGCGTGCGGCGCGAGGCCGCCGCTGAGGCGGAGGTCGAGGGTGTGGAGGTGCGGGGTGCGCGCGAGGAGGCGGAGGAGGGCGTCCGTGCGCGGGGTGGGGGTTGCGGGGAGGTGCCACTCGTTGGGCGCGGTGGTGGGGGCGGCGGTGCAGAGGGTGAGCTCGCGGATGTGGGTGCCGTGTGGTGGGGGGAGGGGGTCAAGGAAGGCGAGGAGGGCGGGGAAGGACGGGAGTGTCACGCGCTGGAGGGAGGTTAGCAGGAGCGGGCAAGGCGGCACGTGAGACGTACGTGGAGGAGGGCGGGGAGGGCAAGGGCGTGGATGGATTTGGACGTCTGGGAGAGGGCGGCGAGGGAGGCAGGCGAGACGGCGAGAAGGTCGATGACGGCGAGGTGGAGTTCGGCGGGAAGACGCGACCAGAGCGGGCTAGCGTGGGCTTCCATGGCGGGCTGGGTGGGTTGACTCTGAGCATGGCAGCGGGTCTATATATGCGCACCGGCTTCGCTAGCGTGAAGGGCTCGAGGAGAAGATGCTCCCAGATCCGCGCACCGACCAGCACGGGGAGATCTCGATCTCGTCGCCCCACCGCCCGGCGCACCGTTCGAACCGGTTCGCCGCGGTAAGTGCCCCCGACATCGGCGGGGCAGATCAGATCGGGCCCATCGTCGTTGCTCTCCTGGTCTCCGTACAGCATTCACGACTCTCCGGATCTCGCTCTTGCATGCCCTGCAACAGAACTTCCATCCCATCACTAATCCCCACGTGCCCAGAGCCGCGCCAAATAGGACACCTCTCTAGCAAGCTCGCCCGCCCTGTGGCGCGGTAGCCTATCTGGCAGTCCATACACTTGCCATAGCATATGATTCCCCATGCACGCACAACAACATCCATCCACGCCATGTCAATGGCATCCATCGCACCTCACCTTGTGCGCCCTCCGATCCCGCCGGACCCCCGTCCGCCTGCTCATCCGCTCCATCGCGAAGACGCAGACGGCAGAGCGAATACCCCCGCCGTTTCACGCCAGACGCCCGCAGCGCAGCGCTGATCGTCATCCATCCCGTCATCCCGCGCTGCTGACACCGACCTCGCCGCTCCGCGCAGACATGCCATGCAGCATGCATGGACGCACGAAACATGCACGGTGTATATATGGCCACGCAGGCGCGCACCATCCGTGCCTGCGCCAGCCCGAACTCTATCCCACCTAACGCTACGCCAAATAGGTGCGCTTCACGAGCCTATCTCGCGAACCCTCTCCTCCGTTCCTGGCGCGTCCGTGCGTCGCGCCCTTCCACCACTAGCACGGCACCGCGAGGACAAAGACAGCTGCGCTAGCCGCGTTCTGAAACGACCGTGCGTCGGCTGGCCTCCCTCAATCCTGTCGCGAGCCGCCCTCGACCCCGGACGAGCGAGATCCGCTCGCGTGGCACCCCGGCGTCCGGCGTTTCAGGTCCCGGACGGTCTCACCCGGTGCGCGCACCGCCGAAACCGCGCGTATTGTCTCTCCGTGTCGCGCTGCGCAGTCCTCTCAACGCGTCCTCAAGCCGCTGCCGTCCGCTCGCGCGCGCATTGCAGATCCCAGACAATACCGCCTTGCCCAGGTCCGCTCTGCTCTTCGGGACCCGGCGCGCATATATATACGTGTGACTGCACGTCCCCAAATCTGCAGCCAGGTGCATTGCCGCATAGCCGCTGCTCGCGACCTCCCGACAGCCTCTGCCGTCCTCACCGCGCGCACGCGACCCGGCCGCGCGAACCTCCGACCCGCACCCGTCCGCGCACGATATGTTTCTCCGCACACTTCCGCGCGCACCGGGCCCGGACCCGCGCCGTGATCCGCGCTCGCGTGGCCGCCCGGCCGTTTCAGATCGCAATCTCGCAATATGCGCACCCGCCAGCCGGTGATGCGCCTGCGTCGGGCCCGTGTTGCGCGCGTACGGACCTGGAGGCTGGGAGGCTGCTCGTGCGCGCGCGACAGCCCCCATCCGCCCCCAACAACCTGCGGCAGGCGCGAAAGCCCCCGCGCCCCGCACCGCGCTGGGTCGCCGGTTCTAGCGCTGTGGGGCAGGGCAGGGCGCGCAGAAGCAGGTGCGTGCGTTCTTCGCGTCTGATGCATGATCGTGTGCGGTATTGCTGCCGCGGGCGCGTTTCGGAGGGCGGACGGGGGTTTGGGGGTGGACGCTGCTGCGGGGTGCTGCATGTTCAGTATTGCTGCCGCGGGCGCTGGCGGGTCGGGCGCAGTGCACTAGGACGCGTTTCGGACGGGCGAACGGGACTGGGATCGCGCGTCCGGAGCCTTGCGCACGTGTGTACGATGGCCAGGCATGGAATGGGCTCGCAGTGCTGGTATTTTGTAGGATGGATCACGGTGCGCGATCGACAGCCGTTCGACGTCTGTTCTGGTTCGACCACGTACAGCCGTGGCGCATGGCCTAGGCCGCGAAGGTGCGGGGCCGGCAGACACAGACGCAGGCGTGATGCGTTGTGGGGCGCCGTTGGGGGCTTGATGCGGGCTTGCTTGGGCGTGCGGGTTGGGCTGGTGCGCCGGTGTAGGGCACGTCGCCGCGGCGGGCGAGACGGCGCTGCTGCAGGGCGCACGGTGTCCACGACGCGGGGCGCCGTCGTGCTCGCGGTACTACTAGTATGGTGTATGGTGCGTCATTTCCTGGTTTGCAGCCGAATGCAAGCCGCGTCGCCCACGCCAAACCGAACGCCTCCCTGCTCATCGGAGCCGCAGCCATCACGCGCACAGGCCCTGGCGAATATGCTTCGCTTTTGGCTAGCGTGGCCGTTGGCGCTGCGGGGCAGGGGTCCTCGTAGCCCCGGATGGAACGCGTGCAGGCGCCGGCTCGATCGCATGTGCGGTCGTCGCGATCGCTGGAGGGTGCAGGTGCGGCCGCGGCAGGCTAGGCTATTCGTGGATGACTTTCCGCGGCCTTGATTTTATGGTATGATATTCCAGAGGCCATTTGAAATGCCTCGCTAGCGTGCAAAAAATCGGGTCGCGTACATCAGCGGAATCTGACACTAAATGACCTCGAAAACATGTCGTATCTTAGAAATAAGGCCACGGAAAGTCATCCAGTGAGCGAGGTCGAGGAACGGAGGGGTGTTTGAGAGTAGGGAGATGTTCAGTGTGTTGTAGCGGTTTGCAGTGTGGTTGATAGTGAAAGTAGGAACGAGCGTTGGCAGAGACGATGTATCACGACGGCTTGTGTCTTGCTGCCAATGCTGTCGGAAGACAGAGCGAAATAACCAGTAAAACAAGGCGCACCGACAAAACTCCAAAAGAAAATATATCCTGCTGCGCAGATCGAACACACGACCGTCCTTCCCATCAATCCGACATTCGCATTCACTAAAAGCGAAAGCTCCTTCAGCCTTCCAAATTGGATCATGATTCTGTCCGCCGCTCCCCGCAAGCTCATGTCTACGCACAACTGCACCCAGCCTCGACAAAAATAATGCCACGTACCCGGATTGAACGAATGACCTTCCCATTTCGGCGTTACGATTACGTAATAAGCCTACAAGTGGGACGCGCTACCTCTACGCCAACGCGGCTATAATTATTAAGAATGCGTACTAACATATGCCGCGGGGAATGGACGGGGCCGATGTACTTACTTCAGGCTTGGGTGGTCAGTTCTGGGGTGGCCGGTTGGGGCATTGTCCAGCGTGTTTGGTATGCTTCTGTTGCGATTTTGGTGCTGAGCGGTGGCATGCACCGTCGAGATCTCGAGGACTATCGGGATGTCCGTGCAGAGCATGCACCGGTGCGACAAAGCCGCCGGAAACGGCGAGTCCGGGAAAACAACGCGACGAAGGCATCGTCCGGTGTGTCTGGGATACCGGCGAGCCCGAATTTTCGTCCTTTGTGGTGGTAAGTACGCACCGTCGAACAAGTGCACGGCGGGGACGGGGCTGAGGCCGCCATACTATGCGATCGAGCGAGTGCATGCATTCCTTGCCGCTTCCATCAACGTGTTCTGCGTCATTACGTAATCCGGCCCCGGTGAACACACGGCACTCGGTGAACGACTACGCCAACGCCAACGCCGTCGTAGATTGTACCGGAGCCAACATTTCATCTATCCCGCGTCTGGTATGCTCGGCGGTGTGCCACGCGAACGAGCTCGAGCACGCGGAATCTCTCCGAGATCTTGACGTGATGCAGTGGTGTCCGCCGGTCATGGAAGTCTTTCTCAGACTCAGAGCTTCCATCATGCCGCGCATGCATACTTATGGACGAAGCATGTTCTAGCGTACATCGGCAAGCGGGCGTCGAGACTTCGAATCCGCAGATGTCTTGGATCTCATGTGCATTATGGTATGTAGATTCCCCACGCGCGAAGTAGAGACTAGAAGCTGATGCATCAACTGGATCGTCAGGATATTCCTGGGTATTCGCGCATGGACAGATAGCAATGACAACACACACAGCGACTGCAGCTCTCTCCGCGCCCGCGGCCCCTCCTCTGCCATGCAACGAGTACGTACAGATCGCCTTATCTAATGCAGCGGCCGTCCAGTCAACCGACGCGGACGATCACAGTGTGGGGCGGGCACGTCAGCCCTTCGGATTTTGCGCTGACAGATTTTGTCAGAGCACGCGCAGATTGGGCAGTCGCCGTAACGATGCCGTACGCGCAGGGCTTGGCTCAGAGGTGCTGACGCGCGTCCGCCCCGGCCGAGAGCGCGTCCGATGCTGACTTGGCCACTTGCTTGTCGTCCTCCGCGCGCGGCGGCCACGTGGATGGCGCCGCACACCTCCGAGCTCGTGTGTGGCGTGCGGTGGAGACGAGGCCTCGGGGGCGACGCGTCGATCCGGCTGCGGCGTAAGCTGTCGGGAATGAAGACTTCCATTGTACGGCGGGCGATTAGCGGGCACTCGACGGAGCACAGGGTGGCTTGCGGGCAGGCCTGCGTCGTCCGCGTGAGCTCCGCTTGGTCTTTTGGCATCGCTAGCAAGGGAGGATTCTGCCTTTTAAATCCCTCGCGGTCCACGGATGGGCTTGTCTGGCTGCGATCGGGTTCGTGTTTCTGGGCTGCAGTGCTGACCACCGATGTTCTAGGTCTGCTCCATGTGCCAAGGTTATCGAGGCATCGTTCTACTTTTCCGCAAATTGTGCGAGATGGGCGTCTTCGGAGCAGCTTTAGAGCTGACGTCGCCACAATGGCGCGTGGTGCACTGACATGCTACACCGCACAGTCTTGTCAGCTTGTCAGCAACACGGAATGAACCCTGGCACCCCCATTCGTCCCGAGCACAAGCCGATCCGACGATCCGTGGAGCATCCAAACTCGCGGACGACGGCGAACACAGACTTACGTTCCTCCTGAACTCTCGGAGAAAGGTTGCGTAAGAATAGGCCTTTGGCCTTTAGTGGCTGGGTTCTCGCCTCGGAGGTTTGGGGTGCGGGCCGAGCCTGTTTCCGAGCTCCCGATCTCCGATTCCGAGCGTCTGTCGCATTGAACGGTTTGGTGCTCCAGCACCGTAATGAAAGCCACGGAGCTGACCCAGCTTGCCTAGTCAGAATCGACATTCTCCCTGTCCGCTCGGAAGTCAGCAACGGAAGATGGCCCGACCTGCCGGTCAGAATGATTGTGGCCCATCCCTCGATCGTGGCGTTGCACCGCGATGAGGTCCCGTTACATTGAATGTTCGTCGTGATGCTGCACTGGACGAACAAACAGGGACGAGCGACACAGACCACAACCCGTACCTCACCATTTAAATGAAACCTGGATCGCGTACGTATTGTCGATCGATATCAACCTGAACTGACCTTAATGAATTTTGCACAGGCTTTCAACCATTGGCCCTCCATGATGATTTCGTCCTGGCTCCTGTTCCTAGCTCGCATGCTTTGATGCAAGCTCAGGCCCACGGCGTCTGCAATTAATAATAACGTGGTTCGACCGTGTTGCTCCGACCCACTGTGTTCGCGGCGCTGCGGTCTCCATTGCGTTAAACCCACTCTGCGATTTCCGCGAAATGAGACTCAATGTGCCTTGAGACCGAGATCTTCTACGTCCTCGGCGACCCATGCTCAAGATCCGTCCAGCCTTGCGCGCCTCGGCATTCCAGACTGGTTCCTGACGCGGAAGTAGGGTGTAGTCCTCTGCCTTGGAGGCGCTGCAGCCAGCAATGCTGTGCGGTTGAGCCCTTTCCGATGCCTGGGCCTAATCCAGCCTTTGCAAGTAAGTTCCGCCTCGACAGGAACTCTCATCGGACAGCGACATGTGCCGCATCCCATCCACCCACCCAGCCCAGCTGCTCGCGGACTTCTACGCCCGAGGAACAAGCCAGAAGCAGCACGAGCACACGACCAGCGGCAGCACCCGCGCGCCGATGCCTCATCGCTGCTGACGCGCTCGCGGGCGGGCCCTAGCGAATCAGACGGCGGTATTCTACATGGTGTACGCGCGCTCCGACGCGCCGCGCGGCGCCTCCGTTCCCGTCGGAGGGAAGCCGTCGCCAGGTGTGGTCGTGTCGCACACCTGCTTGCGTACGCAAGGCCGTCCGTGCTGCTGGGATCGGAATCAGAAGAAGATGGAGACGGTTGACTATGCTGTAGGCGGTGCGGGGGTCGACGAGGGGTGCCTAACCGGCGGAATGGTATCCCATGGCATGGGAATAGCGTAGCGGTCAGATGGCATGAGAGGTGAGTTTCCGTTCTGTTGTGATGTGGCCCTGCGCGGCGCTGACAGAGAAGCGCATGCCGCGGTCCGCCCTGCAGCCGCGACGCTCTGCGTCCCGGAGACCTGAAGGTTCAAAGGCCTTCTGTCTCGGTAGGTGTCGCGACAGTAGACGGCCGGGCTGCTCGAGGACTTCTACCCGAGCTGAGGGCTGACGTGTCGTACGTCCGAGTGATGACAAGTTGATGCACTGCATCCAGGATGCTAGGGCTCGCCATTAAACCCTATGACAGGCGCGCGTTTGCCGCTTGGTCTGTGCGAGGAGAAGTATCATAAGGATATCACTGCGGGATTCACTGGCGTAAATCGGAATTTGGCGTGATTGTTTCCGTTATTTTGATGAAGCATGAAAGCCTATGCAGATGCTTCCGAGAGTCATAGCGGTCAGAAAGTCGTTACGTAGAGTATTGACGGACAAGAACATGTTCGAACCTTGAAACAAACTCGCTATCGACTTGTACTTCAGAAGTTCGACCGTTGCGATGCATCCAACGTCGCTATCATTTTTTTGATCCACAGCGGACCTTGAACCAACTACGAACATAGCAAAGCTCGCTAAGTATATTGAAATTGTGTTGCGATGTTGATATCGCCGTTCCCGACTCCTGTCTATTCATGGTCGAACGCGACTGCGTAATAACCGTCGACGAGGCATCGGGACCTGAACTTCATGGTTAGTCGAGACGTTCTACGCGGATCCACGCAGGTCCATGTGTATTGCGAGATGTCCGGTGCTGCCGCTGCCTCATCTGAAACACCCACAAATCCATATACATCAAGGCCGCTTGTTCGTCATGTCATAAAAAATTCCGGCAATATCAGTCGTCTCTGATCGCATGATATGTGGAACGCACCTGAACTTTCTACGTGATCCTGCAGGAAACGTTATTTCTTCTCGTGAGTTCTTCCCTCGGACATCTGCCCAATCATTCTGATCTTCTTTCACCGAGAACAATCCAGCTCGAACGCCATCGGTTCGAAGAGACCGAATCGTGCGACCGTGTCATTTCAGTTGAGCGGTTCGGTCGCCTTCATCACTGGGAACCCTTTCCGTTCATGGTATGTTCTCCTTGGACCCTACTAAGGTTCTCTCAACATAGATCCTCTCCCACCGGGATCTGATGAGAAAGGAACACAGCTGGACATAGCCGATATCACAGCAACACCGCGAGAATACGCTGCGACCACCGAGGCAACGAAGCCCTCATCCTCACCATACATAGCAGTGGTTGCCAGCGAAGGCGGAGTTCAAGCAACGAGGTCCGTGGTACTCGGTGGCTGCGTATAGGTTGATCGTCGCTTCGACCGCCCAAGAAGCTGCGGCGTTGCAGTCGTACAGGGCTTTTCGTAGAATGCGGGACTCGTTGCACGAACGGCTGCCCGTGGGTATGTGGTGAGGGCCCTTCGGTATCCGAGGACGGGTCGTGCGCGAGAGTTTGGTCGTCCCGAAGCGGAGTTCCTCCGCTTCGCGAGATCCCAGGCCGGGAAAAGCTTGACACAAAAGGAACAATGTCTTGTAGTAACATCTTCCAAATTATCAGGCAGGGCATGTGCGCGATCTTCGCCATGTTCTCCTTCGAATACATTTGATAGGGTGAGTTTACGACAGATCTTGTTGTTTCGTAGTTGCTCCTTCGGGCTTCCGACAGTCGATGGTCAGTCCGAGGTTCACGCTAGAAGCAATTGATATGCATGCATATGGAAAGTCTCGGCAATGAAGGAGTGATATCAACCAGGAGGCGTGGAGACTATGAGATCTGGTATCCCGACTCGGGGGGACTGCTCATGGCCTACGACGGTTCGCCTTGTCTAGAAACCGATGATAGATCGACTCTGCTGGCCCCATTAACTCCAGGAACCTTCTTTCCAGGATTGGAACACGAAAGGTCGTCCTCGTTTTGACATTTTCCCGGGAGGGAGAGAGCAATGTCTATGTAGTCCTGCTTCCTGACCGTCTTCTGATCAGATGCTTGACAATTCCCGGGAAGCATGCAGTAGCATGCAGTGCGCGCGATGCAGTTCAACATTCCGACAGATATTGTTGACTTGAGGCGCCCTATATGTGATAGCCATCAGATATCTTTGGATAATTCTGAACTCCACAAGGGATGCTGACCAACATTTTCAACTTGATCTGACATTGATTGCTCGACAACAGCACTGTCAAGATGTCGTGCTCGGCGATCTCGCTCGCCAGACCGCTACCCGAGGCCGCAGTCGAGTTGACATAGGAAAGGCAGGTCCTGCATTCCCGCTCATCAAACGACGATACCTTGAATGTCACCGGAGAGCTCGCATCTGCCATGTTCGCCCAATTGGCAGCTCCGACAGCAGTGATCGCGTCATAACCCACGCGCCCACGAAGCAGACGATATGGAAGTAACCTTGTCGACTTCTTCCCAAGTTACGCCGCCACGATATTTATGGCCCGCAGCTTTGGATTGCGGTCCTTATCTCCCTGTTCGGTTCGAGTTGTCCCGCGCGAAGGGCGGACGAGATCTCAATCTCCACTGCCAGAACCCTTAACTTTCGGCCTGTCACCGGCTTCAGGCTTCTATGAACCATAGTATATTTGGATCATAGCGCCGCGCCCTGGAGATGGAATGTCCAGCTGTGAAGGATGAGCTAGATCTAGAGTACAATTAGGAACTCTCTCACCACTGAAACTTATAAATAAATGTGCGCCATCCGACAGATGGAGTGTTGTCCTCACGGTTTTATTCGCCCATTGAAGACGACCTACGTTAGTACCACTCCTCACGAAGATACGAAATTCCAGCAGCCCTTTGATGGATATACTTACTTATGCGCGCGCGCTTTGAACGTTCCAGATTAATTTGAGATCGTAGAACGTCGGACGGTGAGTTGGACATCGGCAAAAACGTGAGGAGTAGGTATTCCCTTGCGGAGATTGTATTCGGCCGCCCGGCACGGCGAGCCGTTGCAAGGGAATACAGACGAATGTAACGAGATTAGATAACCCTTACAAGGAAATTGTAATCTACCACCGACCGGTGACTGCTGGGTAAAGCACTTACACAGTACCCCGCACCTCATGTACGCATCTATATTGGCCTTGGAAGACGTCAACAGGTTCGTGATTCCTTGCCGATGTCCTCGTACTGATCTTCTCATTCAGCAACGAGGCCGTTTCTGCCGGCCCTAAATATGCCGTTCAAATAGCTCTTGGTGCGTCGGGACTGAGTTCTCGAAATTTCACCCTCTTTTCGTTCTTACTGACTACTTGTACTATCTGATCTCGCTCTGCCTGCCGGTCCAACTAGGTCCTCGAGTCAACAGATAACTTGCAGGATCTCTATGCTAGTAGCTCTCAGCCCCTGGGTCATGGTCGCGATCTGGGTCATCTAGGCAATCCGCGTGGTGCTCCTCAAGCATGCGAGTCTGAGTCGAAGCACAACAGTCGGTGAGCGCCGCACGTTGCGCGACGCCGACGCGCGGCTCCGTGTTCTAGATGTCCGTGGCCCGGAAATCATACTCGATGGGACTGCCAATCCGGCTTGCACACGGTCAGCAATGCCTACAGTCAGCACAGTCTTTAGTAGTGGGAATTACCTGAATCTCGCTCAGCGAGAACATGTATCTCCATGGAGCATAGACATGTACATAATGTATTTTAGCTACGATAACTGAGTATAATATCCTTTCAAATAAATTCGGATTTTTATCGAATTAGCAGTATAGAAAGCAAATAGAAAGAAGCAATAAACTGAAAATTGAGAATATAATATCGTGACCGGAATAATCACGCTGGGCCCGGGGATAGGACAAGCGCGCCAGACCAACCAACTTTGGGAGGCTTTCTGATGGATTGTGAGCCGATCCCGTTACCATAGGATCGTTATATACCTGGGCGACGAACGCTACAGAGCTCGGCGTTATGTGAGCTTTGCGCGCTTTGCATTGCTCTGCAATGCATTCCATTCTGGACACTTTTTCGCTGATGGACCTCATTCATGGATTACGTAAGAAAAGGTCTTAACTCATGCTGGGCGCTTATGGGCGCTTACTGTACAATCGTCGTTCCTTGCCTTTGACTCCACCGCGACCACGGTCATCTATTCACGATGGGCAAGCTAAACATCGCTCATCATAAGTCATATCATCCATATAGACAAGATAACATCCTACGAGTAAGGCGTGATGAAGAAGAGGCTCGACTCAAGGAAGCCCAGGAGGAGGACCGGGCATTGCTTGCTGTATGTAGTGCCATGTTTTGTCATGCCTCTCTTTCGCTTTATTGATTTTGGATATGGCCAATGAATATCTAGGACTCTGAAGCACGTATAGTGGCACTGCGGCAGCGGGCAGGTGTCGAAGATCAGACGGGTGAATCGCCCGAAGCTGCTGGACCCAGCGCGAGCACCAGTGCGGGTATAAGCATGCTGCCGCCTCCATCCACCTCTTCTCTCATCTCGGGGGGCAACAGACATATCAACCTTTTTGAAGACATAGAGCAGGTGGGTTATATAGTGATTTCTGTTCTTGCTCTTCGGCTGACACTAGACATGTACAGCAATCTGTCGCTCTTTCTGTCCGCACGTCTAAGAAAGCGGCACCCGCTGCTGAGACTGAGAAGGGTGTGCCGCTTGCTCCTACGAAGAAGGACTTACGACCTTGGTACTCCTCTCGTGAAGGAGATGTAGACAAGGACGAGGACCGACGAAAAGAGGAACAGCGGAGGTACGTCTGAACTCAGTTGCATGCCTAATCTGTATGCTGACTTGTCTCGCATCTCCCAGAATGCGAGATCTTGCTCGAAAGTCTGTCGCGGATCCGATCGCTGCAATCCCGGTGCATATATCCAAGCCGTCAATTTCTTCTCGAGACCGTCGCTCGAGCTCGAAACCGGCGTCGATTTCTGAAGACCCGAATCTGTCCGCGCGCCTTTCTCGTGAATCGTCTGAGCGGGCTCGAGCGCAGGCACTTATTGCCCGTAAGAAGCGGGAGATGGAAGGCAGCGTCACCGCGACGCCGAGCACTGTCCACGGTGGGTCCTACCGAGACGTGTTCAATCCAAACGAAGTGGAGGCTGCGCACAGGTACAGAGATCGAGATTGGGGAGATAGAGATCGGAGAGGGTGGAAGGATAGAGGTTGGAATGAGGACGCTGGGCGCAGAAGAGAGGCTAGGCGAGAGACGAGGTGGTAGCTGTCTCGGTGAGTGATGATGGTGCCGTTGCGGTCTTGTGCATTGATTTTCTCCACGGTATATAATCAAGCATAATCCTAGCGTCTAACAGGACATTTGTGTCTTCCGTCGCATAACTTGCGGTTTGTCAGGTTGCAGTCGCAGCAACGAGCGAGCCTGGGGCTGTGACCGATCGAACCCTCCGTCATGGCGCTACTTCACGTGTCAACGGCATGCTGTTCGGACGTTCTATAGGATATGCTTCCTGTCTTCCTTCTCAGCGCTTTGCGAAAGGATCGATCCGACTTTCCAGCTTCCATGAGTCGACGCCTAGAGGACGTCTCATGGCGCTTGCTATTTTCTCTCATTACCTCGTCCCGCCCTCCTTACCTGCAAATAGCCCTCACCTGATACTGTTCTTAAAATATGGCGGCAAATAGTTCGAGTCCAGAGGATGAACAAAAGTCAGTACGCTCGTGTGTTTTTGCGCTGAAACTGACAGGGGATCTGACACCCAGAATCGCGGATCCTCAGCACTGGCAGGATATTCTGATCTCGCATTTCTCAAGCCATCATGACATTTCCCTGTCGCTCGACTCTCGCTCATCTTCGGGCGAAGCCCAGCGACGCATGGACAGGGATCTGCAGGCGCTGGAGAATCTTGTCACATCGTTTCGATTCCAGCGCAATCGCCTATCCTCAGTGAACCAAATGCCGCCGGAGATCTTAGCCCGTGTCTTCATGTTTATTCAGACAATCCCGCTGCCGCCCTTCGGCCCAGGGACAGACTGGGATACTCTCAGTAAAGTCTCTGCAGACGACCGACATGTCTTCTCTTTCACGCACGTTTGCCGCCGTTGGCGAGACGTCGCTCTGAAGACGCCAGCTCTATGGGCAAACATCACGTTCGCGACGAACAAGAAGTGGTTCCAGGAATTGTTGTTTCGAGCCCAGTCGGCGCCGATGCTGGTCGTACGACGTTTCGCCTCCCGTTCGCCCGATTTCCAGGACATGTCCGATCATGCATGTCAACTTAGGCACCTCGCCTTGCTAAACGCCGCCGGCTCTGAAGTCTTTCAACCTATGATATCCGAGTCGAAGATTCTGCGAGCTCCGGCTCGCTTTCTGGAATCGCTTTGGCTTTCCCAAGAGGAGTTTCACGGGGAATGGTATAGCGATGGCACTGCCCTCGATGCTGCATATGTCTTGCCTGTGGAACTGTTCGGAGGCCATTGCCCCGTGCTGCGACATGTCGCGCTGCTTGGGCTCATGCTCCCTTGGACGTCCACTCTATGGGGCAGCCATATAACGCACATGGAAATATCGCTGTTCTATCTGCCCGAAAGCGCGGTTCGGGAAGGCTTCGAGGACTTCTTCCGTTGCCTCGCGCGAATGCCCGCGCTCGAGTTGCTCAAACTCAAGAACTGTCTCCCCGTCATTCTCCGGGACCCGGAGGCATCCGCTCGATAGCCGACAGCCCTCATGCCAAATCTCCGTATCCTCTCTGTCACCGATGTGTCTTCTAGATGCGGATATGCGTTTGACCATCTGCGATGTCCCTCACTTTCGCAGTTGAAGGTTGGGCTGTATCGTGATGATGTCTGGCCGGTCCGACCGGACTGGCTTACGCCCGTACTCCCTGCGCTGACAGCATATGTGGATCACCTTCTGGCAGGCCGACCCATTCAAAAGGTGCAGATCACAGACGATGCCGCCATAGATGTCAAGGTCTGGTGTACCGGTGATACGGATACCACGACCCTCGCCGCACCACCCATCCACCTCTCGCTCGAGAGCGCGCGATACGATCTCTACACGCGTTCCCCACCTTTCTTGGGGACTCTATGCTCCAGCCTGCCGTTGCACGAAGTGAAAGACCTCGAGCTGCATTTTAAGCGAGGCCATGATATCGCGCACGACGATTTGCTGTGGTCAGGATGGATGAACATCCTTGGCCGGTGCGACAGTGTCCGTCGCCTGTCGCTCAGCGTGTCGGGCACGCCCAACATATGGCCTGTGATTCTCAAAATCATAGCCGTCAGTTCTAGCCGTCAGGACACTACTATATCAGCGACCGAAGCCTCTGCGTCGAATCGGCTTTATCTTCCCCGGCTGGAGACATTAATCATCAATGTCTTGCCTGTTCTTACCGGTGTTGGTGTTGGAGACGTTGAAGAGCCGAGAGACGTAATAGGCATCCTGGTCCAGCAGCTCTCCCTCCGCCGAACATTGGGGGCCCCGGTGCACACACTTCGCATCGATATCAGCCATTTGCGCCGCGAATATCTGTCTTTGAAAGCCTTGGAGACGTTATCCTCGGAGGGTGTCGTATCGGTAGTGGAGCTCGTGGGCGGGATTGAGACGTGAGGCGAGTGACGGAGGTGACCTGTATGGTTGGCCGGTAGTCCTGTAATGTAGCAATTCGGCATCCTAATGATCCTCTATGCAGACCTTATAGCGAAGATAGTCGTTCTTTGTCAAGGCGTCCTAACACAAGGACACGAGTCATCATCCCAATCATGCTTCTTCAAGCCATGCGAAAATACTTGCATTCTTCCGGCGAACTCAAGAAAGGTATTTATAACAGGGTCTATCATAGCGCTAGCCTAGCCAGGGAAAGGACAACAATTGTTTCAAGATCATCTCCTTCGAAGAGCCACATTTCTGGTTTCATCGGCAAACTTTCAAATTGGATGGTTGGCAAAATCATTGGGGAAGGGAAATGTCGCAAGGGCGAGGTATTCGGGCAACCAATTCGTGATTTGACCCATGTATTCGTCCTCCGTTGTCAAATGGAACCTCGGCTGATCATAGCGTAGCCAGAAGCTGACCCGACGATTGGACACTTTGCTGAGGTTCGGGAAGAGACTCTTTAAGAGTGTCGCTATCGCACGTTCCGACCTGGCGGGAACCTCTCCGAATGCGAACCACGCAACGGAGTTGCTGCCGCATGTCCACTGCGGCCGTTCCTGGCTGATCACCCGCTCGATGTTGTCCCATCTAACATCTAGCGAAAGCTTTTCGAGGGAGTGACATTGCTTCGCTATGGAGAGCAAACCTCGCATCGTGATCCTGTTATTACATAGACAGCTTGGATCACTGGTGTTCGATCGCAGCTCTAATACAGCGATGTTGCTCCAGGCGGAAGCCAGGCCCTCCAACGCGTCGTCATCCCACGCGACGGCACAGGACAGTATTGAACACTCCTGTAACTTGGTAGCGCTTCGAAGCCAGGATAGTGCATCGTGCGCCAAGAATTCGTCTGAAATTGGGCTGTTCTCACAGTGTTGACCGTGAGGGCACTGAAGGATGGTTAAAACCCGCAGTGCATCTAGATCGCAAATAGCGTCTAGTACCCTCAATAGGCCTTCGAGCTGATCACGCCCCGAGCAATCCAAGCAGGAAAGAGCGATAGACTGGAACGAATGGCGCCCCAATGACCGGAGAAAATCGGTAGCTTCTGCAAGGCTCGCGTCCGAGACGGTGATGGTCTCGAGCGATGGAAAGTACAATGACTCGGCATCCTGAGAGGACCCTGTCGGCTGGATGAGGCAAATATTGCTGATATTGAGGGAGCGCAGGGTTGTCATGGAAGAGAGATGGCGCAATGCAGACCCCGTCAAAGTAAATCCGCAGGCAAAAGATTCAAGCGAGCGCATCGACTCCACCATGCATGACGCCTCGTCTTCAAGCTCGTCCCCGTCCATCGTGGACTCTCGGTCATTGACGATCGCAAGCTTCTTCAGCCGTGGGCAGCCGTCGTCCAGAGTCGACATGGTGGAGTGCAAGGAGCTGCGATCACCGGGCCAGACACGAACCCGAGTTCCAGGGTGTATTGTGAGCTCCCGGAGCCACGGGCCGCAAAAAAGGCGAAGGAAAGGCCATTTCTCTCGCTCGGTGTGATACCAGACGATCGACTGTAGTTTCGGGAGGATGGGCGTCGAGCGGCATTTCATGCTCAACTCGAAAAGCACGTCTTCAGTAACGTTGTCGTCGGCGTCGGTCCACAGAGTCCGAACACGCCATGCGTAAAAGTTGAATCTATCCCAGTTGAGAGCCTTGAAGCCCTCCGAGTCTCTCTTGATGAACACAGCTCATCAGGACAAGGTTCACAATCGCCCAAAGAGAGTGGAACTCACGAAACGGCACGGGCTTAGCTTTGGGCCGAACTCGTCTGACCCAAGTGGCTTATAATCCTCATTGAAACAGTGCAATATTGGTGCCAGAGACAGAAGATGCTTCCACAGTGCATTCAAGCAGGGCTCGAGGAAGACCTCTTTTGATGTGCGAGCTAATGCGGCGAGCGAGCTGCGGCCTCCGGTTTCATCAAGAGAACTGTACATGATATTGAGGTTCCCGTTATGAGGGTATAGATGATTGATGATGTTGCAAAGAATGTCTTGGTTCGCAAGGCATCTGTGCATCTTCGCGTAAGTTGAAGTCCTGCAGCAACAAACGCGTCAGCATTCCCATGCATGTCCGGAGGTCCTAGTATCGACTCACGCCACGATAAGATATGTTCTTTTCTTGAGATGGTTCTGCACAGAGCCGGGTCGGAAATCTGATGGGATCCCGTGATTTTTTCAGACGAGATCCTCTGACGTCCTTTCAAAGTTAGATCGCACCAACCTTTCAAGATACAACTGCATGAGGACGCACCACAGCACTGCTAGAGATCGCTTGGGATAGGAACCGTACAACAGAAAGAGCCTGCACGTATTTTGACGAGGGTTGAGATGCGGAAAGGGAAAGCTACAGAACAAGGGGTATACAGGCTGCTGCCATGCAGCGTCGTCTTCGAACGTTTGAACTTAGTCGACAGAACCGTTTGAATCTCGACGAATTCAAACTCCGACGTCAAAGTCTGAAAAGATGAACGGACGAACGACTTTTTGAGACGATGACTTGATTTTTAACAAGGGAATTATTCCTTTCGATCCAATGCAGAGGACACAGAAGACAATGCATAATTGAGACAAGTACAGTATTACAGGCTTGGCCCCAAAGGCAGGATCTGCAGGTTCTCTGACTCAGAAGGTTCAAGGCATGAACATCCTCAAACACGGGAAGTAGCCTGAACTTTGAAGCGACACCGAAGACGAAGACTTGCAGGTATGGCAATGGGGTTTGGTGCTTATATTAGCAACTCATCACAAAAACAGGCCACAGAACCAGCTGGATTGCACAACTGCATATCTTCAAAGTAAAGACAAAATAATCCGGTTGCACAAACTGACATTGACCACCGCAGGGGTCGAACCTGCACTCAATCCCCGACAGTAGCAAAAAGACACCAACAGGATTAGCAACTCATCACAAAAACAGGCCACAGCACATCTTCAAAGTAACAATAAAAATAACCCGAATATGGATGTCCTAATGACCACCGCAGGGGTCGAACCTGCAATCTCCTGATTACAGCTGTGTCGTAGTCAGACGCGATGCCATTTCGCCAGGCGGCCATACATGTAATAAATTTGACAAGGACATTGCGTGCCCCTCCATAAATGTGTGTCTCGCGATGCAAGACTCTCAAACCGCACACTTGCACCCAAGAGGGAGGCAAGATCCGCGATCGGGACACCCACCTCTTTCTCTGGTGGGTGGGTACCCGGTGTACGGGGTCCATATCTGGCGCTCTCGAAGGATTTCGCGCTGTAAAGCCGTAGATTTTTGTATGCCCTGTTCCTCGGATAAAAGTTGTGCTTTAAATACGTAGAACGACCGCATCGGTATAGATATATCTCTCTTCCGCGTTTGCACTGCAGATATAGAGGTACAATTGAACAAATGAGCAATCACTGCGTTAAAGCACCTGTGACAAAAGGGGTGCTACGGGTACCGTTACGGGCGATAGCACCGTGTTTGAGATGAATGGTAGCGTGGACCTGATGAACGGCTGATTGGGTTCCGGACATCTGTGTCAAGGCGCTGCCAGTCGTGATAACACGCTTCGGTCATCCCAATTGTTAGGTTGCTGCGAAGATTGAAATACTGGGTAGCAAATTCATAACAGAAGTGCCAGAGCCCGTAACATGCAATAATTATACTATTGTTCATGAGCTGCTATGTCTGAGACTGTCCGTATCATTTCCATTGTTATTCGCAAGGTATGCTCGCTATCAGGCCATCTGTTACTGATCGTGTTCGAATCCTGGTCATTTAAACAATAAATCTTATTATTTCTCGATATTCATCTTATCCTAGCTTGTACTACCCCTGCCTACATACAATAGGCACATTGCTTCCTTGCGGCGATGCTCAAGCATTGACCATTCGGTTGCTTAACGTCAATAGAGAGCGTGATATTTGCGAGCTATAAAATGGGTACATGAGCGAAGCGTCGAAGGCTCCAAAAACTAACACTAGTACCTTGTAAGCATGTCGAACTCATCTGCTTCATCGCCGTCGGTACCTGCGACGCCCGCGCCCGAGAGCGCCAGTCACTCCATGCCGCCCCAATATGCCGGGCTGCAATACTTTTCTCAGCTGAATGGAAACCAATCAAATAGCTGGGGTTCCGCACCTGTAAGCCGTTCGATCCTTTCGCTTATCGAGTGGAGCCTTATATGTGTATTACAGTCTGAAATTCCCGGTTCAGCGATACCCGGGAGTATACTATCACAACAGTCTCACCTTCAAGCCAATCCTGTCGCACAGGTATGTCGTTCGAGAACTGATCTTGTAGCAGCGCTGATGGCCATATTAGAACCAATTTTACCCGGGGCAAAACATGAACGCACCGTATTATCAACCGCAAGCCCTTCCTGCCCAACTCGCTTTATCTCAGGGCCTCAATGCACCGCAGTCCGGCTTCGGGGTCAATGAGGTGGCATTCAGGTTGATACAAGAGCGGATTGGAGCACTGGAAGAGAATATGACGAGGACGAGTGAACTGGTAAAGAAGATGGAAGCAGAGCATGAGAGGACGAACCTCCTTGAAGCACGGATGAACGAACTGGAAGCCGCGCGTGCGCCATCGTCCGGAAAGTCGCCAAGAGGAAAGCAGGGTTCTCGAATCCCGCGAGACACAGCAATAGAGGTGTGTGAGGAGAGTATGTCAGTAAGTGTCTGTGCTAACTGATGGCTAAGGATCTCGTACATCGGAAGGTTCAGGGCGCCCTTGGTATTCGGTATGTCGGTCGTGGCGCCACTATCGAGCTTCCAGAGCCACTTCCGGAAGGCGCATCGCATCGCACGGATGACCACGGGAATCGTCTTTGGAACCCCGATTGGACAAAGGGATTTAGAGATC
This sequence comes from Hericium coralloides, assembly GCA_003675405.1. Taxonomy (NCBI): domain Eukaryota; kingdom Fungi; phylum Basidiomycota; class Agaricomycetes; order Russulales; family Hericiaceae; genus Hericium; species Hericium coralloides. Next base: position 88,607 of record QUOP01000240.1, on the reverse strand, counting down.
CTCTGAACGCGGCTTTCATCAGCCACGTTGTTCAGGTCCTTGAAGACGACGAGCACGGGGTAGAACAGGACAAGGTAAGAAGAATCTCTTGATAGCTATCAAGCCACACCGAAAGCTCACCGGAGATGACAGTGGGTATTCTTGCGCCTCACCGAGTCGGCGCGTCGCGAGAAAGTCAAGACCTATTTCGAGAACCTGAGTGGGCGATACAAGGCACGAGAAGAAGACTCACCTGCAGCCCAGAAGCTTCAAGTGCGAAAGAAAGGGAATTCACGCGCTCAGCGCCTGAAACGCGTGAGTCTTACACTTTCTTGATCACGATGATTGAAGTGAATTGACGGCCACCTTAGCAAGCTGCGACGTTGCGTGAACTTGTCGGTCCTGTCGAAGAGAAGCTGGCAGCGAGATTCGGAAAGGAGAACGTCCAAGGTTTGAGCGAGCTGATACATACAGACTGGATCGACTCGTGCCACAGTGATATCGGTGAAGCATCGAGGGAGGAGTGGGTAGAGCGAAAGAAAGCCTCAGGTCTTGCAGGTACAACGGCTTGGGAAGCGCGGCGACGCGTGTGGGTTTCAGGAAAGGTGAGTTTTTGATTGAGCCTGATGACAAACGGACTCACGGCCACTCTTTGGCGAAAGGTTCGCCGTGTCCATCAGCTCCTCCGGAAGGAGAAGAGGGATGGTGATTCAGGAAAAACCATGTTACATGGAACTCCAATCTTTCCTGGCCTGCGCGTGAACAACAATGACCGGCCTCCGCCTATGGACAAGCCTGAATCACGACCTTGGAGAAACGCAGTCAGCAAGAAGTGGATGCATCGCACGAAGCATGAGACACTTCCCTTCAAGAATGCTGATCCAGCCATTACGGTTCTTAATCTTGACATCCCCGATGACATGTTCGATCCGGAGGATCTCTTGTTCCTTGCTGACGATGAGGCATCTGACAATGAAGGAGGGGAGGATACCGAGTGAATTGCAGCCTAGAGTAGCATACATATGTAGTAAAGTGACCGCCACTATCGAATTACTGCTCCCGCCCATTCTATGTAGAGCAGCTGTTAATGTTTTGCAAAATTGCCAATGGAAGGAAAGACGCACTCGATTAATAAGAATAGTAATCCAGCGACGGGCTCCTGCTACTATACCGTCCCTCCGCACGACGTGACTGATAATATCCTCCAAGCGGATGAGACAATCCACACCATTCATTTGGTACTCGTTGATGTTCCAAGCCTGGACACGGAGCGTTTTGCTGTGACATGAAACATAGCCGTGAATGGTCATGTATGCGAGAGTGGAAAGGAAGACACGCACGTGTCATGCCATGGGCTCCTTGCATCCTCAAAGACTGGTGCTGCGACAGGAACGAACCACTTGACATGTCCAAATCTGAACGGTACACCTAGTCGATCCTGAGAGATACCGAAGATATGTGTAAGCTCCCCAACTCGAAACTGGCCTGCCTCATGACGGACAGCGACTAGGGAGTTCGCGATGTTGTTGTTCCGAGCAGAAGCCCAGTAACGTGCCCCCGAGATCACAGTGTAGTCAAAGAATGTTGCATGTGGGTGTAGAGGAATTTCTGGCCCGGCAGAAATATGAGAGCGGATGGGGAAGGGCAGGCACATGCGAAGGAAGTCAAACACTTTGGAGTACAAATCGGCTGGAAGGTCAGCATTGGAAAAGCGTGGAGATAACGAGAAGAGAGTGTCGCCTTCAACCCGCCCAATGATGAGCACTAGTTAGAACAATGATAGACGTGATACTGACCGTCCGCGCCTGCTTCATCGAGTTCACGTGCTAAGGACTGCACGGTCCCGCGGTCATCCGCAGTTGCGCCATACATCGTCTGGACACTTTGCTGGACGTATGGATCACCAGAGACGAATGAAGTTGCCATCTGTAAAAAGTGTAATCTTGTCTCAATAGCAGGGCGGCAGATGCTTAATGCTTACCACTCGTGACTGCTGGACCGTTCTATGAAACTCTCGGAAGAATGAGGTCTCCAGCTCACCGCCGGCATGGTTGGCGCTGTTGTAGCTCTTCAAGACCTTGTTGATACGCTCAAATAGGAAAGTCCAAAAACCGTGAAGAGGCCCAAAATCACGGATACAAGGAGGGATGTGAGTCGAATAATGATGATTCTGGCGAATGACTTCAGGACCATATAGCTAATACAAACAGGGTCAGTCATATTTTGACAAAACGACGAGGCAAAGCTTTACATGGATGAGCTCTGTGCAATACTCGCGAAGCAGACGATCTGCTTCATTGATTTCAGCATCATTGATTTTGCGTGCAAGAAGGATCTTCAATGCGGAAGCCAGCTTGAAGAAATTAGCTGGGTCGTCAGGATGGAGATTGGGATGTGTTGGCGTGCCGTCATCGTCGTCATCATCGTTCGATTGGACAGCATCTTGATCTTCGATTTCAACCGCCCCAGAGTCAACAACTTCTGGCTCGCCAGGAGCTAGAACTTCGATGTACTATGGCAGGTACTGTCAGCTCAGGTAGAAGCCTCTAGATTTAAGATACATCTCACCTGCGCTTTCTCAGTCATTCGGCGTTTTCGGCCTGACTTGCGGCTTGTGGTTTGAGCTGCGTCTAATCGGGCCTTTTTAGCTGCGGCCTGTGCTTCCTTCTTCTTCTGCAACGCAGCTTTGAAATCTCCCAGGCGACGCAGCCGAATCACCTCTGCATCTCCTGCACAATATTTGTCCCAGATTTGCGGTATCTAAGGCAGACAAGGACGCTTAGTAACCCGAACAGCAGACATGAAGAAATGGAGACAAACCGCAACTGGACAGACAACTGTTGCGGCGACTAGCCATTGATCGGCGGTCAGCGAGCCACCTGCTGGCTGGCCCATAAGTGTCGGTAGTCGTCCTAAATATGCTGGGATCTCTAACTGTAAAACACCGTAAACCATGTTCCTACGATAACGAAATATAAGAAACCTTACCTGTGATAGAATCTCGTGGAGTAAACGCAACTCCTTTGTCTTCCGAAGTACCTTAAGTTGAATCCAAACATGGTAGAAGTGAGTCTTTACAAGGCCTTGACCGAAGAAAATGAGTATATTTCAAGATAGAGAGCAGTTACGGCATACCTAGAAGAAGGTTATGCATGGGATCAATGACGATCATACGGCAGAGATCGAAGTACGGCAACCTGGCTAGCTCAGTCCACCGAGTAGCAAATTTTCGTACAAAATCATCCCGAAGAGCTTGTGTGCCAAATGACGCATACATTTGAGCATAGCGCAACTGTTCCTCATGCGTTCGAGGTGGAAAGGCTAGTTAGAGAAAAAACACATTGTGAATACTATGATAAGTTGGCTTTGAATTTCACATACCGCCCTCCTCGAAAGCTGCAGGCGTCGCTTTGTCCGACAATTTGATCCAACAGCGAGTACAAAAGAATTTGTGAGAGTGCGAGCCGTACCCGCCCAGCTTGTGTGCTGCAGGCTTATCGCATATGACGCAAGCCAGGATTACCCGGACACGTCTTCCATTAGGCGACTTGCGGGTCTTAACGAGAAAGCCGACCTTCCAAAGCCGAAGCAGCTCGTTGACATAGATGCGCATGAACCGCTGGACCTGATCCGTGTCTTGCTCTTTGGGGCCCGGCATAATGCCAGCCAGGATAATGTTGGAGGTACGGTATCTAACAGCGAATGGGCAAAATGATTGTGATAGGTGAGAAGCTGAATACCTGAGATGAGGTGGCAGGTTGATGATGTTAAATGACATTGGACAGGAGGAATGTGATGGCGCGATCTGGCTACGTAGGTAAGAGAACCTTATAACGTAGGCACCGGTCAGGATAGTAATTTCATCACAAGCAGATCAACATACCAGTCCACTCCCAAAGTTACGCCAATCCTTAGATCGTCTGACTCGGGCGGTTGCGGATTCTCAAAGAAAGGGCGACCATCTACTCCTGGAAGCTCCTTGCAAACGTCACCATCGAAGTTATCCTCATACTCGCCAGGAACTCGAGATTTTGTTCTCCAAGCATCAAGCGTCTCCTCCATCCCAGGTATGGCTAAGATGTCACGCAGCTGCTCTTCAATCCCCTTGTGTGGGAACTGCAGAGCAGGCTTAGACGTCTTCGGCTCCGAAGTTGTTCTTTGACCCAATCGGCGCTGCTGCTTGAATAGCGGCTCGGAACAGCGATCGCAGGTCGAAGATTTGGGCCGAGATGAGGGATATGGTTCCAGACAGTTCGGACAACACGGCAGGATGTTGAATGCAGGCTCGACACCTAAGTGGGACATCACGGATGTGAGCGTCATGTAAGGTGAGGGATCAATCGGGAGAGCTACACCAGCTGCACGTAGAATGTTGAGGACAATAACCAGAACAGCATTGCATGCCAGGAATGGAAGATGGAAATGTGTATGTAGCCAGGAGACCAGGAGATATAGAAGATATAGTGCAATGGGTGTGTTCTGCGGTGATAGCGATGCAGAGCGGGTGGCAGATGGAGTGCAGAAAGGATCAGAAGCATTCTCATTGGGAAATCGTGGATCCGCGTCCGGGACGGGGACAGGTGCTTGCTCCTGGTGAGTAACTGCACTTTCAGGGATCACTGGTGTTACGTCTGCCGTGAATTCGCCGTCTGAATCATCCTCCGAAAGCTCTCCAATGTCGTCATGCACTGCAGGCGCAAAGTGGTCCTCAGCGAATGAACTGATGTCTGGCAGCGCACGCTCTTCCACACCTGCACTCGTCAGAACCTCATCCAAATCTGTGGCAACGGCCGCACTGGTCTCCAAGTCGTGAATGGGAGGAAGATCATGGTCCGGAACTATTGGAGTTGTCCAGGGAGCGGGAGGAGCCTTGCTGCCTGCAGAACTTGCGACGCGGACTTCAAGATCACGCTTTCGATGATATTGTCGTGTTGAGGTAGGGATGATCTTGCCGTTGCAGCCCTTGAAGTTGCAGTGGCAGGGCGGCATCCCAGTCTATTGAGGACTCAGCGTTAGATTCTCCTAACAATTCAGAAGGCTGCGTACCTATAGTCAGATCAAACAGTAGCTAGACGGGAGGGTGAAGGAAAGGGAGAGAGAAAAACGGCAGTTGTGCGCTGGGTATGCTCTGCCTGGTGCCACCCCAGGCGGCAAAAGCATCACGATAACAATAAGAGATCTGAGACAACGTACCTTGCTTTGATCCTGATGTCCGGTCCATATGACCAACTATCTCGGACAGGGACAACATATCAATTCTGATTGCTAAACAACGCTACTAATTGACGCGTACTACCTATGATATGCTTGCGCGAAGGGGTGAGATGGCCTGCGACGGCACAGCAAATACCATCTTATTGAGGAACCATGTCGCCATCACCTTTTGTTGCTGAAAGCCCCTGGGATGTGACTACTTATTGTTAGCCAGACGCACAAGCTCGGACGACGCGATCGCAATTACAGGTGAAAGTGGATCCCTATCCGTAGCCATGAGCATAGACCCCGGCAACGACAGTAAATGGTCCGCATACACACAATCACATCACTGCCTTCACAGAATCCACGGCAGGCAGGGAGATGTGGAAAGTGGGGAAGAGAAAAAAACGTACCCGGACAATCCACAGATCAATGGAGCCGCGCAGCGTCCCTGGCTTGTTGCGCAGATATCTCGTATCGAGCAATGCGTATCACGGTGAAATTCTACACGTCCTATGAATCATAGGATGAGCATGAAAATGGAGCAGAAGGCATACCGTGGATGAAAAGGACTCACTAATCGGCTTCAGCGCACCACCCGTGTTGCGGTGATGTAACATGTAGTGGCAAAGAAGCCGAGAGCGCGTGCAAAGGATAGATGGTACGACAATGAGCCCGCTCGGTGGGGCGCACGTTTGGCGTGCTCGTCGAAGGGGAGGAGGATCAACGCCAAACTCCAGACAGGTTACGAACTGCGCGTGCTGCCTCCAGGTGATCCGAGCTCGGACCAGACCCTGTCAGCCAAAGCACGCCGTTCGCACGCCGTACATGGAGCGAGCAAAGGACGTTCGATCCGTAGGAAGGGGAGAAAATATTGGGCAGAGGCAAAAGGGCCGGTTGAGCTTTATAGTCAAAGGACAAAAGGAGGCAGTCAACGGACAGCCACCGACGCGCCTGAAGGCACGTGATCGTGGTGCGACTCCACCACCCCGAGTCGCTCGATAGGCTCTTCTCCGACGCTCCTGGCGCTATACAGGTGAGAGCGACGGCGCAATATACGTGTGCTGCCTTCTCAATCCTCTTTATCGCTCGTGTACTGATCCCATTCAAGTTCAGGAGCTGCCGCAGGCATCCTAGCATCGTGACCTAACGTCCGCGATTGGCATCGCGTTGCGTCGCTCCAGTGGAGGAGCTACTCGCGCAGCGGCGGCTCGACGCGAACCTCGTCTAGGGCAACAGCGCTCGATTCGCATAGGTCAGAAGGCAGCACAAGGGACATATGTGCACACCTGTGAGGGGCTGGACTCTGCGGCTGACGAATAGGGTGGTATGGTGTACGATTTGACGAGGGAGGAGGGTATGCATTAGGTGAGCTTCTGTTGAGCAACTGAACGTGGCTAATGTGGAACACGCCGTGCACCACGTACAGCGTAGGCGGCATCGTGCACTGCGTGATCGAGGTGTGTTCATATCGCCTCTGAGCCCATGCTTCCGCGCAGATCAGCTGCATGCGCGTACCGACTAACATCCTCATGCAGACATCACCATCATCCCCGCGCTGCGACCGCAGACTCCATGCCTATCGTGCCGGATCAGCACGCCGAGACAATCGGCCTCGCGCTCATCTCTGCGCCTCGTTACCGACATCGAAATTGAGGTACATCAAGATGCCGACTAAGGAGTGCTGCGCGCCGACGGATCTGCGCGCTACTTGCTGCAGCTGTGACTAGTGCGATATGCCGCCGAACCTGCACCACAGCTAGAAGTAACTGTCGCCACACTTCCAGGTGCGACTCGAAGCAGCCCGCAGGGACGAGCCACGACGGCATACCCGCGCCGTTCCGCCAGCAGATGTCACCGCTGCTATGCAAGTTCGCGCACAGCCAGGGCGGCGCGCTGACTTGGAGCTACACAGGCGTAAATCGTGCCTGATTGGAAACGTGATGCAAGGATACATAGGGAAACGGTGAAACATACAGTAGCTTCCCTGGGTGGCAGATGTGCCGTTTAGTTTGGATGTAGTCGCTTCAGCCTCTTAGTTCATTCAATGAGACTTGAATATAAGCCTTAAACCACTTCGGATTAACACGAACCAGTTGTGATTGGCATAAATAAGTAGCAGTATACGTTATGTATCGACTGCCATCCCAAGATCCAAAGCTTTCATCCTCGAGATGTCTCCAAAGCTGCTGACATCTCGAAACCGAATGCTGCGAGTGCGATGGCTGTACTCATATGGCCAGGCGGCTCGTCGAGACGGGGTGCGGGGCAGCCTCGGGGTAGGGAACATGGCCAGACGAGAATATGTTGCATCTGACTTGATAGTCAGACGAGCCTGGCGGACTATCTGTGCGCAACAAGCGGCTCATTAGTTTGTTTTGATATGCATCTAATGGGGCGTACCGAGACTGCCTCTGCCCAGCGGAGCATCGGCTCCGATAATTCCTGAGATATGAATGGGATGAGCGGTCGTACTATGCATATGGGATGTACTGACCTCCGCGACATTGATCGGCTCCATAGCCAGCCAGGCGAAGAAGTCGGAAATGATACCTCTTGGTTGCTTGAAGCAAATTTCCTCTCCCTCATCCATGATCTTGCACCAGTCGGGGGCAAACGGGTCCTTGATGTAGCCGTCGAAGCGCTCGAGGATGGCAGGCGGGCTCTCCTGCCACCATACAAGTACGCCAGATTCAGGAGGCAATGAAATGGTGAGAACAAGGACGAAGTTCTCAGTGTCATCGGCGAAGATCTCATTGGGGTCGGGGTTGTTTTTATACTGGGATTCTATAAGTTTATCATGCACACGATAGTAGATAACAGATAAACATACCGGGCGGTAGACCTTCTTCAGTTTACAGAGCACCTCGTCAGAAAACATGCCTGTAGTGGGGAGCCGCGGGTCTGCCCGAGGCCAGAGACTGATGTTTGCTTGAATCCATTGGTCGAGAATGCTCGGATATTCGGGATCATCGCGCCATTTAATCATGCGTCGCCCAGCAACGGTGTGAGGATTATACGGGTTCGGAGGCCCTATGGGAGTGGGGGAAAGGGAAGACGAAGGGGATCGCCGGGTGGGAATGGAGATTCGCACTGGGGGGCGACGTCGAACGGGACGGTGCGGGGTTGCGGGAGGCGTCGCTGCCATGGCTGATGATTAGTGGGAAAGAAGACGCTAAGTCAGTCCTTGTTATATATCTACAGTGGTCAGGACACTCACCGTAACAATTGCATTGCTACGACTGAGACCTCCCGTAGCCAGCCCGTAGCAGACACAATTGTGTTTTGATCCCCCAGTGTAGCATGACGTCTTGTTAGCGGAGATAGCGCCCAATTGTTTTGGACGCTGCTACGGTGGCTGGGCGCATGTTACTGGACTTTCCGAACCTCTTGTCTTTGCTCAGGACCAAGCAGAGTGCTATTATTCTGCTACTTGTCTACATATCCTGCTACTCGAGCCACTCCTGTGAACACCCCGTCTACTACGCGGGGTGATACCTTTCTTTTAACGCAGTGAATCATTATCTGAGGGATCGTGGAGTGCACGTGACCGCGACGGCGAACTCTCGACGTGCGTTTCTTCCCCGCACTTACTTGGAAGTTGAATGAAGTGGAACTCGATGTTGTGATCTTGAAGCTCTGGGAGACCGTGGGCCGGAACAATGCGACGAAGCAGATTCCTCACTTTCGCTATGTTTGCTTTGATCTCAGTTATCTCTCTCATCTCGCACTATGTTTTAATGTCCTTCCTACAAGTGGAGGTTGGATGGCAGCTCTTCGACATACTCGATAATCACATTTACTGGTCTTGCATATCTCTTACATATTTTGTCTACCTATCTCTTATTACTCATTGAATTCCTGCTACACTTGCTAAGAGACAGCGATTGAAAAGTAATTAGTGCGACGCGACGCGTTCAGGCCCAAGACGCGTCGAGGGCTCGGCCTTTCTCGGAGCCGAGTATTTCCGGTGTCTATACATGGCAAGTCGGTGGCCCCTACCCAGTGTACGGGGTCCCGAATTATTTCGAGGTGGGTGTCGGGATTATTTTTTCTGCCTCCCTCTTGCTTGCACCACAAAGTTCATGAACGACAATTAATACATTGCATTGATCACTGGCCAAGCAGCCTATCTACCGCACGGACCGAGTAGACCACAGTAATTCTAGCCACGACCGCCCACCAGTGATCATTTTCGTCCGAGTCGTAACCGTCATGCCGCACCTCCACAAAACAACCCACAACCCATCTACCACGGCTCGCCTTCTATTCTCCAAGATTTCGCAACTTACTAAACGTAGGATAGCATGCATGGAGGAGCGCCGTGTTGTACAAATGAATGAAGTTGACCACGCTCAACCGAGCATACCTTCGCCGTCCGACTGAGCAGCAGAGCTATAAGGCGATGAGAGCTCGTTGTACCGGGCGACGCGGAGACGCAGCGAAGGCGGGATCGCCTTGTCCTCGAGACCGTGGGGTGAGCCGCCTGAAAGAACGCCGACGCGCATCATCGAGAGCAACTATAATATATGCGTTAGAGATGCGAAAATAAATGCGCATAAAGCAGCTTACGTTGTGAGCGGCGTTAGAGTGGTCGTACACGCCGCCGAAGAATGCGGTCGTCGCGTCCTTGCCGATGTTCTTGACCAGCAGGTGACGGCCACCGGGGTGCTCGTCGATGAAGGAAGAGACGTCGTGGATGAAGCCGGACACGAGGATGAGCGGGCGTTTCTCCGACTGCTCCTGGACTGAATGCGGAGGTCAGTCTCCGCTACGGGAGAAATTGGCACCGGCGACGTACATGACTGCCACGAGATGACGGGGAGGTCATTGTCCTGGGGCCAGACGAGTCCGTCCTGGGTCTCGCGAAGACGCTTGAGCTGCATCGTCAGCTGACCCTTCCTGACCTCGTTGTCGGGGAACGTCTAGATACATGATGTCAGTATGAAGCAATCACGTATCATTGAAAGGGCTTGCCTTCAGGTGCGACGCAAGGTTGAAGAGCGACGCGACCCAGATGAACCACTTGGTCGGGTCATACTGGTACCACCTGATCGCGTTCCGGTAGTCCATCGGGAACTGGTGGTGGAAGTTGTGGTAACCCTCTCCAATGGTGACGAGCGCCGTGACCATGTGGTCCTTGGGAGTGTGCTTGTCATCGAATGGCGACTCGCCAAGCCAGTGCGCAAGCGAGTTGACGCAGAATGTGGAGTGGTGGACGAAGCAGAGACGCGCCGCACCGGCGTAAACGTAGCCGCCGCGCCAGTCGCCCCAGAGCAGGCCGGGGATGAGGGTGGGGAGACCGAAGCCCATGCCGAGGATGAGCCAGACATACCAGCGGTGCTGCCATCTAACGACCTCGCTCTTGCTGAGATCGCTGACGTCGGCAACACCGGGCTTGCGACGAGGCTTGACAAGCATCCAGCCAATGTGGGCCCACCAGAAGCCCTTGTGGGCGTTGTAAGGGTCGAGCTCGGTGTCGGTGTAGCGGTGGTGGGCGCGGTGGCCACGGGACCACCACTTGATGGAGCCTTCGACGGCACCGGCGCCTGCGAGGGCAAGGAAGTACTGGAGAGGCTTGGACGCATTGTAGGAACGATGAGCCCAGAGACGGTGATAGCCCGCAGTGATGCCTGCAGCAGGGAAGAATGAGCAGAGGCTTCGGACAACGAAGAGAAGCACGCACCGAGACCTGTCACGAAGTAATAGAAGACGGCAAAGACGGCCGTCTCCCACCGCAACTTTGTCGTGAGCGCGCCATAAATAGCGATAGCGGGTGTGATGGTGAGGATGGCCACGGTGAGGTAGTTGAGCTCCTTCCACCAGTTGTTCCACCCGATCGGAGGCAGCGCCTTGGTGTTCTTGATGGTGTAGTCGACGTAGTTGTCCGGGATGTTAAGGTCGGCGGGAATGGCATCGGAGTCGGGAAGGGCGCCCTTGGACTGGGGCGGGGTGAGCGGGGGCGTGAACGGGGCCATTTCTGGCGGCGGAGTCTTTCGTGAGGGATAGACGGAGGACATGACGGGAGGAATGAAGAGGAATGGAGGGGGGGAGAGGAAGAAAGGGAATGACGAGAACGAGGACGCGAGCCGAGTTTATATAACGCGCGACAGGAATGCGTTGGGGCTCCCCCGCCGCGCCTTCCATGACGCCCGGCTCTCCCTCCGCTGACGCTCTCTTCCTTTCTCTGCCATTGTCCTATCTATCTCGACCATCTATCCGTCGTCTGGCCTGTTCCCGGCCATGCATCTCGTCGTGATTCGAGTGTATTAGCAGCCAGCCGGCCTGGGCGTGGGTCGTTTGGGGAATAAAATGACGTCACGTGGCCGTATTCTGTTGGGGTTGCATCACTGTTGCATCCCGCCCTTGGCGAGGTTCTCCACGCACGCCGACTTTGTCGACTTTACCCGGCGATAGATGCTCGGGCTATCGCAATCCGGAGGTGGGCATTTGCATGTGCTTGTGCTGACAGTCGAAATGGACGATCGCGAAATGACCACCCCCAGCCATTTGAAGCGCGTTGCAGAATAGATTGGAGGTCCGCGGCCGTTCAGACGGTCGAATGTTGATCCCTGCATGTAGACAAATGCTCTGTGTTGGAACGAGGTTTCTAGTGTTCATTTGGCCATGACAAGATTAGAAGACGGGCGCGCTCCTCCCCGGGGTGTCTAACCGCATCGCGCCCAGCTGTTACGGATGCACCTTTGCATCCATGCAGCGCTGCTCAGCGTAGCCCCAAAGTCATTCATAGAAAGGCTTTGTTCGAGGTCCGCACCATGCAAGTGCACTAGTCTGTGACCAATCTTGCAGTGGGGATGTGATGCGGCAGGGTGCGGCGTCGGGCCTGACTGCGCACTGACAGTAACACGGGGAGTCTCCCACAGGCTTACTGTACTGAATCTTGACTGAACCTTCTCGCTTCAGGGTCGTCATCGACATTTCTTATGACTGCGCACAGCGCGACAGATACATGGCCCCACGCTCCATGTGTTGCGCCTAGCCTTCTCTTGGTAGAATGCTACACCGTGCGCGGCCCTCACTTCGCGCGACGCGGCATCTTCTGGATCGGCACTGCCGTCGTGCGCCGTGCCAGATGCCACAGCTCGACGCCCGTCCAGGAATCCGCCGACCTGCAAATAGGCCACAGCAAACCAAAAGCTCTTCCGAGATGGACGCCTCATGCAGCGACCCAGTCCAATTGGACTTCCTCCATTTTGCACCTGCCTACCTAGCTTCGACGTTCCCCGTCTGAGTAGTGGGGTAGTGTCCTTGACATAGTGCTTCATTTCCGCGCCGCACGATTGACATGGCGGAATTTTGGCGAGACGGCCCATTACGAACAGTCAGGTCTCTCCGCCTGGCAGAAGAATACCTCGATGGTCAGCGGAGGTGGCGCACGCTGCGTTCCTGGTTTGATTCCATCGAGGCTCGATGCTCATCTCGTGGAGATGGCCCAGGGATACGAGTACAGTCAGACCACTCGCGACCCTGTGGGACGCATGGTCCATGTACGGCCGAGGCAATACAGTGTCTCAGTGCCCACCACGCATGTGCTTTCATAGCACGATGTCTGGGTCTGAATTGATGGGCAACGAAGCTGTTGAGTTCAACGTATGACATGTTCTTCGATGAAGCCGACCCGCCGTACCGAAGGGTGTCTACAATCCTTCCGACCTGCCTCCGACTCCATCTCGCCATCAGCATACACCATGGTTTCAGAACTGACCGATACCACGCCGCTGTCCTGAACGAAACACAATAAACCACACATCTAAGCGCGATGTTTTCCGTATTTCGTCTATCTCTTAACCAAGGCTGTTGCCTGGACCGCCGGCATCGGTCGACGCGAAGCTAGCCCGTCGAGAGCGACTGTAACACCATGCCGGATATAACTTAGACGTGCCTTGCTCTAGCTCATCACGAGTATTTATCCGCAACTACTTTAATTTCGTGGGGTTCAGAATTTCTCGCAGTTGGAGTATACATTGTCCATACGACTGAGTAGCTACTCGGAAGACATTTTGCAAATTTCCTCCTCATCTCGGTGTCAACCTTCATCTCCATGCCTGTTGTCTCTTTTGTCTCACTACCACTATGCTCCGCAAAACTCTGCGACCGACACAACTCCATCCGAAGACAATACCTCTAATTCCCTGAAGAAGACATCGCTGCTCCCCAAACCAGGGATCCCGACACGAAGCGTGTGCACAGGCACGCCGAGCGTGCGACGCGCAGAGAGCACCGAGATCAGCAGGCTGGCCAACGCGACGAGCTTGCGTCGGTCGGGCCTGTATCGCGCAGGACAGAGACAAGACACTATGCCCAACTCCTGTAGGTGGGGAAAGCCGAGCCGAGCCATTCCAGCCGTGGCGTTTGCAGCTTCCCAGCCGACGGTATCCATTGCCAGGAGGCCAAGGATGTCAAACAACGCTTGGAATGGGGTGGTGATGTCTAGGAACAAGCGGCGAGCATGGCTGCATTCGCCGACCACGTCCGGCCATACGGAGTGACCTGCATGGGCATTTAATTGGCGCCCCGCTAATCTCATGCAGAGGTCCTCCAGATCGTGTAGAGGCAGAATGCGGCACAGGCGCTTCAGATACCGTATAGCCGGATCGACGCCTCGCTCATCGTGGACGACGGCGAACCGGATCGTAAGCAGAGGCTCTGGCCAGTCCGTCCTATCCGCTTTCACACCCGCGTTGCTGCACCAGGCCTCTATCGCCACGGTAGCGTGCTCCTCTGAAAACCCAGCCATCGTAACAGGCCGATCGGCGAAGATCTGGCCAACGAGGTTGGTCAAGGCCGGCACAATGGCATCGCAAGATTCGGACAAGAATCCATCCTTACTGCCGAACTGCAATGAAAGATCCAACTTCTTGAGGCAGGGGAGATGCAGGCGGTCCATTAGATAGGTGCATCTTGAAACCTCGTCCTCAAGGGTAAGGCTGCGGAGCAGGGGGATATCGACTATAGGACGGTTCTCAAATGATTGTGAGCTCTGCGGACCAAATGAGAGGCACATTCTGAGCGTGAGCAGCTCCAGCGCTGGCATTCTTTGCAAGCATTGGAGCAGCTGACCGATGCTGGACCCAAAGACGGGTTCAGGATAGTAATACGGTGATATCTCCGCGTGCGTGATACGACTGCTCCACAGCGTAGACGTCCACGGCAGCATGAGACCGCGCAGTGAGATTTGCTGGAGCACAGGGCTATATCCGTCGAATAAGTTTGCAGGCATGGTATAGGCAAGAGCGCGTCGATATTCCGTGCCTCCGCCGTCACCGTCGTCATACTTGGGTCTGCCTACATTGGCCTGCACAAGCAGCAGTGATTCCAAGATGGGAGCTGGACCTTGCAGCAGCCGTGCTATCGCCGGTTGGACATCCAATTTGCCAGTATAGCTAGCCAACGCTAGGTGCTGGAATTGGGGCCCACAAGACTTTGCAGACTCCGCCAGATCTGAAATCTCTGCATCATGGCGGAAGCTTCGTGCGACGAGCAGGGACGCAGACTTGGCGCGCGCGAGCATCGTCCGTGTCCACTCTGAGCTAAAGTCTGGCGTTATATTTGCCCAGAGGCTAGGACTTCCAAGAGCAACATTCCGCCAATGGCGGCAGACGTGTGTGAAAGAGAATGGATGCCCTGTGCCAGCAGAGGTGGGGGATAGACGCCGGGGGAACATGTCTAGCTTCGTCGCCGGCCCGAATGGTAGGGTGGGAATCGTGAGGGTAAACATGAAAATGCGTGCTAGAACCTCAGGGGGGAGTCGATTTACGAGGCAGAGATGATTGCGTTGGAATCGAAACGATGCCATCAGTGCTACCAGCGTCTCGAGATCGCGATCCAGAAGTCGCTGTGTTTCTTCCAGGGAGGCGCGAGACTGGTGATGCGAGACAACATCATGGTAGTCTGCGAAATGCGCAATCAACGTGTCCGTCCACGCCGGCCGGCTCTCTAAGATTCTAACGTTCCACTATTCAGTCAACCGCAGGATAAGAGGACGATCAGATACGCACCTGTCTCCGCCATCAAACTTGTAGTCATTCGGTCGCATATCGGTGGCCAACGGATAGATGGCTGTTTGAGGCGCGGAGCAAGGGCGATGGCGAAAGAACGGGAAACGGCCAAGCGAACGGAGGATGGTCTGGCATGCAGCAATACCTCATGCCTCGGATCGATCCCGGCCGGCCCTCTCTAGGGGCGGAGGACTGCCTGCACGAGGCATGACACGACACAAGCTTGGACAGAAGACGATCTTCGTTCGTAATTTTGTGGTATCATCTGCAACGCACAAATCACGCACACGAGCAGTCTTTTGCATGCCCGTAGACTAGTGACCTCGAGAAGCAGGCGATGACACCTAGCCCATGGTGAGTCTCTTGGGATACCGACTTGAAGTAAGGACGAATGCTTGACTAACGCCGACATCTTCAAGGGGGTGCTCCATCAGCAGCGTTTGGTAGCTTCGGCACCCAATCGCCCATCCTGCGCCCCCTCCACCACAGCCCCGGCCTCGCGCCGCCCGCCAACGCACGCTCCCATCGCAAATCAATCTCTCCACCCAACAGGCCCTTCGCAGACGCGAGCGCCGGATTCCAAAACGCCATGCCAAACTCATCAGCAGACGCATCCGAGTCGCGCACCGCGGGGAGATTCAGCAGGAAGAGCGGCACCGGCGAGGACTGCGCGGCGAGGAGGCAGAGGCGCGTGAACGGAGACTGGGAGACGAGGAGCGCGACGATAGGTGCGGGCGTGGGCTCGGGAGGGGATGGGTGTGCTTTGGCGGTGTGGCGGTAGACGACGCCTTCGAGCTCACGGACGTAGCCTGGGCCCATCTTCTTCTTCTCGGCCTTGCATTGGGCTAGGATCCGAAGGCGACGCGCTGGAGGCATGGATGGATCTGGGTCGCCGAGACGGACTGGCGACGTAGAGGCCGTAGATGATGGGACGTCCAAGCTCTCGCCTCCACCTAACCACCATCACGCATGTGGAAATAGGCCAGCAATCTTGTCAGTTTTCAATACATACATGACGAACGAAAATACGCACCGATCCCTGGCAGCGCGTCCGGAACCCACCACCACCCAGCGAGGTCGACGCCCCCGTCCGCACGTCCACCGACGCGCGTAAGCACCATAGAGAGGTTGTCCTGTAGAACTCGGAGCGATCTTTTCTCGAATGCTGTTCCACGGTGGACGGAGGACAATAGCGAGGCAGACTGGCGAAGATGACGGGTTAGGTGCATGGAACCCCTTGCACCTACACTCTGCTGGGGTAGTGAGCAATGACACTCTGAATTTCAGATTCGGGTGTGATGATGTGTGTACGCGAGCTATGGGAAAGCAAAAACAAGGTGCAAGGAAGGAAGGAAGCGACTCGGACACATGTAAGTAGGCGATTGTCACCGCGGTGGTAGACTACAAAGCGCAGCGGCATCCGTCGTTCCTTAGGCACGACATTACAATCGAGTCAACCCGGTCTATTCGATGGAAACTTGGAAAAGTGTAGATACTATAGTAAGTACTTAAGAGGCCGACTTGTACTGCGATAGCAGTGTGATAATATACACTACCAAAAAAAACATTATTCTAACACGATAGTGACCACCGCAGGGATCGAACCTGCAATCTAATCGAAGTCAAACGCGATGCCATTTCGCCAGGCGGCCAGTTTATTTTTTACGTGAAAGACAAGGATAAAGGATTTACCAGAACTACTTATAATAAGTTCTTGCGTGGGTGCAGCCGCATGGTATTCATGCAGCACACTGTTCCAGTATTTCACTGCTTGCTTTGAGTCCGATCCACGGCTACAACACTAGGGGCATCAATGTATTCTGGCCTGGCTGATATGCAGCCAATGCGGGTTTGTGCCAACAAATTTCAGCTGGCCCTTTGTTCGGAGACAAAGAAATGGCTGAAAATTGTTAGCACAAACCCACTTCAATGACATATCAGCCAGGCCGAAATCGGTTGATACCTCAGGTGCAACTTGCTTGATCACCTTGGATCGAGAATCGAGATCAGATCCGGCTTTCCGGCGCCTGCAAGCACTCTGCAACAGTGCAAGCAGGTCCGAGTTCCGGGACAATTTGACTCCCAGTCGTCGACATTTTGAACAGTCCGAAATTTGGAGTCAACATGTGCGATACGAGGGGCCCTTACAGCGCCCCTATACCACACCAACTAGCAGGCTGACAAGGTATCATTTCAAAAATGTTCTGCGTCGCGTCGAGAGAGCGTTGAATTTTGTGGTTTCAGCACGTGTCCGCTATGTCGTCATACGCCCGCGTTGGGTATCGAGCAATCGCAGGACGAGACTCTTTCATCTGACGCTTGACCGCCACCATGTCCAAAACGAACGATAGCGGCAAGTCTTATCACCTCGAGTGCACCGGTGCTGCGCTGGAGACGGTCAAGCAACATAGCGAGGAAGACGACATCACGCTCTTCGGGAGCTGCTTCTGTCCGTTCGTGCAGAGGGTGTGGGTAGCACTTGAGTTTCTTGAAGTTCCCTACAAAGTACGTCCGCCATTCAGGTCTCTGGATTTAAGCTTCATAGTGTGCAATTGATCGTAGTATCGTTGAGTATCCCATTTGCCGGTTCGAGAGATCCATGACCTAACTACTCAATCACAGACGAAGTCGACCCATACAAGAAGCCTAAGGAACTCCTAGAGGTTTCTCCTAAGGGCCTCGTTCCGGGCCTCAAGCTGCATCGGTACGACCCTCCTCGTGCTCTAAACGAGAGCACCGTCATCATGGAGTACCTTGAAGAGTGCGTCACCCCTCTTCCTCTTCGCCTCCCTTGTACATCTACCTACATTCTTCACGAACTTCCAGCCTTGCAGCCCGCACGAGCTTTAACAGGCCGCTCCTCCTGCCACAGGACGACCCATACGCTCGCGCGCTAGTCCGCTTACAAGCCGACCACGTCAATCGCGCGCTTGTCCCCGCCTTCTACCGCTTCCTACAAGCGCAGGACGCCGACGCGCAAATCACAGCCGGACAGGAATTTCGCGCAGCGCTGGATGGCCTCGTATCTCTGTTCGAACGCGCGGAGAAAGAGACCGAGTCAGGTCCCGGAGCCGGACTGTGGAGAGAGGGTGGCGATTTGAACTGGGTGGACGTTATGGCCGGCCCATGTGCGCCTTTTTTTTGTTTCTTTTCTCGACTGCTGATTGACCATGACGATTTTAGGGATTTTTAGAATGACGAATGTACTGAAGCATTATCGCGCGTTCGAGGTTCCCTCTGGACCAAAGTTCGATGCGTGGCTGAAGCGCCTGTACGAGTATCCCGCGTTCAAGAAGACGTGTAGCACGGAAGAGCTGTATCTCAACAGCTATGAGAGGTGAGTCTGAAGCGGGAGAAGAGCTGCACTCGGAATTAATGTCTGCTGCAGGTATGCTTATAATCGGCCGAATACGAGCCAGGTCGCGAATGCGATCAACTCCGGCCGCGGCCTTCCCTGAGCATGTCTTTTTACTTCGCATTTGTTATATGAACACGAGTCACGGCAGTGTACGATATTGAGCAGAGTAGCATATTACAAAGTAACTTTCGTGTTCGACCGAGCCAAAGTTGAGCTGTGGACAGCCGTATACTCGGGTCGCAATGCAAGTCGGCAATTGCCGACCATCATATTGCATCACAAAACTTCCATTTACTTGGACAGCGACAACGACGACGACGACCGCCTCGTCAAGTTTTCGAGGACGACCTTTGCGATTGCACATCTTTCACAACATTTCGTGCCATTTATCTCATCAGGAAGCATCGTTTTTAGCGACTTTTCGAGTCGAAACATTGCGCTCGCTTCGAAATCGTCAATCTGGCCCTCGGGCTCAACACAATCATATTCCGCATAGAGTCGTTTCGAGACTAACATACTGCATAGACAAGTGAGTGGAGAGCATATCGTCTTTACACTTTCTTTCCTCTAGATGTCTTTCGCTGGATCCCGACCCTCAATACTCTATCGGCATCGTTAGTGTCCAGAAGCAAATTCCATGAGGTGACACAACACACCAAATGCGGCTTGTCATGAATGGCGGATGCGGCGGAGAGCTATTGACCGCCTTCGACTGAGCGGCCTTTTCTGCTTTTCGATTGGCGAGGTCGGGATCCAACACGTACTGGACTAGGGTCTGCTTCATCTTCGCCATGGCCTTCTTCGTAGCATCTTCCTCCCACTTCCTCGATCTCTCCTCGACGTGCTTTAGGTGCTCGCGATAAGCGTACAAGAGCTGCGGCCTCGTCAAATCTGGGCGCTGCATGTAGTCCCACCACGACTGGTTGTCGCTCATCAACTTCTTGAACATGGCCATGTAGTCCACAAGGCGGATGAACTCCTCTTCCTCCGCGAAGTCGATCTTGTGGAGATACTGGGCCTCCTCCCGGTTGATGCGGAAGTCGTGGGCGGCGCCCTTCTGGATGTAGTTGAGCTCGGCGATGTAGCTCCGGAACATCTCTTGGATCTTTTGATTCACTTGCTCGTGCAGCGGGGCCAAGACCTCCTGTTCCAGTTGTTGATATCGGTCCTGGTACTCACTGTGAGTCATGCCGCTTCTCGCCGCATGCACTTCTAACGGCCTCTTCTTCCTCTGCATGTGCCTGCGGAAGTCGTCCTTCATTGCAGCTGTCCGTTTCTTCACATCGTCGAAGAACCCGACACTCTCGAGGTATTCCGTCTGCATTGACGTGAGCGATGGAAGCTCGATCAACTTTATGAAGTTCTCATCCTCGACGGTATCGAGATTTGTTTCATCCTCGCCTAGGGCATTGGCAGTCACCATCACTTTCGTGCGGCGCTGGTCATTGAGAATGCGCATCTGTGATTTGGGCTTATTCCGGATTAGTCGACTGAACTCTTCTCTAGAATGACGACCCTCACCTGCGCTCCGTTCTGCGGGGTAGTGGGTCGCCACGGATTTCCCGCACGGTTTGGGGTAGAAGGCCTGCTTTTCGCCTGAGCCGGCCCTTGAGCCTTTGGGCGTCCTAAATTTCCGCACAAATGTAAGAGCGCCCGTCATGTGGCCCAGGCGCTACACACCTGATTTCTCGCCGACAGGTTTCGGTACGGCGACGAGTGCGTCTCGCTGTGCTCGCTCTGTCCGCGTCATGTCGCTCTCCCAATCGGCCTCGCGGAGACCCTCCAACGTCAAAAGGGATTGCCAGCGCGATTGAGCAAACTGTGCGTGAGCGATGATGGCGTCTCTTGTGGCCTTCAGTTTATTCCTACAGCATGATTTTTTCTGAATCAGATAGACTTCTTCGTAGGCGGTTATGCGAAACGACTTACGCCCCATCGGTATCGGTCTTCAGTGCCTGCGCGATCTGGTGCGCACGGACGAGCTCGGCCCTTTCGGTCTTCAGCCTCCCTTCCAGCTGCTTCCAAAGCGCGCGTATGCGGTCGGCCCGTTGCAGCCTCTGGATTTCTTCGCTTGTCGGCATCGAGTGCATGTTGGGCATGGGAGACGACAGTGGGGTTCAAAGCGTGGCCCAGATCAAGGGATTGGCGAGATAGTTTTCGTCCGGAGCCCTCTGTTCGGACCTTCAAACAGCCCTTCCTTTCTCTCTCATTCCCGCACGTGTGGCCAACATGTATCGATGCATCTCTGCACGATCGCTCTGGCCACGATCTCTCTAATCGCGGTGCCAATCTCGGGATGAACGCGGGGCTGGACCTACCGGTTCAAACACGCCACAACATCGGAACAGGAAGACAAAGTGGTCAGCGCCCGGCACTGCGGTCGTGGCGCGATAATCCATTTCGAGTCGTTGGATGCAACTCCACGACAACTCCACGAGGTCCGCCAACGGCTGGCGCCGTGCTCCCGGCGGTATGACACTTTTAAATTTGACGACACAGCGTGCTTACGATTACTTGGTTGGTCAGATCCGAGCATGGTACTTGCTCGGTCAAGACAACACTTTCGCACATGTGAAGATGCAATAGGCATGATCTGATTCTGATTATATTTATACAACAACGATCATGCAGAGCATTGAACATAATTATACTGGTACAACGTCAAAAAAGGAAGGGGAAGGCCGTGCGATAGCCATCGTCAGGCCTGGAAACATAATGAGTCAATCATATTCATAGTCTGGATGAATCGGCGTGCACTCACAGGAGAGAGATAGCGAGGCTGAGCACGCCTAGTCGGCATAGCTCCCATAGAAGCGCTCAAAGTCAATCTCCTGCTTGTCATCAGCGGCGGCATGTGGAAGAGGAGACGTTCCCCGCGTATCCGCATTTGAAACGAGCGAGTACTTAGACCAGCGAACATCGCTGTTCACCGTATTCTGTATATATATTAAGTAAGCAACATGCATTCGTACCGGTGCAGATCACTCACCGCTACTGCAGGAACCGGGGGCAGATGCCCACTAGGTCCAGCCATCGAAGGCCCGGCTAGCGATCTGGGGACCGCAAGGTGCTGGGCTTCTGGTTGTTGCATCGTAGCGGGCTTCTCATACATCTCGCCACTGTACTGATACCAAGGAACAGGCTTGGCGAAATCCTGTTGCAAAGGAACGCAGGTTAAGACCATTTCATGTATCAATGAAGAGATGTTCTCACATTGTCGTAGACCAATTTGTTACGGGGAGCGATGATGGGACACTCGATGTTCGCATTGGCGTCCTGCTCCCCAGGTCCTTCATGGCTTCCATCACTGCCCACACTGTCTGTCTGGATTCTCTGTCAGCCCCGACTCGAACCTTAGCGTCTCCATAGACGTACCTCCGATTCATCATCGGAGTTCTCAATGGCAGTGACACCCATCCACGGGATGCGTCCATTTCGTCGGATAAAAGAATGGATAGGGGACGTGTACAAGCGATAGGTTTCCAATTGGGCTGTTGACATCGACGCCTTCAGAGCCTCTAAGTCCAGCCCAACGTCGGCCAGACGACTCCTTAGATCTTCGGACATCCTTTTGCAGCATTCGTCGTAAGCTGCAATGGCCTGGAGTGCGTTTGGACTGTGGATTATCGTAAGTGATCATCGTCGTCAACTTCGCACAGCTGATAGATGCTACCTGCCAAGGGGGTCTTTCCCAGCCTCCTGCTCCAGTATTTGACGTCGGGACATCCACTGTTGCCTAACGTCGCGCTGGAAGCTGTTCCAAACCGTGAGAGGGTCTTGTTTATTAGGATCGTTTATGTCGTGAGTATTCATGGTAGTGTATAATGCTTTCCTGAGTACCGATAAGCCCCTCTTTTATATGACTAGGACCGTCTCATGCTGAAGCTGTGTTGACAGCTGCGTAGCCTCCCTGTATTCATTGCACGAACCCATAAATGGAGAACGTATCGCTTCCTAGGATCTGAATATGGGTCAGATCAAATTCGTCCTGGGCTTCTTGACCAAAACATTGACCAAATATCGGTGGGTTCCCAGGCGAGTCATAGCTTTCAATTGTCAGTACAGCGCTGGCAGCTATTGCTGTAGTAGGATTCCTATCTGTCCCGTTTTTTTTCCGCTTTGTCCCGGGCTTCCTTTATGCTGCTATCACATGGCGCGAACCTTATAGGCTACAGC
The DNA here is from genome assembly GCA_003675405.1 of Hericium coralloides. NCBI lineage: Eukaryota > Fungi > Basidiomycota > Agaricomycetes > Russulales > Hericiaceae > Hericium > Hericium coralloides. The sequence continues at coordinate 65,879 of QUOP01000240.1, read as the reverse complement.
CCCATGGCGTGCGAGCGCTAGGAGAGAAAGTAGGTCACAGGCACGAGTCATGTTCGGCGAAGGTACCTTTCTGGTCCAACTATGGGATTGTAACGCATTCTGACAGCCTTGGACAACAGTGCTGAGGATCCCCGTCCTTGCGCTTGAACCAGCGTCGTGCGTGTATTCTCATGTCAAAGGATGGACTTCCCCCGCGGAAAGTCAGCTTGGCCATTCCTCCGTTTGAGGTTTCAGCTGGCTGCGAGTCACCGGCCGGACAATGCGCGGGAGATCTGCGAACAACGTCGGCTTGCGCAGCCAAGGTCCCACAGCTCCAGTACTCCACAGTCGACCCTGACATGGAATGCCTAGGCCCCCACGCGAGAAGAACCCGAAGAAATCCACGTAACGAGGGCCATTTGTGTTCTGTCGATCCTCTTGCACCGCTACGGCTGACGGATGCATAATGCAGGGAGGAAACTGCCTCTTCGAAGGACGTCGGCGTGCAGCTCTCTCGCTGTCGGACCGAGCCCCCGACGCGGAAAAACAGAGATAGAGATGTACATATCACTGTGTAGCCTTGTGGGTACCGGGTTTGACGGCATTGTCACGGGATGAAACCCATCATATAATGCTGTCCTGAATCATATGCCTTTCATGAGAGGCACTGCTATTGTCAAGCTTCTAATTGCCGTGTTCTTAGAACCCGTTCGTGGAACCGCGACCGGGGCTCAGCGCTCAAGCCGAAGCTGCCGCAACAGTACCGAGCGAGAGCTACGTAGAGATACGAACCCTGATGGAAGATCGCCTCATGATATCCCAACGTCCCAGCATAGATGGCACTGTGAAACAGATGAAGTAGTCCAACAGAGACTGGATTCGAAGATTAAACCGCCGGTCGCCGTCAAGGAGGAAAGCGCCGACAGCCTTAGACCAGATAGCACAGCAGAAACGACAGAGGTAGCGATATTTGGGCACTGAAAATTTTTATTTCAGAAGGAAGATAATGAAAAACCTAACAACCTCCCCTCTGACGCCAAGAAATGACAAACCTATGAACACCACTTTAGGGCGCCGTAGACTCCGAAAGGTAATAGATTTGGGTAGGAACAAGTCGAACATTTTCTTCGTGTTCTGGGATAATGTTCGTACAGACTTAAACGACGAAAGAGCCGGGTTCAGCGTGCTTCGGCCTACAGCGATGAAGCCAACGTACCGAGAGCGTCGATGGTGCCAAATAAATTTTCTGGAAAGCAAAAACAGAAACACCCTTCAAGTCGGGAAAGCCTGCCTGGCGGCAGTCCGTATGACAAGTGCTCACGTCGGGCTACTGTACCATTTCGGTCGTAGGCTCGCGTCACAGGTCACAGAGACCAGCGAGCCTAGGTTTTTCTAGTGCGTATAATTTTCTTTCGATTATTTGGATTTTAAAATGTTTGTCACACCCAACATTGACGAGCCTACGACCGAAATGGTACAGTATGTTTCGTAACTTGAACAGCTATGAAGAACAAACTTGCGACGGCGAAACATACCAAGTAGTACGACTCGTGTGGTCCAGGATGGCTTGAAGATGGTAGCTCAAAGGCGGATCGTAAGGCCACAAGCGGGACTGCGGGTTTTGCCACTGTAAATCTTCCGCTATTGTGACCGTGCCGTTGTCACGACAAATTTTGCAGCTCTGAAATTGTGAAAACGTGTAGAGAGTCGAGACGTTCGATGCAGCATGACGATGATCAAAGTGTATTCTGAAGATTGATGAAGAAAATGATCAAGAATAAGCTGCACCCGCTGGCAGTCGTCAAATCTCTTCAACTCGCTGCGCCCGAAATACCGGTCGGTCCAAAAACGGCGTTGCCCAAATAATCGATTTTGCATGATAACAATTCAAACTACCAGGATGGTGCCGAAGAGTCTATCATACAGTACCTACTTAGAACAGCACATACTTACGGCGTACAAGGTACGAACCTCATGGGAAAAGCAATCTTACAGGCATGTCATATTCAAAACACACTCATGGTACATATACTAGAGACACGATTCCTTCAGTCCGTGATCAACGCCGGTTCGGTTGAGAGGGAGGCGGCTTTTTTCTGCCCATGAGCAGCCGTTTCATGTCCCAACAAATATCGGACATGGTGATACAGCCTCGTACAGGGTGGAAAACGGCAGAATAGCTCCGGCACTGAATCCAGGCTGATGTGAGCGACGATTCTAGAGCACACGTATATGACGAGACACAAACTTGGGCTGGAACGCTGACAGTCCTTCTGGTGGTCTCTCCGTCGGGTAGGCGTGTTGAAGCGCGATCTGCATTTCTTGCACTCGTAGTATCCATCTGAGTCCTCGTAGTTGTGGCTCTTTGGCTCAGTAGATGAGGCGGATGGAAGCAGCTCTTCATGACGATGATATGCTCTTTCATGCTCCCTCAAATACCGTGATTCGTGATGCAGGCTGGTACAGTTTGGAAAGCGGCACATCAGCTCTGGCACTGGAATGAAGACGACGTGAGTGATCACTAGGGCACGCGTATATGACAAAGAGACACGAACGGGGGCTGACATATTGGCATGTCTTCTGGTGTTCATTCCGACCTACGCTACTGTTGAAGCGCGATCTGCATTTTTCGCAAATATGATACCCCTCCGAATCCTGAGGCCAATATGGTTCCGGTGTCTTGAGCCTGTCAAGCTTATGAGCATCGTGAAACGGTGGGGACAAATGAGATGAGACGGACGGAAGCGGTTGTGGCATCAACGAGCTGTACTGTCCAGTGTATTGTGTGTGGGGAGGAGGTCCATGGTCTTGTGGCAGAATAGGGACAACGTGCCGAAGCTCCGGCAGGCGAGGCAGAGAACCAGGTATAGCTCGCTTCGGGTCCAGAGGAGGCAAGATAGTAAGGTTAGGTAGCAAGCCGCCTCTTTGCCTATGCTCAGGGACGTGAAGATTCTTTGCGTCCATGTTCAAGGGATCAAATTCGTCCTCGAACTGCGACTGAAATTATTAGCATCAGTGTTCAGGCGGTAGCGATTTAACTGACGTGGTCTGACGGCGCAGGAGATCGTTTGGGAAGGGGTTACTGAGCCAGAAACGATATCATTTTATATGTTTCCCATGAGAACGCCTCATTGTCTGAGAGCTCGTTCTTGGAGCCTGGGCGTCGGCATTGAAATGAGTCGCACTTTGACCATACGGCGGTCCAAGAGCTGTCGCGCGTGCGACTGTATTCCAACTCACTAATCAGAGAAACGAGGAGGTATCAAGCACAGAAAGCTTGACGAAAGATCCTGCAGAAGGATTGGTTCGTAGTACAAGGGTTGAACTAGCATTTCGGTCGGGCAACAGAAGCCCGTCCGACGAGCTCTGCACAAACGTCTAGCCTGAGACATGAAGTCTCAGTGGTTACGGGTGGGTTTGGACCTATATTTCAGCGCGCTGACCATGGTGACGCTCTGACCAACACGCACGGGTCGTCTCTCCTAGATGATGGATCGTATGAAATTACGACACTTTGGGGATGGGAATGCCAGGCCGCTGTCGCGTTGCAAAACAGCGTAGGCTGGTGAGAGAACCTGATAGGTGATTATCAGGCCACAATGTCGTCGAATGCATCCCGTACGCCATTCAGAATACGCTGCTGTTAGAGGGCGAGATTTGCGAGAGTCAATGAGGGGGGGCATATGTCAACAGGTAAAAACACACAATTCGAGCCCACACCCATCCTGTCTCATCATCCGGCCTCGGATGCAGTACTGTAAACGCCATCGAAAACTTGATCAATGGTCTTGCTCGGCCTGAAGACCATTCTGTGCACTACCCACATGCCTTCGACCAGAGCTTGTACCGAGGAGACTTACAGTATGATAGATTAAGTGCAAACAAAATTGCGTGCGAAGTCCTCGCTGAGGCAATTCGGGAGGGAGTGTCGGATGTGATCAGGTATACGCTGTGAAAGAGAGCAACGTTCATGGGGCCTAAGCTGGCGAGGAAGTCAATCAAATTAAAGCAGGTGGACCCGGCACCTCCGACGTCGACGATTCGGAAGCAAAATCAAATCTTGAAAGGCTCGTTGCTTGTTGTCCCCGGCGAGCGCAGACTGCAGTGCTGTCGTTGGTTTCGACTTACTGCGAACCTACAATCTGTTAGCCATCGCCATCATGACGGTCGTAGCAAAGCCCGAGATGAGCCCAGATGTTTACAGCAGATGTGGCTCCGGGCCGACCGGCAGTGCGAGCGGCCGAGCAGCAACTCTTCGACTCGAATAACGAATCCGTCACGTCTTGCACATCGTCTGCCTACAATTATCAGGTCAACGCTGTTTTTGCGCCCAGTGTATGAGTCTGTTTCTATGCATAGGTGAGCATTTTAGTTGCGAACACCTTGCGACTATCGACGCCGATTTCGCGAGCAGCTACATAGCCAGATCTCATTGACGTCTAGAGAACTAGAGGATACCAAGATTTAGCACCCAGTCTGCCTTTCTAGTTGTGATGATTCACAATATTCGTAGGGAAATGGCTAGAAGTATGCCTCTTCCAGGCGACGGTGCCCTACCATTACGCTGTCGCAGACGGCGCATGATCTCTCCTGAGAACGCGTCGCAACACTTGGCGCAAGCCCTGAGACAGATCTGTCTGGCAACAGGTTCGACATCTCACTCGGAATTCATACCATCAACATGGAAAAGAACGCTCAGATGAAAACGCCGCAGAAGAAGCCGAAGGACGCTGAAATTAACTGCAAAATCCTCGTCAAGATCTCCGAGAACAGGCAAGCTGAGTCGATACGTTTCCATTCAGAAGTGACTCAGCTGATCGCCTCCCCTTTGCATTTCAATGCCATGTCATCTACTGGTGTGCCTGCGTCTTGGCCTCCCATCTTCGTGCGCGGAATGCCGCTTCTCATCCCGAAAGGCAGGACAATATGAGCACTGAAGGGGATCACTTCGTCTCCATATCAAGCATCGCGGTCTGCTGCTTCCTAGCCTTCGGCGGACGCAGAGTCCAGCCCCTCAAAGCCCCCATTAATTACTGAGACATTCCCTGCGTCATCTTAGGCTTTCATGTCCGAATTCAGCTACCGAGTGGATCTTCCTCCGACTCGAGCAACTGCGATACTTGTATTGAACAAACGCTCCACGTTCAGGTACGACATTAAATAGTTAGCAGCCGGGTCTCCGTTAATCACAGCCCAAGGTACGCCATAAAGAGAAAGACGCGCACAGCACATCTGGGGATGGGTGGGTTCTGGGCAGACCGACTGTCTGGGCCATGTGCGAGACGTGCCGCTGGCCTGTCTTTGGACCCCGTTGGTCCATCGACGTGGAAATACTGGGTAGTCATTGAAGGTCAGAGAGGGAATTATGTTGCTTCCCTGCATTTCATCGACATAACTAGAACGCGAAGATGTCGGGTTCTAACTTGCGTGTCACATAGACCCAACATAGACGACTTAGAGGCATCGCAGTGGCGATCGGGGCTACCCGCCGCTGCACACACGTCATGGCCAGCAAGGCAAGTTACGCGCATTGACGTCCATCGTTAACAAGAGAGTATGTATCGACTATCATGTTTGAGCCGCCGGCAGACCTGGGCCCAGATCGGAATGGATGCAGCTCTGTACGAAACAACTCCTGCCAACTTGGCAGTCATTATACGTCAATCACGTTATGTATTGCGTAATTCCTTTGCCGCGGTAGAAGTGGCCCTGATGAAGTAGTCAGATGGCCAATCGCGGCTTGTGTTATTCTGAGTACGCACAACATATCAAATCTGCAACATGTAAAGGAAGCTACAAAGCATTATACATTATAATTTTACATTTGCCAGTAAAGACGTGCCCAGCTCAATCTGCGCCATCCGTCTTCAGTTGCTGATTAATTTTGATCCTCCTCATTGTCGCGCAACGGGTTCCATCCGCAACATGTTTGTCGCGGTCCCGTTCAGAGTGAAATACTCTGTTGCACAGAGGATTCGTACAGAAGAAGGCTGGCGCTGGACGAAAGCGCGGTGAGCTGTAAACAGGAGCGACGCAACGCGATGAAGCTACGCACCTGGTTTCCCGGGCGTGCATGTACCCTGTGCATGATGGCGCGTCACCATGTCACTACGGTGGAACAGTGATTGGCATCGCTTGCAGATGTATCTGCCTCGTTCGTCTTTGGTGAAGCAGGTTCCCCGTTTGTAACCTTTCTTGGATTTTGGGCGGCTAGGAGGAGGAGGGTCGTCCTCGGGGCCAAGTTCACTTGACGTAGAAGATCCGGGACTGGGCGGGGTAAACGGTGCAGGCGAAGAAAGACTGGGAGTTGATGGTTTGCTCTGTTCAGGCTCCGGTGGAGGACGACGTGCTACGGTGTCTGTCAGTGGACTAGGATGGGCACTGGTAGCTTGCTGGTGCCCCGGTGTCCGAGAGAAAGAATCACTAGACCGAGCCGGGTTGCGCCGCAACGGAGGTGGACCAACATCAACGAGACACGGGTCCGGACGAGTGTACTTGTTCGGTTCGTATGCCAAGGTAAAGAGACTATTCGCCCTCGTCTGGGGCGGCTTCTCGGCGGTGCCAAAGACTCGAGTGACGAGATTTCGATGAGTGTACCTGCCCATAACGAATCGACTAGAAAGAGATGAAAAGGGTTGAGGTGATGCGCTCAAGAGGCTAATAGCGACTCACGAGGAGGAAGTACCTCGCTAAGGGCCTCCCAAGGCCATTTTATAGATTGGCGACGAGATGTGGCATCCTTGCTTAGACTTCGTGCTTTGTACAAAGTCCACCTCCTGTTTGATTCCGCTCCATAGTGAGAGCAGGGATTCAGGGCCACAAACAATAGTAGATGCGCAACAAAACAAAGGCATGCGCTCGCACCACAAAGGCACAACTCACAACACTATGGAGCAAGCCTGTCATCAAATCAAGAAACAACCATCGAGTCGTCACAGTCAAGATCGAGGCGCACCAGCAGCCTGATACACACGAGATGCTGGTGGCACGTCACTGAGAACAGAGCTTTCTCGAAAACAGTCAATGTCAGGTACGAATAGACGAGCGCATGAGCAACCTACAAATTTAAACGTGTGGCGTGATACTGGCGTGATCCCCTAATGGTATAGAAATCGCTGAGGTACTCGCAGGACACAGCGACTTGCCACCGTTGCCACCTTGCACTCTGACTTGCCTATAGATCATCGCAGATGATGTTGATTTGCTATCCAGAAATGCCGACGTGGCAAGCGAGAATAATCAGAGTTAATCCAGCTGCATTGGCCATGCATTTGACGAGAATTGCATGGATACGGTACGGCGAACATTGGAATTGTGAAGTTGCAAAGGATCCCGGACTCAAATGAACGCCGGCCCGAATAGAGCAATTCTCCGGGCCGACACCGCTCCCACGATCCTCTACTCTCCAAGGCCACCCACCTGCATTTCCAGACTCGACGCTCTTTTCACAAGTACTGGCCGAGCCATTTCGCTCCGCTGGCTATGCGTAGGTCAGTATCTGATTTCAAGAACATCTTATGCGTTCGGAGCTTAGTGACCGTCACGAAATGAGAGCCTGGATACTCGGCCGGTGCGCCAAGCAGCAACTCCTCGACCGCAAGGAGTCACTTGAAGAACTCGACGATACTATCCACTACCGTCTGTGAGTAGGTGAGCTTCAACCACATCCCAATCTCATGACTTCGTCTGGATCGAAGAGCCCAGCCCAACTGCTGTTCCGGCGAGATCATTATGCCAAAAATTACACTTCTCTCTGGTCCGTCTTCTGAACGAAGGCTAATGTTTTACAGGACAAGTACCTAGGGTTACATTCAGAGTGGTCCATGTCATCTTTGCAAAATAGACACGGATACCTCACCTTGCGGAAAACGCATGGACTCACCTGAGGAAGTGCCAGACTCACGGTCTTGCCGCGCTCACCCGACGCAATTTCGGGAGCCTCATGTCGGAATTCATACCGTCAACAAGCGAAGACGAAGCCCATCCAGATGAAAACTCCGCCGCAGAAGCCAAATCCGTGCCCTTCGGAGTTCATCCAGTTGGGTACTTTCCCTTCGCGTTCTATCTGCCGCGCCCGCCCAGCGTTCCCTCTGCACCCCGACTTCCCATCTTTGCGCACGGAATGACGCTTCCCGTCCGACAAGGCAGGACACCCCAAGCACCGAAGGCGATCACTTCGTCTCCACACCGATCATCTCCTACACAGAACGCAGCCCGCCGACGCCCCCATGCGTCACTGACATCTTCCGCGCCACCGCGTCATAATAGGCTTTCATGCCCGAGTCCGGCCACCAAGCGGAACACCCCCGCTCGAGCAGATCCAATGCCCGCTCGGACATCGAACTGCCCCACGATCAGGGACTGCGTCCAATACTTGGTAGCCGGGCGTCTCCGCGGGCGGTGCCGTCGGACGGACTCCCTGGATGACGACCGTACGAGCTGGGAACGCGAGCGCGGGCGGACGACGCGCCGGTGCGAGTGCAGCCCCGGACATGATCATCACGCCAGCAGCGCTCGTCCGAGCATCGACAGCCCGACAGCATACTGCCATACACGCCACACAGTACCACCCCGGATCTTCGAGGCACGCACCGCACAGATCACGACCGCCCCACCCGACACACATCGCGGCAGCCCCGGAGCGGCGATCGCTGCTGACGAGCGGGTGGGGCGCACGACGCCGACACGCACCGCCCGGCCGGATGGGGCAACGCGAGCGCGGTGCCGCCTGCGCGTCTGAATCAGCCCCGCGCCCGATGGGCTTCTCCACCGCGGAGATTGGGCTCGCGGCGGGCGGCGGGACCTGGGCTAGACTGGGCGCTGGAGGACAGATGCGGCTGTGCGTGGACGTCGGGGGCTGCGCGAAGCTTGAACGCGGCCAAGCACGCCGCACTCTCGATCTGGAACGCGGCGAGCTCGATGCTGGCACTGAAGTGCTGAACGGAGCATCCCGAAGCCCGCCCGTTCTCCGAATCAGGACGGACCGGCGTCTGGGTCAGTATACGTACGCGTACATAACGCGGCACGCGGCTGCGCGGATGACACGTCGCAGGCATGCCGAGGACGCGGATGGGGATGCGCTTGTTGGCGGGGCGGGTATACACTGGGTATACGTGGCCGTGGAGCGGAGGCGCTGTGGGCGTGCGTCGGTATGACGGCCACCGCGCGCGCGCCAGGATCGGGATGCGCAGTGCCCCATCTACTAGTAGGTCGATCCGTGGACACTGGACAGAACGGGTCGATGAAGAACGCTTGCGGCGTCAGGCACGGCGGGCATATCTGGGTGGGGCGCGTTTCATTTGGGGCGCGGCGGGGTGGAGCCTGGGCGGTGCGTACCTCGACGACGCGCGACACGATACGTCGCGCAGTCATGTCAAGCTGCGCCCCCACGCCCGAGGATACGCCTCGCGTCTCGCGTGGGCGTATGGCCTGCAGTGCTATCCCGGGCGCGGTGCCTCTGTGCCTGCTGCTGCCATTCGTGTATGCGTTCACGTCTATGGGCTTGCTATCGGCGTGTGGGGGTGAGAAGGCGGGCGCGGGTGGATCGGGGGAGTGCCTGCCGGTGCGGGTGCCTAGGGCCTGTCGCGTGCATGTCTGTCAGTGGTGGGTTGTGTGTGCGGGTGTGCGCATATGTACGAAGTTGAGCGTACAGTGTGTGGATGAGCGGGCCCTGAACGGCCATGATTCGGGTATGAGCTGCTTGGGACGGAGGACCAACTCACGGAGATACGCACCATAACTACTTTGGACGGGGTCTGGAAGACGCCTGCCACAACGGTTATTCAAGCTACTAACAACAGAGTTGAAGACATGCAAAGAAAGGCACGTATGAGAATCGTCAGGGCCGGAGCAACGCGTGCCTCGACGACGATATAGGAGGACACAGGCTGCTTAAAGCCATACCTGCACCGATACGAGAGCAGCGTGCCTGCGTCCCACGAGCACGACGTGCAGGATTGATCCGCCCCGGAGGTCCTCGATCAAGTGGTTGACAGACAGCGTGACGATGCTGGCTCGGGGCACGCGGAACGTCGATTCTACGAGGATAGTGCATCTCGAACGCGGTGCACGACAGCCATCCTTCAAATCTAGAATTGAACGTGGAACATCCACTTCGACACGACTTCGACAGGATGTCGTCGGGGACGGCCGAAAGACCATGGACGACAACGTCCCAAGCCCTCACGCTGCACCCATGATATACCGCCGAAAATGAGTGCTTGAGTGCGAAGACGTCGGCCGCGAGAACGAGGCGGTGCCACACGGCGTCGCATCTCATCTCACCTTCCACTCCGCCTTCGTGCGCTGACCCCGTGCTGCGTCCAGCCACCCCATGCGTCATCGTGTCGTCGTTCCCGCACAGCCTGTCGAAGGCCCACGCAAAGCCAAACTGCGCACCGACACGCACTTGGCGCTTCTCGAGTGCGCACGGCAGGCGCGCGTGCGGAAATACGCACGGGCGCTGGGAGAAGCGTTACGGGACGCGGCGGGCGCGGTCGGTCGGAGCGGTATTTCGCCAGGAGCGGTAGCGCGTTCGGGGTGCCAAGCCTGTGCGGGCTCGGTGTTCGCGTGGGCTGCGGGCCACGAGAAACGGAGTGAATGGGCGGCATGGGGTGTGCACGCCGGGATGGGGACTGTGGGACGTGCTACCACTGCCTGGGCGAGGTTGTCGCGTACAAGCATGAGCAAGTCCGAATACGCTGCGATGCGGGGAAGTTGCGGTAAGGTTTGGAAGCGCGGGCGCATTTGCGAAGGCGAATAAGCTTCCGCTGGTTCCGCGCGCGCGGAAGACTGCTGGATTTAGAGACGCGTTCTCAACATATGCGGCCTGCGTTCGAGGGCATGGTATGCGGGTGGACGATCGTCGAGCAAGATGGGACGGGAACGCGCCGCGCCCGTTGGGTTTGACAACGTCAGTCCTGCAGTGCTTGGCGCGCACGTTCTAGCGCGCGCGGGGGGCGGGTTCGAAAGGCAAAGTGAGCGTGGGCGAGCAGCGGGGGACGGGACGCACGCGAGCCCCACGCGCGCCGTGGGATGGGACCGCGTCGGGAGTTCGTGTTCTGAAATTGAGTCTGGGGACGCTTCGACGTCGACGAGAGCGGGGGGATGATCACTGGCAATATGATCGCAAGTCGGTGCCATCACGCTGCCATCAGGACGTGCCACACAAAGATCAGCATCTGCGCGCGTCGAGTCCCGACGTCCGCGTGTCCACGAGGCGGTCCGTGCGCGGAATTTCCAGGAGAACAATAGTCGATAGAACAAAACGTGGAGAACAAAGTCGAGACTAGTAGCAGCGTGTACTGTTGTCTGCAGTGCCCTTCACTCCAGTCACGGCTGCGGCGAGCGGAGGCGTGGCTCGGTTGGGAGCACGCGTGGTGGCGTGGGAGGTTCTTCCGGGGACAAGCGAGGGAACGAGGGTGTGAATTACGTGCGAGCCGGGCTGCCGGTGGAGGTCCATGGTCTGGAAAAAGACGGGAATTGGAATTTAGTTGGCGGGGTGAGTGCTTGTGAAGAATTCGAAGGGACGACTGCTCGAAGCCAGGGTCGCCGACCCGTACATAAACCTCCGTCCACCCTTCCCTTCCCTCCCTCCCCCACCCGCCGTCAAGCTTATATCCCGACACCCACCCCCGACGATTCAAGCTCGTCCGCACCAACCACGATCGATTATTTTTCCTTCCGCGTCCCGCCTCGGACTTCTAGAATTCCAACACACACCGCGCTCACGTACGTACACGGCCGCATGGCATCAAACTTTTCACTTCTGACTCTGCAGCTTCTTATACGCACCGTCCAGCCAGCACATCGCTCCGTCTCCGACCCCCTTCTTCCGCTCCTTCACGCCTTCGTCCGTAGCCACGCGCTATGCCCCCATATCCTTCCGAGCATCGACACGCCGATGCACGCATGCCAATGCACCTCCTCGACGACCTCGCTGCAGCCCGCGCGATTGACAACACCCGCATTGCGGACTGGGTTGCTGCGCAGTGCAACTTCGCGCTTTCCGAAGCCGAGCTTGACCGCGAGCACGACGAGTTCGCGCAACACTTTGCGCTCCGCGAATCCAAGCTCCTCCCCGACGACTTCCACTTTGACGACGCCGACGTGGACTACGTGTTTCCCATTGACCACCGGCGATCACGCAGGGGTCCGCTGGTGGAGAATGATGAGGATGACGCACGCGAGCAGGAGTCTGAACTGCAAAGTAACACATACCATCAGTTCCCAGTGCCCCCAAGTGACGGCGCGGAAGCGCACGTCGCCGGCGCCGAGCCATCGCGCGAGGAAGCGCTCGAGCACCTCGTCCGCGAGATGAATTCGTGGCGTGTGCCCCGTTCGTCGACAGCATCCTCGGCGCCGTCCTCCGCGAAGCCCGCCGTGAGGCACACTCGCCTGCGACACTCCCGTTCTACCTCCAACCGCGACAAGGTTAGCATGCCCGTTTCTATTTCTGCCACCTAACGTCCATTGACGTCTTCTCTTCCCTCCGCAAACATAGCCCTTACCTTCCATCCCCTCGAGTCCTGTCCCTTTCTCAGAGTCCATCCCAACGCCGCCGTTCCCTTCCTCGCCCTCCTCCGCGGTGTTCTCCTCCTGCGCTCACACGCCCACGACGGCAACCTCCCCTTCAACGTCACCTCGGACGCCAAGCTTTCCCGCTTACGCTTCTCCCCCGGCAGTGGTGTACACCCACTCGCACCCACCCTCCCCCATAATTCGCCGCAAAACGAGCCCTAAAACATCGCTGGAGCGCCCGGACCGCGAGCACGTGCTTGCGCCGGCGGCATCGATAACTTCTCTCCGGGACCGGTCTAGCCCTGAGCACACTCTGATGACATCAGCATCTTACGCTTCCCTGCGTGCACGTGCAGCTGCAGCGCCCGGCCCGGAGGCGCCGCCGCTCACGACGTCCGCGTCCTATGCCTCCCTCCGAAGCCGCGCATCGCGCTTCCCGTCCATCTCGACGACACTGTCCTTTACGCTGGACCCCGCGCCGCTGCCTGCGGTGCCGACGACACCCACCACGCCGACGCCGACGGTGTCCGTCAACGACACACCGCCGCTGACGAACTCTTCGTCCCTCTCCTCCGTCCGCGGCACATTTGCCTCGCAGATCCATCTGCCGGTCGTCGAGCAGGACGACGCGGAGTACGTCCACGTGCACGCGCCCGCTCCCGCACGGCAGGACGAGGGCTTCCTCAGCGTGTACCCGCAGGGCATGGACCACTGCGTCAGCCGCTGGAGCGTCGGCACGTCCGTGCACGGCGCGGACGACCCGCCGCCTCTCCCGCGCAGCGCGCAGGCCTCGCCCACCAAGGCCAAGTCCATCCGCAAGCGCGTGCTCTCCTCGCTCGGCTTCAAGTCGCGCGCGAGCACGCCCAAGGCGCCGCCCCCGACGCCCGTCCCCAGCGGGCACAACTCCGCCGCGCCATCGCCCCTCCCACGCACGCCGCTCGCCTCCGCATTCCCGATCGTCGAGGACGCCGCGTCCCCAACCGAGACCGCCTTCGCGCCCGCCGAGTTCGCCCTGCGCGCCCCATTCCGGCCGCGCGCGGACAGCGCGACCTCCGCGTCGCTCATCTCCGCGAGCGGGTTCGCAGCCTCGCGCGACGCGTCGTGCATCTCGAACGCGGGCTACACGACCGACGACGCGTTCGCGCGCCCCGCGCTGCCGCGCTACATCACGGACGGCGAGGACGAGACCGTCACGCGGCGCAACAAGCGCCTCTCGTGGGCGCGCCCGCGCGGGCGGCGGCTCGTCGTGAGCGGGCTCGCGCAGGACGACGCGCGCGGGGAGGCGGCTGTCAGGGCGTGGTGCGAGGGGTTTGGGGAGGTGCGCAAGATTGCGCGGCGCCGCGATGGCGCGATTGAGGTGCGCTGGAGGAGCGCGGACGTTGCGGATACGGTGCGTGTTGTCGTTTGATATGTAATGTGGTAGGGACTTACGGGGTGTATGATGTAGGTATGCCGCCTGCAGGCGCAGGTGCATATACAGGGCGCCGGGAGCGTCGTGCTCTCCTGGGTCGAGGACAAGCGGCGCTTCTGAGCGCTGCTTGCTCCGACCTGCCTTGCGCTACACGCGCCCACGAAGACGGCGCGCCCGCCGTGCCGAGGGAAGACGACCCACCCATTACACTACGCGACGCGCAGCGTCTGTATTCAACTGTACCGATAGCGGTCTGGCACGATCGAGGACACCATTGTAAAACACAAACATGCATCAAGCATCACCCCCCGGATTGTACACTGCAGGATATCTGTATCGTTGGTGTACCATCCCACTCCCGCCCGCTGCCGGGCTTGTCTGTTGTACGCCGCTGTGTTGTACTGCTTTCGCTTTCTTTGTTCTGTTGTGCTACCACGTACACGCTCACGCTCCTTATGACCTCACTCTCACGCTCTCTAGCTGCGCCGCGGCGCCCACTCACTCTCCGTCGCTCTATGCTCCATCTGGATTTCACGCTCCTTACGCTTTCGCTCTGCTATCTCGTCCACCAAACTTACCGCCCGGCCCTGCCACCCCCGTCTTCCCCGCCGCCGTCTTCGTCTTCCCATCCTGCCCTTCGTCGCATCCGCATTGCACATACTGTACCGCACACACTATCTATCTAGACACCGACCCACCCATCCCCGCTCATCACCCAGCCTACTCAAAAGCGGCCCTGCCGCACGACGCCACGCTCGCTTGTTGTTGTTCTTATTGTGTTTTTATTGTAGGTAGTTTTTGCATGATGCCCCGCGTGCGGGGCGAATACATAGAGGTTAGATTTCGATTTCCACGATGCCGGCATGAGGCGGGTGAGGGGGATTGACATTCGGTGAGTGGGCGGATCGCGGGGGTGCGCAGGTACTAGGTACCGTCTGTCCGTGTCATGTCGCGCTGCATGGCGATCTGCGCGTCTGTCACCGGCTCTGACAGTGACAGCGCAGCTCGCGACGGGGCACACGCGGCGCAGGCGACGCTCTAACGACACGGCTCGGATTCATTGCGGGCGGACGCGTCCTTAAGCTTCCAGCGCAGAACTGGCACTGCACTCTGTATCCGCCCGCCTTCTTCGAGCCCTCCAGGCGCGAAGCCCTTCTCTGGACACAATAGCAGAGTTCAAACCTGTCGAAGGTGAATCCGAAGGTCGAAGGCGAAGGTCGACTCGAAGGTCCTGTGGCTGAAGGCGTGACGGGCGCTTGTTTTTACATAATGTCACCGGCCTTGTCACCCCCAGCTCGAGCATTGTTCTGCAAGCGTCTGCCAGTCGTGCGCCACAGTGTCGACAAGCTCGCGCTCATCGCTTCCCGCCGTCGGGGTGCCTGCCTCGTCTATAAGTCATCCTTTCTGGAGCGCATTTTCATAAATGTATTTTCATGTGTATCAATTACACGATTCTTGAGTTCTGGCCCTATCCAAGCGGAGGCCAAGTAGTTATTGCCGTAAGAATAATGACACTACGCATGCCAATAACCAGCTGAGTTGCCGGACACAACGGTGCTAATGCTCCCCCCATGGATGGAGAACTCTTTAGCTCTCAAAAAATATGGAATGTGTCAAGAAGTACAAGATACAAATGGAAAAAATCAAGCTCGCCGTCCGGGACAGCGACGAGGCATCCACTCCCATCGTGCGCGGCAACGGCGAAATCCCGCAAGGCCGAAATGGTCACGCTCGTAACGATCAGTCACGACAGGTCACCGAATGTGGCGCTGCGCCACAGGACCTTCGAGTCGACCTTCGGCTTCGACCTTCGAGCCCACCTTCGACAGGTTTGAACTGACCTAATGAACTGAAAGCACCCGCACCGCGCCTGTTCTAGTATCGGCGTGGCCACGCGCGAATAGACTCATGGGCTTCCGCAGGCAGGTAAGCCCGCTGCTGCTTTGGGAGAGCTGCGCTCTGCGTTCGGCAGCGCGAATGGGCGCGTGCGGGGTTGTGTGTCCACGCAGCGGACCAGCGGACCGTGGCACTCGAGTCGTATATGGGGTCTGGGGCCGCGGGACCCGCGATGACGAGGGCGTTGCGCCGGCGGGAGCGCAGGGTCGGTGACGACGCTGAATTTGATTTGGGCGATGGCGACAACACTGCCGATATTTGTCCAAGTGCGGCCGCGGCCGCAGCCCCGTCGTGCTGCTAGATGGAAAGTCGCACGCGATGATGCTCATTTGCGGGGCCGTATTTGTCCTGTGAGATGCGGAGAATTCGAATACAGTTGCGGACAGTCAAAGACATCCAGTTTTGGGGCCGACTTTTCTAGCCTCCGAAACCCATCGGAATTGAAAGCTTTCGATGAGAAGAGGCTGCCCACCAACTTTGAACCAAATCTGACGAGCCGTTCTCTTAAAAATCGGGTTTTAGTATTTTGACCCTCCCAAAATTTTGGCCGGCGCTAAACAAATCGCTAAAAATACAAAAGAAATAGCAAAATGCTCAGTTTGAAGAGCAAATCTTGATTCCATCATTGAAATTTTGTGCGAGACCCACCCAGAGGGGGAAAGAGGCCGCCTTGCACTGGCGCCTACGGGCGCTTTCACCAGCGCTTCGGGGTCCCGTGGGCATCGGCGCCTACAGCACCAGGAAAAGGTGTTTGTTCGCTGTCATGAACATCGAAATATGACAGATGGCGAACGCGCCCGACCTCGGGGACCCGACTTGGGTTGGATACGGCGTGAAAGCCGCCTCCCACAGCTCCAAAAGGGGTACATAACGTCACTCAAAGGGCCGAAAATTTTGGCCAACCCAAATTCTCGTGGGAAAAACTTCGGAGGTGTGTTTTTGGACGTTTCTGAGCATCCTGAGTCTGATCTTGGACTCAGTTTCCCTCAAAAAATTCGTGTTCGGCCGCTGTCAAATTGGATGGCTTTGACTGTCCGCAACTGTACTCACATCACGCACTGGCACGCAGCAGTCCCCCGCTTTAGCCGCAGAGCGCGGCGTGTGCGCGTCGCGCGTCCCCAGAAGATTTCGTGGGCAGGTGTGCGCTGGCCGCGGTTCAAGTCTCCGTGCACTGGACGCTGCCATTCTGCGCGGTCGTCTGGCCGACCTCTGCGTCCGAGTCTGGGCGCTCAAGGTGAGTCAGCCTTCGGAGTTCGCGTCCGCGGAGCGCCCCCCTCAATGATGCCGTACGCGCCAGATGCGCTGCGCTGTGCTGGTCCCGCGCGGTCCATAGTGGGTCCATGCAGGTGCGCGCGTCGGGCGCTGGCTGCCAGAGTTTATTTAGCGTTCGAGCCTCTTCCACGCGCACGCGCGCGCTACCAAAGGGGGCTACTTCAAAGGGGGCCACGTTTGTAGATGCGCCGGTTTAGGTGTGCATGTTGCCTGTTTCGTCATTGCAGGGTGCATCGTGTCCTGCGCCTCGGAGTGGGCGCGGCGGCCGCGATGCATGCGTCCATGCGTACCGGCATCCTTCACGGCATTCTAATCTCGGTGCGTCTGTTTGAGGGATGCTGTCTTCTGGCGTGCCGTGATCGGGCGGGGGCTGACAGCGCCGTCGGTGAGGGACGGTGCGCCACAGACGCTGGCCTGGTGTAGCCGGTGGACACATAGAGGCATATATGATTCCGGTCGTCTCGTTTCAGCCTGGACACCGCGGGCTCCGTCGATGCGCGGACGCGCTGCGAGATGTTCTGATGCTGATACTTCAGACTGCATTCCGCATCGCAGCCGCGGGGGTTTGCTATGGCCGTCTCTGACGATGGGCCGAAGCCACCGATGAACGACAGTGGGGATTCGGTGGGCTGGGTTCTGCTCGGTGGAGGTTGAAGGTGCGGAGGAACGTCAGCAGTGACGCGCAACTTGGAAGCGGAGATGACAGCGACGGGTTGCTCTCCACCCACTCGCCGCTATCATATTGTTGCAAGAGTCCGCGTCCATGATATGGAGACAAACGACTGGGTGGATGCGGAGGTTCTGCGCGACAGCTTGTCTGCTGAGATGAAATCACAGTGATGTTCGCCTGATCTTCGACGTATGCTCCATTATGATTTATTACCTTCGGTTTCATCTGCGGTGTCCATCTGAGCATGCTTCGTCTGAAACATGAATTCCGACGGAGTGCTGTTATTGCTGAAGTATTGAGAGACTGCGGCACTGTACTATGGGACTTTTTTTGGAACAGGCCGTGGACCTTCCGCGATGATACCAAGGCGGAGTGTCTGTCGACTCTTGAAAGACCACGAAGTCTATCATTGGCGTCGCAATCTCCCGTTGGAGGGTCCAGCGCGGGAGAAGCAGTCGTGGAACCTGGACTGCGTCGAGTGACATGACGAAGCACGCCGAGCAGTTCTATGAAGCTCGGCACCCACAAGGAACGACAAGACGCTTTCGAAATCAGATGCCCACCTATGCATAGAACGTGGTCTCACATGGCGCGGTCAGAGTGGAGACCCCATGGAGTTCAGGGATGAGGGTTTGTGGTTGAAACGTTGAGAAGCAGATGTCGATGAATCGAGGAAGTTCTTGTTGACGGTGCTGCGTATGGCGAACACACCGGCTCGCACGAAATCGGGCCGGAGAATTGCTTCATTCGGCGGGATCAGAGTCGAGCAAGTTCGAAGTTTGAATCGTTGGCCGCTGGGGAGACTTCGTGAAACACATAGTGGCTACAATTGAATCGCGCTCGCTGCACCAGCTGGGAGTTCTCGGACCGCTTTTCCACCAAACATGACGAAGTTTGACATGACGAAGTATTTCTGCCAATTTGCTTTCGCGAGGTGAGTGCATGTCTTCCTTTGTTGTGCAGGTCCGGTAGCCCGTGCTCAAGTAAAGGAGAGGAACAAGCCTTGGATCCAGATAGAGAAGGTGTGTCAGATGTGTCTTGACCAATGAATGTACACGTAGGATTGGTGCACCTTCCTTTACATGTTGTAAGCCCCGTGAGTATATCGCGCGCGGTCCCAGAGCAAGAATTGCTGCGATCGGCACTCCAAAGTTTACGGTCACGTCAAGGTAACACACCTTAACACACACTAACTGCTGACTTGGCAGGGGCGGGTCCGTGCATGGCTAGAGTGCATCCATCCTGGACAGGTCTTGTAGATTAGGTCTAGATCTGCTGGCAATCCCGACGCAATAATCGAGGCGCGATCCCTTGTGGTGACGGATGTCAAGGGCATCCTCCCTGGCTGGTCAGTGGCTGTCTCCGCAATGCTATCATACCAATCATGGAGATTGGACATCTTCGCATTCCATTCCTGTGTACGCGAAATCCTGGTCGCATCCATGGTGCTTTGCTCGGTTAGAACGGACCTGCATATGCCTGAATTAGTAGTGCTAGAAAATGACAACACCATGTCCGGGATGGTACCTATGATGCATTCCGTCCCTGGCTTGCTGAATAAATGAACGCGAGCACATCGACGAGGTGTCGGAAAGCGCACTGCTCCCGTGATCGTGAATTCCCAGCTTGTCCTCGTCGGAGAATCGACAGTATCCGTGGGCCAAAAGCACGCCGCAGTCAGGCAAACAGAAAGCCTGTCCATCCGCGCGCGCGGCCCTTGAAAGCCGCGTCCAGATGCGCCAAGCATGCCCTTCGCCTCGTAGGCTAATTTGTCGACACCTAGCTACTGAGCGTTTGACTCAGTACCTGATCGTGAAGTATATTGTCAAGGCGGGTTGTCGAATTACTGGAGTGGGAAGAACGCTTGGTGGCCGGGCTCGGGTATGAAAGACCAAGATGACGTGGTGGCGCGGAAGACGTCAGTGACGCATGGGGGCGTTGGTCGACTGGATTCTGCACCAAGCAAAGAGAAAGAAGGCATGCGGATATGATCGATATGAAGACGAAGCGATCGCCTTCAGTGCTCATATTGTCCTGCCTTGTCGGAAGTTCGTTTCGCGCACGAGGATAGCAGGCGGATGAGAAGAGGAATGCTGAGCGGGCGCGGCAAATAGAACACGAAGGGAAAGTGCCCAGCTAGATGGATTCCGAAGGTACGTATTCGGCTTCTGCTGCGGCGTTTTCATCTGGAACGTGCTTCGTCTTCGCTTGTCTTGGATATGAATTCCGACATGAGGCTCTCATAATTGCCTAGAAGGACCGGAACAAGACTGTGAAAGACTGTGATTCTGGTCCTTTCCTGGGCGAGGCTGTGTTTCTTCTACAAGAGCGTGGAGGCAAGGCGCCTATGAAGGTCTGCTTTCAACCTTGAGGGATGTCGTGTTCCAGTATCATTTATATAATTCTAGATATCGATGCGATATATCGTTAGCCGTCATCAAGACAGATACATACCAGGAAGGACAATTCCTGAACCTGACTTTTGTAGCTTCGGCTGGATCGACAAGCTCAGCTGCTCAACCCGACACCGACAGGCAAGCATTCCGAGATAACTACGCTAACAAGAAGCTCACTTATTCGCAATTGCAGATGTCCGTAACCTGGCAAAGCAGAGATGACAATAAGACCAGAGATCCAGACGTGAGCATGCATGGGATGGTGGTGGATCAAGCGTCGTCGTCCAGTTCTCCAGAGTTCTCCGAGTGGCGAGATGCAGGCGATTGAATCGATATAACGGTAGATCGCCAGCTGCGCCTCTGACTCGGACGCGTCTCTGTGGCCAACTCTTGTCTTGTTCCTCATTGTCTGTCTTTTCAAAGTGTGCCAGTTCAACTTGTTTTGCTCCTAGAATACGCGAAACCGTGGTGATCGACTGGCGTAGCCTGAAGAAACTTCTAGATATCTTCAAGAGTGGCGCCCGGCAGAGGCGCCGGACGTGCATCACTGCATGAGTCTCGAACGCACCATCAGGTCAAATGGTCACCCCTGGGCTAATACTGGCTAGGATCGTGGTCGAATCCACGACATTCGGTTGTCAAAGCAGGTGAGATTCACTGTAGTACTCAATCACTGCGCATATAGTGCAAGTTTCAGATAAATTCAGACGTCGCATCCGCCGCCTGTGGCGAGAGACCTTGCCGTGCAAAAGCAGCCATGCATCGCACCCTCCGATCGGTATTCGTACAACAAAGAGACAATAGATTGATGACAACAAATGGTAGTCATACAGATGCATGATGAGTGGGGTATCATTGTACAGTTGGTGAGTTATTAGAAGCAACGTTCGTTCGTCAGCTGCGAAGTGGTGAAAATGCGAAGTCAGCTCAGGGTCGTGCCCACCGGAAGCGACTGGGTACTCACTCTTTCATTCAGTCGTCATTGTAATTGCGATTTAGAAGCTCGTTCAAGCCGCGCACCACTGTCCCAGCGCCCTCCTTGACCTTCTCCCGCTCCTCTTCGACGACTCTCGGAAGAACCTTGCTCTCAAACCGATCAGGATGCCATCGCTTGATATGGTCCTTAATCCGGTCTTTCGAGCTCTTCTGCTTATCGTAGGGATAATGTCTCGAAAGCACGTACGCCTCGATGGCGGGCGTCGACATGTCCTCAGGTTCAGAAGGCCGCTTGAACACGGGCCAAGGAAAGTTATTCCAACCCAAGCCCTCCCCAGTCTTCATGACCTTCCATTTAGCCTCATGCGACTCGAAGATCCGAATAATATCGTCGGCGGTCAGCATCTTGGATGTCCTGGCCTCCTGCTCGCGCTGCGCCCTCTCTTGCTGCATGCGGAACTGCTCCTGCTGCAGCCTCGCGCGCTCTTCCTGACGGCGTGCCCACTCAGCTTCACTGAGCATGCTAGGATGGGGCGACGTGCCGGGAGCCCCTGCCGTGGATCCTGACCGAGACGGCCGAGGGGCGCTTTGCGGAGAGGTGGCAGTAGGACTAGGACGGGCGTTCGACCAAGTCGAACTGGCAGAACTCCAATTCGACGAAGTGCTGTTCCGGTCTCCAGAGGATGCACTAGTCGTGGATCCCGCGCGATGAGGCGCGGACCATGAAGCAGCGCTCGAGGCTGAAGCCTGGGAGAAGCGACCAGAACTCGTGCTATCGACGCTGTCTTGCCGCTTGCGATCCTCCGCTGCAAGGCTCTCCTTCCGCTTGCGAGCGATCTCGGCATGTCTGAGATACATCTCTTCTGCTTGGAGATAGCCAGGGTCCAGGCCAAGCGACGCTTGGATCTCTGCTCGTTCTTTGGCCTCCTGCTCTTCGCGGCGCTTCTGCTCGTCGTCGGGTCGACGCCTTTCTTCTTCGCGTTGCCTTTGCTCGGCAAGCTGACGATGGCGTTCTTCCTCGATGGATCGGAGTCGCTGTTCCTCGTTCATCTGCCTCTCCAGGTCCGCTTCCCTGCTGCGCTCCTGCGCCGCCTTCTGCTTCTCCTCGTCGTCCCTCCGTACCTGGTCCTCCGCGAGCTTCTGCTGCTCCAACCTCTGCCTCCGATCCTCTGCCGCTTTCCTCTGCCGGTCTTGCTCGTCACGAAGCTTGGCCTCAGCTTCTCTGCGATTCAACTCCTCTTCACGTCGACGCATGTCCGCCTCTCTCTGCCTCATGTCTGCCTCCCTGCGCCGAGCCTCTTCCTCCTTCTGCCGGAACTCCTCTTCCCTCTTCAAAGCGTCAATGTTCCTCAGCCTCTGATCTTCCTCTTCGATCAACCTTGCCCTCTCCTTCATTGCCTCCTCCTCGAGTCGGGTCTCTTCCTCTTTCTGCCTGGCCTCGCCCTCTTCCATCTGTCTCCTGAGTTCCGCCTCCCTCTTCTTCATCTCCTCCTCTTTCTTCCTCATCTCGGCTTCCTTCCGCCTGACCTCAGCCTCCTTTTTTTTCAATTCACGCTCCCTCTTCTTCGCCTCATCTTCCTTCCGCTTCGCGTCTTCCTCCATCCGCCTGATTTCCCCCTCTTTCCGCGCCGCCTCCTCCTCCTTCCTCCTAGCCTCCTCCTCCAAGCGTCGGGCTTCAGCCTCCTTCCGTCGCACCTCTTCCTCCTTCTGCTTGGCCTCCTCTTCCTTCCGCTTCATCTCTGCCTCCCTCCGCCTCGCTTCCTCCTCCTTCCGCTTGGCCTCCGCCTCCTTTCGCCTCCCTGCCTCCTCCTTCCTTCTCAACTCTTCCTCTTTCTTCATCGCTTCCAGCTCCTTCTGTCTTGTCTCCCGCTCCTTCCGCTTCGCCTCTTCCTCCATCACCCTCAGCTCTTCCTGCTTCTGTCTTGCCTCCTCACTTAACCGCCTCGCCTCCGCCTCCAGCCGCTTCGCCTCCGCCGCCGCCCTCTTCGCCCCTTCCTCCATCTCTCTCGCTGCCTCCTCCCTCTTCGCCACCTCGCGCTCCAGGTCGATGCTGCGCATGCTCCGTATGCTCTTGTAACTGCGCATGCTCTTCATACTGCGCCGATCCAGCTCCAGATCATCAATGAAGTCGTCGTCCTCCTCTCCATCCGACGCCTCATTGACCGCCGGCCGCCGCGCCGAGTCTCCGCGCACATTGAAGTCCTGATACGAAGACCGCGAGCGCAGGCTCCCGCCCGTCCACGACGTGCGGTAGTCGTCTCCCTGGAACCGCGGGCGCGGGATCTCGATCCCCCGCACATCGTCCGGCGAGCGCCGCACAGGCGCCGCAGGAAACTGATACCGCAGGCCCGGGCTGCTCGACAGTGGCACGCGCGCGGGCGCATCGTCCGTCGTGAACGACCGGCGCGTCGACACGCGCTGCCGCGCGCCCGGGCTCGTCGAGAGCGGGAAGCGCGTGCCGGAGTCGTCTGCGGCGTAGGCGCGCCGCTCGGGGATCGCGCGCGCGCTTGCGGACGGCGGGATGTAGGGCAGCGTGTCGGCGCGGCGCGGTGACGTGCCCGGGCCAAAGGCGGGGCTGGCGGTGGGAAAGCGTTCGTCGACCCGCGAAATGGCGCGAGGACTTGACGATGGCTGGCGTTCGGCGGCGAGAGCCTGCGACACACGCTCCTCATTTCGCGCACGAGGGAACCCGGTCCAGTGTGACTCTGGCGCAGGCCCGTACATGCGATCGCGTTCAATGGAGCTGCCGCCGTAGGGCTCTGATGGGCGTTCTGAATACCTCGGATGCTCTGAGTTGACGGACCCTGCACGAGACAGCGATACGCCAACCGCCGCGCCGACGCCCGTTCCGATGCTGGCAATGCTGCCGCGACGCGAGGGTTGATACTGGGTCGACGAGGATTGGTACGCGGGATTCGTCGCGTGTTGGAGCGTGCGCGAAATACCCGAAGGCTGGCTGGCGGGAGGTGGGGGTCGCCAAATTTCAGCAGGTGCGCCGCGAGTGAACGAACTCGAGCTCGAGCGACGATGGCTATTGGGACCGTTCATACGGGGCCTGCTGGGTTGGCGTCTAGGATCCTGCTCCTCTTCTTCCTCTTCTTCCTCGCTCTCTCCCTCCTCTTCCTCCTCCGTGTCCCCATACTGATCGTCCTCGTCATCTTCGCGATACCTGTTGTCACCGGGGCGCATTGGAGGTGGTCCCGGCTGTCCGCGCCGACGGAAATTGTTCATCCGTCCAGGGAGAGGAGGCATGGGCTGTCGTAAGGTAGGAGCGTGAAACGCGAGGGGAACAGGTGGTGGTGGTGGTGGTGGCTGGGGAGGTAAAGGATAAGGGCGATTGTCCAGTGCGTCATCATCTGCGGATTCGTCCTCGCTTCCGGTGGCAGCCGACGCGTCACCGCCTTCAGAGGAACTCGAGGGGGGATGGTCCTGCTGCACTGAGGCAGCAAGGTGGGATGCACGCGGTTCCGGCGCGCGAGCAACCTGATCGTGGACATTTGGAGACTCACTGAGCGGATTAGGTGACTTCTCGCCCTCCTCCTTCTTAATCTGCTCCAAAATCCTCTGCTGCTCTTGCTTCGCCTCCTCTGACCAGTTCAGATCGACCTGTTGACCTGACGCCCAGCGACGTTGGGAAATCTCGTCAAATAGTTGCCGATTAAACTCTTCCTGCGCCAGTCCACGAATATTCCTCATACTCATCTCGAAGTCCTTAGAGATTTGTGACTTAGTTTCCTCATCGACCGCCTCCCCCAACGCCGTATCGCGAGCCTTCTGCGCCTCTTCCACCATCTCCCTCATATTCCCCTCGATGCGCTGTCTGGTCTCGGCCTTCCATTGCTCGTCCGGTTCAAATTCTGACCTTGTCTGAGGTCGATTACGAATTGCAGCAGCAACAGACGCCTGTGAGGACACGGACATCAAGGGAAGCTAGTGACGAAATGCAATTCCAGGAGCGAAGGATGTGTGCTTGGGAACGCCAGAGTCGACCGAAAGATGAAATCGGCGACCGCGATGGGGATTCGTTCGGTGTGTGGGAGGTAGGGAGGGCCTGCGCCGTAGATGGTCAGTCACGGCTGGTCAGTCGTAGTCCTGCCTAGAGCGACCTGCCTCATGGTGAGTACACGCGTCAGGAAGTCGCGGGGCTGGCCCCAGGGATGACTTCAGGCTTACCTCTTCGGCCTGCAAGCGGAATCCTGTCCAATAACCAAGGCCGCGGGGCTAGATAAGATATTCGCAAGAGCGCAAGCAAGAGGGGGCAGCGTGTCGCAAGTGCCCCGGATCTTTATACTAGCGCTCGAGGATAGAGCAGAGAGCCTCATCATCCCAATCACGGTACCGTAACAGTCTGCTTTCCCACGGCTGAGGCCCTTCTCTGACTATCTTCACAGCGCCTCTATCCTTGATATTCGCACACACAATTACGACCTTACGTTGAGATATAATGGTCTTCACGTTTTGTTCTCCAAGGTGATCAGTACGTATCCATCCTCGGTGGATCCACAGCGTTCTGTTCCAAGATCGACAGGCTTAGGTACGGACGTACGGAATCCGGGGCACCGTACGGCACCAAGGTAAGCTACGTATACAGCACTTTGCCACAACTGACCTTATTCGCACTTCCAGGACAAGTGCAAACGAGTATGCCTACACTGTACTTCGATTGCGTGCCGTTTACGGACGAGTCCGACCTCCGCAAAATGATCTTACCCAGATCATCCCCGCATTCCGCTCCTTCTGATCTCTTATCTAGTCATCGATGAGTCTTCTCCCCTCATTCCCTGTTTGCTGTTTTAGTCAGTGGTCCAGACTCATTCCGCTACGATCGCCACATCTTCAGACTCGTTCACCGAATAGAAGCGTCGCACTCATCCCGACGAATGGACGTCTCGACAACGTTTCTGTGAATTGGTGCCGAATACCATGCGCAGGTCTATCTTGAGCTGGAAAACATACAGTGAGCGACTGCACGAAGCTAGATAGCGCACGCAGGCGTGTTTGAGCTGCATGGCAAGTGCCCAGATTTAGTTAAATCATGATCCTTCATGTTCTGCAGCATCGGGCCGACCCCTAAATCGAAGGGCAACAGACGGCGATGTCCGACTACACCACTGACTGTGAAGATGCGTTTACAGCATATCGCTGTTTCTACGACACATTGCAGGTAATTCAAAGCGACCGCGTGATGCCGCACTTGATTAAGACGCCTTCTCAGACTGCCTCGAGGCGCGACTTTCGAGCATATAGATGATAGGTACCATTTTCTTACTGATAGAACATCGTCCCGAATAGACGTACAATGGATTTTAAAGCTCCTCTCTAGCGCACGTGCCGGAATTACGACCTATGTAACATGCGAGCGATACTGCCCAGGTATTTTCTCGTTGTCCATCCTCATCGTTTTGTTCGCTCTGTTGTACGTTACGTTGATCTGCTATCCTCCTCGCAGTGCAGGCCGCTTCCAAGTACACTTGACGAACTCAGCCAATGTACGTTCTGCGTCGATGATGCCCCAGTCTCTGCATCGATGACTACCCTATAGGTCGGGTGTTTTGCTGTTGGACGTGGGCATCGACGCTGTCTCGTCGCTCAAGATTACCGATCGAATTTTCACCCTCAACAGCTCTCGATCCCGAAATCCTGCAAGGTACGTGTCGATCAATTTCGATTCACGGGCATACTAATCATATATAATACGGCATAGAAATCATAGACGAGTCACTAGTAGTCGAGACACAATTACACACAGAGAGCCCTGCTCCCTGAATACGGCCATCAAGAAACAATCAAGACATAGATCAGAGCCCACGACCACTGCATCCTACTGCATCCTCAGATCCGTCGAGAGCTTCCTCCAACATTAGCAGTAGCTGCCACTCGTTTGAGGGCCGCCGCATGTCGAACATACGACTGTCGATAAAGGTAATGTTCAGGAGAGGGGCCTAGGTTACGCTCTCGTGCCTCCTGCTCTTCGCGCTCCTTCTGCTCCTCGAATCGGCGTTGTTCCTCTTCACGCTGCCGTTGCTCCGCAGCCTCGCGATCGCGCTTTTCAGTTGCGTCTTTCGCGCGCTGCTCTTCTAGTATCTTCCGACTTTCTTCTTCTGCCATTCCATTTCGGGCCTGGGCCAACTTGCGCCTGTCTTCTTCTGCTCGCTGCTTCCGCTCTTCCGCCCTCCGCTTCAGCTCTGCTTCGGCCTTCCTTTGCTCTTCTTGTTCTTCGCGCAAGCTGATGGCGGCTTCCCTGCGATTGAGCCCCTCTTCTCGTCTCTTCACTTCTTCCCCCTTCCACCTCAAATCCATCTCCTTGTGTCGAAGCTCTATCTCCTTCCTCTCCAGCTCTTCCTCCTTTCGCTTCTGCTTTTCCTCTCTCAGCCTCGCTTCTTCCTCAGCAACCTCGTCTCTAATCGCAGCACCGAAGGCGTTCGATGCGGCCTGCGCCTCCTGCTTCTTCCTCTCGAGCTCGAGCTCTTGTTGCTTGATAGCCTCCTCCTTCACCAGCACCTTAGCTTCCCGCATGGTCACGTCGCCTTGCTTCTTGCTGAGACCCAGCTCCCTCGCCCTCACTTCCTGCTCTCTCTGATTGATGCGCTCCTCAGCGCGCCGCGCCTGTCGTTCTCTCTGCATCGCCTCTACCTCCCTTTGGGAAGCTTCCACGCCCTTCTGCCAGGCCTCCTCCTGCTGACGTCTGGCGTCTTCCTGGAGCCGTCGTGCCTCCTCCATCATTCGATTTGACTCCGCCGCTTTCTTCGCCGCGTCTTCCAGCATCCGATTGATGTCCTCCTCCAACGTCGCATCCTGGCGACCCGTGGCGTTGCTCTGTGCAGGTCTTGTGCGCTCTTCGCTTCGCGGACCAAAGTTCTGCCGCTCATATTCCAGGTCGACAATGAATTCGTCGTCGTCGTCGTCACTCTCGGATTCGGGTTCACGGACGTCATGTCGCGGCTGTTGTGCCGACGCGCGCCACTGCGGCACAGGCGCTGCGTTATCATACCGGGCCTGCTGCGTCGGCGCGCCCCACGCTTGCGAATCTCGGTATCTCGGTTGCGGGGGCGCCCGTTCTGTCGTCCATCGTGTCCAGTCAGACTGGGGTACGGGCGGAGCGCGAGGGTCAGCGTTGTATGTGGGAGGGGTCCAGCCCTCGAGAGGCGCCGGCGGCCCGCGCTGCGGGCGCTCGCCCCTGCGCTGGGTGGGATCTGAGCCGAATGCAGATCCCTGCATCGCGCGAGGCTGCTCTCCCAATGGGGGGCCGGGTCTAAAGGTGAAGGCGGGAGATGGTGGTCGCGCGCCGGGGGGAAGCGGCAGTGCGCCCCGTTGCGCAGGACTGGGTCTGGCGTATGCCGAGTTCAGGGATGCCTGACGAGATAAAGGGACATCGCTCATGGGCCGGCCAGTGGGCGGTACGCTGATCCGCCTTGCGGGATTGCCGGGTGCGTGAGGCCTATCTCGAGCAGGATTGAAGGTAGGTTCTGTGGCGGGTGGAGGGATCCAGAGTCGTTGAGATGGTACAGGTACGTCGCCTGAGCGTCCATGGTCGGTATTCTCGCCAGTCCTGCCCGCACGCACCGATGGTTCGTCCTGGCTGCCGCTCTCCCAGGTTTCATCGTCATCGCCGCTGCCTGATCCGTCTGTCGTTTCTTCAGTTTCTTCGTTTATTTGCTGAATGTTGCCGGGAGGTACTGCCAGCCGGGGCTGTCCTCGTGGGGCTATGCTTGGTCCAGCCGAAGGATATACACGTATGGATGTATTTGACGGGCCTGCGACTGTAATGACGTGGATAAGCATGTGCTTGAACATATATCCTCAATACCCACCGTTGGGTTCGCCCGCATAGCGAGTGTCCTCTGGCCTCCGAATTCTATCCAAGACCGTCCTCGCTTGTGTCGTCCATTCGGGATCATTCTCGTGTTCTTCTATTGCAACGAGAACTCGATTGTAGTACTCCTCATTTGCCATGGCGAAGATGTTTTCCTTGCTTGACATGAAGTCCGCGCGGACTTTTCGCTTTGTCTCCTCGTCTAAAGCCTTCGCCAGATCGTCATCGCGGATCTTTAGTGCTTGTTGAAACGCTGGGTCTAGAATTGCTTTGATTTCCTTGTGAGTATTGACGCTCCAACTCTTGAAGTCGTAGTCCTGCTTCCAAGATACAGCAGTACGCCCGGGCATCTCTGAGACCTCGGACGCGAACAACAGCAGGCACGCGTGTTCAGTAATGAAGTGATCGCTCCGATAATGACAATGACGACACCAGTCCGACTTTCGGATTTCCAAAACCACGCCGTCAGTCTAGCCGGACGAGAATCCGCTATATAAGGGACGATTATTGTCTCGTATATGTGGCCCTGAACGTATCGTCGTAGTGAGCACGACCGTTGTCGTAGGAAGAAATTCGCAGGTGTAACGTATCGTACGGCTTACCTAGTCAGACTGAACTTGAAATGAATTTCTGGTCGACGTTCGAGGGGAAGATAAGATCCTCGAAAGCGCGAGACCAGGAAGGGGGCGAAAGGCCGTCGTCCATGCTCCGGATCTTATAGCAACGTGCACACATAGCATCATCATACCCGCTGCCCAGAGCTCATGACCTTGGCCCAAGCGCTGTACAAACAACAAAAGCTGTTCTCAGCCAGTACACCTGGCCAAAGCCTTGAGGCAGAATCTCCGGATGTGGGCTGCAAGCCTGGGTATGGTGAATCATCGATACGCGCGATAGAAGTTCGTCGAAAAAGGGATGGGTAATGGTATCACAGGACCCTTTGTCCAAACATGGGGTAAAGCGCTGAACAACAAGAGACATGTACTTACTGAGTATAAGCACCTCGCCACACGCTCTCAAATCGACATATTCCTTCCCCGTTCGCCGTGTGGTCACATTCCCGCCAGTTGTAGATGGAAGCTGGCGTCGGGAAAACACGCCCCAAGCTCAGGTTTTGGCACATTATGGGAAGTCGGAATGGCAGGCGGGATCAGGGCGCGTATACGCCACTCCAGTCGACCCAGACAGTGGTCCAAAGGTCAGCTCGCAGCCATCTCAAACCCGCTAGCCGCAACAGGGCCGCTCGTTCTCATCAGTCCTTCCTTTCCAGCCAAAAGCGAATTAAGAAGCCGCATAAGCACCGAGCGCAGTCGGCTTATATGACCAAGTCAGGATGGACCTTAATCGACGTCACAGACCTTGGTGCGATAACATACAAAACTGTCCCAGCAGCCCACGCTCCAGTCGAGTTCATCTGCCGCGACGCCACACCTCCTTCAGTCACGGACACTGCGCCCAGCACACCTCGAACCTCGCTATCGAAGTCCTCCAAGTGGTCGTGGACCGTCATACCGTCGCCCCGGAAGCAGACCTCAGGACCGAGGAAGCGCTTCCGAAAGCCGGCTGCCAAGCCTGCTAACGAAGCCGTCGATGAACCTCCCAGTCCGCCTCCGCTCATCAGGGGACTTCCAGAGGTCGAATGGCGCTATCTTGGCCTGCCCGTCCCGAGGAAAGATGAAGAGCTCAGGTATCTTGAGCAACGCGGTTTGATCTCCCTACGTGAAAAGCTGAATGCATGGGCCGACGAAGAGCGAGCGAAGAGCGAGGCCGTCATCGAGGCCAGGTGGAACGGTCGCATAGCAAGGGGCCAGTCTGCCCAGCAACCTCAGGCCACGCTCGACATCTGGCGGCACCACCGCGACCGCGACGTCGCTGACTGCGAGAGGAGATGGCGAAGGCGTGCGGATGAGCGGTTTCAAGACAGGTATTGGCAAATCATTTCCGAATACACGCAGATACAGGATGCGGCGGCGCATGGGCTCCCGATTAGCGCGGCGGAGGCGCGACACCTCGTGAAGACCGATTTCAGCAACTTCGTAGGTATCGCACGTGAGCAAGCCGAAGAGGACTTCAAGAGGCTGGAAATTCCGCGCGACCAAGCGCACTTGGAGAAATTCACGGAGCCCCTGCTGCGTTCGGACAGGTACTACGAGCGGTTGATCAAGAAGTATTATGAAGACAAGGACGTGCGGCGCGAGCAGTATATGTTGAAGGTCGAGATGGAGGTGATCCATCGAGAGAGGATGAGGCGCGTGAAGGAGTTTAGGAAGGCAAAACGCATCAAGTAGGCAATGCAGTATGCGTTCTCTATTGACATGTTCATGTCGGCTGATTTTTTGCCAGCCCTTTGCGCGGAGAGAAATAACTTGTGGCGATTGAGGATCGACGATTTCTTAACATAGAAAATGCCTTTCATAGTATTGTGTAGCCAGAGCTTAGGAAAGTCCCATTATTGATTCGCTGACCCAGAAAATCGCCAATTTGTGATCGATGGGCACCGATTGCATGGCTTTAGTCACGCGCGATACCTAAGTCCAGGAGTAGAGCCAACACGAGGCATAATTCAAGTCAGCGCGCATTCATGTCCTTGAACGATTCCACTCCAACGACTTATCCGTATTGGAAAGTCATCCGAGAGTTGAGTATGTAGTGGCAGCCTTCGCACTGATTGTGTCATGGGGGCTGAGCGCATAAACGCAGGGGACGGTTGGAAGGATGTCGATGTCAACACGTGTATGATCAAGAAGCCATTGCGATCCCGAAGATGAGACCTACCCAGAGCGCGCGGAGATATCCAAGCCACTTGCTCTCGCCCCCCGCATATCCCACTCGTCAGCCCTCAATGGCTAGTCAAAGTGATGCCCCGCTCCATCCCAGACACTTGCAGAAATGCCGCAAGGCGCGCGAGATATGGAACTCGATGAAGGATCAATGGCTGATGGAGCGGCGCCAGCTCGAGCTGTCCCTGGCATACTACAACCATGTCCGCAGCGATCCTGGAGTCCCGTGAGTGTCGCCGCACTTGGCCAAACAGCAGCGATTGATCCAATCCACCGGTATGATATCGGGCCACACCGTTTCCCAGTGAATTGATCAGCCAAACACGCGACGCACTGGTCACTTTCGCTCGCCATGCGCAGGCCGAGTGGAAGCGGCGGCTGAGAAACGCGGACATGATGGAGGACGACTGGTTGACGGGCGACATCACTCCGGAGGAGAAGAACGAATTGGAAGCCGTGATGCGTATGCCATATCCGGTTGAGAGTCAATCGAACAAGACGCAGCGCGGGCGTACACTTCGAGTCTTGAATCGCCCAAATAGAACGCGGGCGCCTTCTCGTTCAGAAAACGGCCTGCAGGACAGTGGGCCACCGCGACACCCGCAGCTAGACAAGGCAGCGCCACCTGCGTACCCGGCGCGTGTATGGTTGCCACACCCGGCCGCGGGGCAGAAAGAGAACAAGGAGGTATGTTGATATCTGTTTATCAGTCCCGTTTCCAGAGAACAACCTATACGCCTTACCTTCAGGCCAATAAGAAGGCGATACCCCAGCCGCCAAAGCCAAAGGTGCAGAAGAACGCAATTCCCATCCGTCCTCCTACTCCGATGGCAGAGCACCTGGCCGAGACCAACGAGGAGGCGAAGCAGGCAGACCCACCCAAGACAAAGGAGCAAGATGGTGTTCGTGCCCAGAGCCGGCTTCCGTTCAGATCCTATGCGGTATTTCTGAGGGACGACCCTGAAGACAGTCTGAGCGATGCCGCGCTCAACGACTTCGAGCTCCCTCAGCCGGACGAAGGGGAGTACCTATATCTGCAAGAGACCCGTTTCTTCGACTATTGGCACGATGTCAATGAGTGGAGGGTCGCTGACTGGTGGCGACAAGTCAACGAAAGCTTCGCGAGATACGAAGCTGACCTCAAGCGGGGCGAGGGCAAGCTCTCCGAAACGGTGAAACAGGCTAGGCTGAAGTGTCATGAACGGGAGAAGGAGTTGATCGATAACAAGACTTGGGAATTGAATCAGAAACTGGTGCAGGAGGCCTTCTGGGAGAGGATGGTGGAATACGTGCAGGTACGGGAGGCGAGGGAGCACAGCATCGCGATTGGACAACCCGAGGCGCGATACCTCTTGCACAAGCGGCTACCACACTTCGCTGCCCATGTCCGCGCCGCGATGGAGGAAAAGTGGTTGGACGAGCAGTTGCCACTGGATCTGGACGGCACGACGATCAAGTATCACCGCGGGCTGAGCGAGTTTGACCTCGTGCGCGGGATTGTCGCACGTCAGAAGGAAAAGGAGGCTAGGCGAGTGAGATACGAGCAGAAGGCAGACCGCCTTATCCATGCAGAACGGATGAGGCTATTACAGAAGTTTGCCGACAGGAAGAAGAAAGGTCGCATAAGTCACCCCAGGTCGGAGGGGTTCAAAAAAGAGCTTCGTGTGGCCGCCATGAAACTGGAACACGAGAGGTTGCGAGGGAAACCGAAAGGCGATAATGAGATTCACGAGAGGATCGTTGATTCACAAGACCGCTCAAGCGACTTGTATTTGATTGTCCTTATGCTTGTCAATAACGGACTAACGCGTTTACAGGGCAAACCACTTACCGTTTGCAATGAAGCTTCACCCGCGGGCGACCGACTCCGGGGACATAAGCGCCAAGGACATTGTCCGAGAGGCGAAGTGGAAGAAAGTCTGGCTTCAACGCTACGACGAACACGCCGTGTATACTGCCGACAGGCTTGCGAAGGGAAAGCACGACCGAGAGAAAGTTGAGAAGCAGCTTGAGCAGGAATGGCTCCGAACGCTGTACCGCGCCCTGGATAAGCAACATGAGACTAAGACCAAGATGGGGCACTTTGTAGAAGTACCTACGAAAGCGTTAGACTAGATACATTTGTGAAAACTCTTTGGTACTATGACCGCCGTTCAATGGTCATCTTGAAAGATGCTGGGCGAAAAATGTTGACACGACACGAATGAGGAACCGTGGGAACATCATCAACGCCCGATGCTGGATCACGTTCAAGTCGGTGTCGACGAACTCACAGAATCTATTGCGAGCGCTGTCACTGCAAACTCACTGTACCAGCTATTCGAAACAGGGAGAAATCGCGTGGAGATCTCACAAAGTCAAACATAGAAGTAAATTCACCGCTAATTCAAATTTTATTCCAATTACAAGCTACGATAAGAACACTTCCAGAAGACATATATGGCGATGACTAGGACACAGCAACCCGTACAGCAACCAGGACGAGCATATGGTAGAAATATCACATGTACGACGCGGGCCGTGGCGGGGGGATTATGATACGTTCTTCGACGGCAGGAACAGGCAGAAGCCCATCAGGCAGACTTGATGGCGTGACACCACATGGTCATAGATGGTCCTCCTGGCGACCACAAAAGTCCATAGCAGATACCGGAGCCAAGAGGTCGGGAAGGCAGAGCAGGGAAAGGCCGAATTATAGCAATTTCAGAATGGGTCGCGTGCTCCGTCACCGTGCGAGCGTATCTCCCAGACGAGCGAACAATTAGACCGCAGCCTCGGGGCGATGATACTCGAATGGAAGCCTATGCCGTCCACGTCAGCCCCCCCGGCCGACCTCCCACCGTGGGATGTCCTTATCGATGGGAGAGGTACCGAAGGGAAAGGCTGTCGAGTGAGGGCTTGAGAGGGGATGGGGAACAAGACACCCAAGTCGAGAACATGGAGGCTCGATCTACAAAACGTCGAAATGACCCATAAAGATCGACGGTGAAAAGCTAAAATGCAAAAAATCAATCAGTGGGTATGAAACTTCGAGATCGAGGGGAGGGGACTGCCAAACTAGGACGGCGGCTGACAGTGCAAATCGATAACGGCCGGGCTGTGTGGTCGGCCGAAGATAAAACTGGGGTGTCAATCGCAAAAAGAATAAACTAAATCACGTACCTGAAAACACATAAACTTATCATAGGGAATTTATCCCCTCGGCAGTGGACGGCATGCGGCATATGCCGCGAGTCTGCATAATGAAATATAAACATACACCACCACTGTAGAGGCATTTCTGCGGTCAGAATGGGTAGGGAGGCGAGGGGGTGTGCCTCGACCACCAGACAAAATTTTGAGGTCGTAGGAACGTCGGGATAGGTCGTTTCGAGCGAGACGAAGGGAGAGAGTCGATGAGCGGGGAGTGAATGCGGTGCAACCAAAAATGCAGCCGTGCGGACAAATATGCGGTCCCGAGGGTGGTCTACATACAATTCCTTGCATCCCGTCGGTCGGCGACGGTGCCCCCCTACCGTGGGCTCCGTATAAAAAGGCAGGCCAATGCCGAACCGCATGATACGTAGGTTAACACAAACCATCACCACCTACCCCATCCTATACCTATACCCATCCCCCTTACGACATGTCTACGACCAACAAAGCACTCACCGATCCTCGTCGCAGTGCGACGAGACAAACTTCTGAGCCCCGTGGCCGATCGACCACCGCCGATGTAAGTCCTTGCCGTTGTCGGCGTCTAGGCGCCCGTCGAACGACGCTGATAACGTCCCGTCCCCACAGCAACCGCATCCTGAAACGACATCCTCGAGGAGTTCCTCTGAGTTGAGTGCCGAGAAGTCAGATTTTAGCGACTTCGTGAGTGAAAACGTCGACGAGATCAAGTTGCATCCTGGTGCTGACGATACGCATGGACAGTCTCTCCGTGGGGACATTCAAAGCACCGACTCCTCGGCAGGAAGAGGGTCGTTTGATAGTGAGGAGTCGGCTGTCAGTGTGCATCTGCAACGCTGGAGGAAGGCGGTGTCGAGAGAAGGCAGTATGTCGGCCGACGTTCCTGTGATTGACTGTATGACGGAGCTCGATGGATCAAAAGATGCCAGTTCGGTGGAGATCCAGGATGAGGCTGAACCAACGGAAGCTACGGCATCCGAGGAGGTGTCGATCACCTCCGGGAAGTCGAAGCAGAGTATCGTTGGCCCAAAGGATCGTCGAAAGGGTATCCGCCAAACCAAAGAGGGCAGCACGAAGGCTGGTCGCAACAATGAGGCCAAGGGAGGCACCACCCCCAAGGAGACTGCAACATATGGTCAGCGAAAGGAGACGAAAGAGCTCACTCACCTCCTGGCTCGCAGCCGACGTTAACACCACCCACCGAGCCCAATCGCGTCTCCCATGCCTCATCATATGCCTCCCACTGAACATCCCCACCTGCCGTCGCGCCAGCCACCTTCCTCCCTTCCAGTGTTCCTTGCGATATCACCCCCTAGCGCCAGCCGCTTTCCGACATCTTTACCCCCATATATCCCATCCTATCCTCAGCGCTAGTCGCTTTCCCTCCCCACCTTCCCGTCCTCCGCGCTAGTCGCGGCCATTCCCTGTCCGATAGCGTCGGGCAGGCATATCATATACCCCCACCGCGACATCCCACCCTATGCCTCCCCCTCGTCTATGCATCTCTTTATCCTTCCCGCCTATTTATGATACCCCTCCGGAGGACACGGGGTCACAGAGATGGGTGTAGCATCCCGCACGGACCACACCCCCACACCCCATCCAACCCCCCACTCATCCCTGCCGGATAATTATGGGTCGCGGCGACAATGTGCGGCGCCCCCGCGAGGGCTATATCCCCGCCTGCCCCGTCGACCCCCACATGGCTACCTATCACTCGGAACCCGCGTGCACTCACACACGGAAGTGTACTATACTATGCCCGTATAACGGACCAGCCTTACTGTATTATTTATGATGTTGATGATGGTCACGCAGCTGTACGATACGACCCTGTTACACCGTATACTCCTTGGATGGACGATCGGATACGTACTGTTGGAGGTGTTGACGGGCGTCTTGCAATGTATACTCATGAACTCGGGAGCTCAGCGCATGTCTGTGAGGACGGAAGATTCGTCAGTAAAAGCGTCCGACGAGCGATGATGGCGACATACTATGAGGAAGAGCTTGCTGGGCATCATCGTCAGTGGTCGGTGTTCACACCTCACATCTTAATGGGCGGGGTAGGCTCGCGTTTGGTTTGGTGTAGCGTGCATGCTCTTTAAACAATCAAAGGTCAGTTTCGTTGTGCATAGCACGCAAAGACACTATGGCAACGAACCGAAAAATTATCTTGCAATCTTCAGTTTGACGACGATGATGGCGGCGATGCCGTCGGATATTCAAATAGCAAACACTCATGGAACGATTATGTACGGGATATGGATAAAATGATTTCTACGAAACATAGCGAGAACGTCAGCGCTGCATCCCAAGGCCTGTCTATACGACCGCAAGACGACTCACCATTGTCAAAATGCTGTCAGCGGTCATATTAAATAACGAGCCTATTGTCCCCCTCCCTGGTGGGAGCGCATCGAAGCACCGGCGATTGCCGGAAAACGCACGGACCAGTTCGCGCGCTAAAGTCGCTGATGGTCGAAAAAATGCTGCGTCCCCTAGACGAGTCGCGAAAACTGCGATCGTTGGGGAGCTAGCGGGAAGGGGTGTCGAGGTGTCGGGGTGTCGATGAGCATTTAAGCCCGTCCGTAGATGGCGAGGGGTGGGGATTTTGGGCGAAAAGGCCCGCCACGTAGCCGGGCCACTGAGGCGCGGCGCTTCTGTGGCTCCCATGTTCTAGCTAGCGAGAAATTGGATTCATGGCGGATTCGACCTTGCAGGTCATCGTCGTAGAGAATGAGAGCGACGACGAGGGAAAGATGGAGGTAAGGACAAGCGGAGAGGATGTGGGAGTGATACGGGTTGATGTAGCGACTTTGTTCCGCCGGGGTCCTGCGAGTTGGCCGCGCATCTGGTGTCCAAAAGAAGGCGGCCCTTTTGTGCGTCTAGGTCCCGTGTGCTGCTATCGTGCTTCCATCGCGCACAGCCTTGAGAGATTCGCTCTGATAGTGGCTGGCGTTACGCCCCTACAATTGGTGCCGATGCCTGCGTGGATAGCTGCGGCTCCCATGAGGGTCATCGCTGGCATCTGCTATCCTGACCTACGAGTCGTGAGCTCAGGAAAATGGGCCAGAGGGCGATTTAAAAACTCACAAGATTGTAAATCAGTGTTACCGGTGTCGCTGATGAACAGACCGTGGTTGTCGTCAGCGCCGTAGTCGAGATCATTATGGATCATTGCAGTGGGGATACCGGTGATGTGAGGCGCGGAAAAGTTGATGTCGCAGGCAGGACGTGAGAGTCGGAAAACGTACGGCGATTGCTTGATGAGAGATTATAAGGAAACCCTACGGTACGCACGAGGTTTTATTCTCCGTCTGATTGTCACTGTCGATTGGGCCAGGCCGTGAGCGTGGGCGTAGCAGAGGTGCAACTTTGCCCAATCCGAGTTATCGGGGCCCATCAAGTCGGTGCCATGTACCCGGCGCACCCTACAGTCTCTACAGATCGAGATCAGGACATATCGACTACGATGACGACCCAAAGACTTACAAGAGCAGTTGAGGCTGGTTCAGATGGCCGCACTAGTAGGAAAAACATGTACGATAGAAATCGAGCGAGCGCGCTGTCATGGCAGTTGAAACGTTCGCTGATAAAACCGCAACTAGAACAATACCGGATAGCCGCCGTTCGGGCAACGCCGAAATGAGCTTGTCCATGCTTTGTTCCAATTACACGCCTTGTTTCTACCTCCATGAACGGTGAAAAATATCATTTCGGCTGCCTTTGTACACCGAATGACCGTATACACAAAACATCCAGACTATAACACATCCCCCCCTACCTGTATCCGCTCTCGAAGGAAGGAAGGCACTCTCGCAGACCGCACAAACGCCGAAGACGACTGAAATAGCCCATCCCTCCATCTCCCCGTGTCTTTAACCTTACCACGGCACTGTAGGTACCTAGCAGCTATTCCAGACAGCCACGCGCCGAAAATCGTGGATTTTCTGACGAACATCTCCAGCCCTCCTCCACGCTGCCATCACGTGGCCGCGGTTTCGTGACGTCAGGTGCTCCCGCCCGCGGGCCCGCAACAGCACTCTTAAACCTCCTCCCCGCTGCTGCCGACTTGTTCCTACCCCCCTCGTAGCGTTTAGGATCCCTTCGCAGTGTATTCTACTATCCTATAGTCTCTCTGCATCCACACAATGACCTCCACCGTCTCGCCCGCGAGCGATGTGCTCCTGTACTTCATCGCCATGTCAGTCCCCCATCCTACTACCCCTATCTCAGCGCGCTGACCAGTGCTGTGCTCTAGATTCGTACCGCCCATCCCCGTGTTCATCAGTAAGTCGCCAACAGTCAGCCGCGCGGACACAACTCACCGCTCTTCGCATTGCAGAACGCCAGTGCGGCGCCGGTACGCCGCGCAGCATACGAGCGCAGTGCGGCAACTGATGGTGTTGCATTGCAGACTTGTGGATCAATATCCTTCTCTGGATCCTCGGTTGGATACCCGGCGTCATTCACGCCTGGTAAGCGCTCCCCGTTAGCATCCAGAGCCGGCGTTGACGCGTTCCGTCCAGGTACATTATCTCGAAGAGCGAGGGCGCCATGTAGAGTTAGCCTCGGGGACGGGCGTCGTATTTCATAGTACATTCTCGGTAAGTAATCGAGTCACCTGTCATGCATTTCGAGGCTTTGACGAGGTCCGTGCAGGTGCGCGATTTCGAAGAGCGAAGATGCCATGTAGAGAGAGATAGCCGTAATGTGAGTTGGACGGGCGGTTTCGTGTATCGCTCACGCTTGTATGTATTCTGGACACCTTCATTGTTGTGGTTTTGTTCCTCGCGAGTGCCTATTCTGGACAGCTGTCAAAGTCAGCGTGAGAACTCATGCTTTCAAAGGCACACAGAAGGAATGCGGACGCGACAAACAGTAGCGTGTTTGCGAGATGAGTCGAAAACTTCCAGTTGAACGAGCAAAGGACGCAATAGACACAGCTAATAGGGGTCGTGAGACACGTCGCGCATCTCGAAGAGGAAGGGCACCATGTACTGTGCGTCGGCGAGGAAGTCCCACGTATCGTTGCATCTGTAAATTGGACGCCTTCATCAAGCCTTCATCGGTTTGGTTTTGTCATGAGAAATGAGCTCGTAATTGCTGGAAGTGTAGACAATGGGCTACCCTGAGATACACACGAATAAAAGTGATCGTGTCTGCGGAGGCGAGTGGGAAAGCCGAGTGGCATGTTAGTAGAATGAAGCCAACTTCAAACGGCAACGACGCGGACTGTACGTACCAACAGACGCAGCTAAGGCCGGTGAAGATCATATACTGTACTGTAGCGGTAGCGCTCGGCGGAAAACGGGAATCAACATGGTGTCGTGAAGAATACAGACAAACATAGAAAGAGAAACAACAGACCCCGCCTCAATCGACCGTCTTGGGCGGGCGCCGCTCGAGCACCTCGACCCACTTCCGCGGGAACCACCCCTCGCGCCCCTCGCGCGTCCTGCCCTTCCACCACTCCGTTTCCACCTCGAGGCGCGGGTCCACCTCCACGCCCGACGCAGGATCGAGCTTGCCCATGACCGCGACGATCTCGTTCTCCGCAAGACTGAGCTCTGCGGGCGTCGTCGCCTGGAAGGGATACAGCGCACGGGCAAACGCGAGCTGCGCGGGGTCGAGCGGCGGGAGGCCCGCGCCGCCCGCGAGGACGGCCTGTGGCTGCTGCTGCGCGGCGCGCTCGGAGAGAATGCGCATGAGGCGGTGCATGGCGTACGGCACGCCGAAGATGGCGAGGAAGAAGATGACGAGGGGTTTCTTGCTCGCGCGCGGCGGGGGCGGGAGCGGGCCCTGCACGGGGCGGCCGTTGATGAACTCGCGGAACTCGCCGCGCATCGCGCTCGCGCCTGCGCGTCGGCCGAGGAGAAGATCGCGCATCCAGCGCACGAGGCCGAAGAGGCCGAGGACGCTGCCGAGGGCGTTGCGCAGCTGTGCGAACTGGTCGAGTACGCCCGCAAGGGAGAAGAAGGACGAGTGCGTGGCCATGAAGGTGCTCTCGAGCATCTGCGCGAGGCCGGTGAATGTCTGCACGACGGAGTGTAGTAGCGCGAAGGTCTGCGCGGTCGCGCCCTCGAGCGATTGCGTGAGGCTTGCATTCGCGGGGTTGTTTGGATCGAAGGGCTGGCCGTACATGCCCATGCCACCCATCCCGCCCATCCCCATCCCCATGCCCGGGTACATCCCGCCCATGCCGTACGATCCGCCGTAACCTCCGCCATACGACCCGTACCCGGCAGAGCCATATCCACCGTAGCCGCCCATACCATCGTACATGCCCGAGTTGTATGGTGAGTAGCCGCCGCCGCCGAGGCCACCTCCCAGACGGTTGTAGGGCGAATAGCCGGATAAGGGTGTATTGAAAGCGGTGCTTGTTGAAGCTAGTGATGGGTTTGCAAAGGAAGTAGGGCGGGTAGGAACAGATGGTGTAGACGAAGAGGACGGTGTCGTTGCTGATGGTTGTGGTGGGGCAGACGCTGTCGTTGTGGATGCGAGTGCGGGTGCGGGTGCGGGTGCGGCAGATGAAGCAGCAGCGCCGCCGCCATTACGCTCCCATGGTTTTGGAGGTGACACCATTGGACTGGTGGTGTTATGTGAGGATGTATGTTGAGAAGTTTCCAGACGGCCTACATACCTAGGACTTTCCCCATGCCCGGGTACATCTCGGACTGTGAGACGGCGAGTGAGCGTGCTTGGCGGTGAGTGACAGGTCGGGAGCGCTGCGATCTTTCCGACTCGCCCGATTTGGACGAGTGCGTCGATCGCTTGCGTCTTGCTCTGAGCTCGACGGCCAATGGCGTGGGGCGATTTGGCTCGAACACACCGAGGGCAAATGTGAGACTTAGGGCATTCTCTATTCTCTAGTTTCTAAAGACATGGCCCCTTGGACGCCACAGCAGGCCAGTCTCTCGCGTTCAGTTCTCGCGTAGCTAACTCGGTCTGGCTCTCTAGGTTTTCGACTCGTCTCGCCATCCAGTCTCTCAAGACGGGCCAGAGGTAAGCACTCGAGCACTGTGCGCAGAGGCACCAAGGAGACACGGCATCCACGTCCGCAAATGCTCTGTTAACGCTATCCGCCAAACGAGTGTCTACCCGGAATCGAAAAAAAAAAGCTCGCGCCCGATTTGCGACGCGCGAAGACGCAGCAACAACGGCGATAAGACGTGTAAGTGATCTCGCCGTACTCCACCCATCTAACCTGCGACGGTGGCACGCTCCTCCGAAGACCGTTCGTCCAGCTTGACGATGACGCCCGTGGTGCGCGGCCGTAGAAACCAGGCGAGGACTGGCGAGAAGGACGACGGTAAGTCATTTCGCCGTTTGGAAAGGCTTACCGTGTCCAATCCATCCGCAGCGAGAACGGCGCCATTGAGCCATGCCGCAAGCTCGTGACGCCATCGTTGACGTTCAAGGCGATTGTGGCGGCAAATCCGCCTGCCGTCGCGTCGTTGAACTTGATGATGACGCCCAGAGCGCGCGACGTGCAGCGGTCCGAACGCCCTGCATGGCACATCCCTCCTGGAGGCAGTGCGACGCCTCCGCCACGTACTTGATGATGACGCCCTTCGCGCGTCGCCCGGACACATTTCCGAGAGGACTCCATCCGTATGGATGTCGCAGACTCGTGCACGGCACTAGACTCAGGTCAGTAATTGTCAGCAGTCGAACAGTAAGCTGCTCACTGTGTAAACCTCGACAGGAACGCTCCGATACCCGGAATGGGCCCCTTCACAGCGCGACGTAACTTGAGGATGACGCCTACGAAGGCATGCGACAGCAGCTCGAAGACCGCCCGGGGCTGCCCACGCGACATACTTGATGATGACGCCCTGCGCGTATCGTGCGAGAGCAGCGCCGCGCCGCGCCGCGGGATGCCAATGCAGGGCGTGTGGGTTCGTGAGAGGGAAGATGGGTGGGACGAGACAGGGCCCCGAAACCGTCTCCCGATGCTGCAGATCTGCCGCAAGCTCGTAAGTCGCCTGTCGCATTCGAACGGCAATATCGGACTCACTTTGAAGAAGATCCCTGGTCTCCAGCGCCCCGACGTAACTTGATGATGACGCCCGTGTCATCGGCCGGCAAACGCATTTGCCTCCAGAAGGCGACCGCCCAGGCATCGCAAGGATGAGAGAAGGCACGGTGGGGCGTCGTCAGCGTGAGCCCGCTGACGCCGACTGCTTCCCCTTCCACCACTTCCCGCCGCCCGCCGCGGGGCCTGGAACCCAGAATTTTGGCCGAGAAACACCTGCGATTTGCGAGCTCAGGTGAATACGACTTCATCTCGGCTAATCTCGCTGCAGGCACTCACTTTGCGATGAAGATCTCGCCGCAGCCCATCGCCTGCAGACGACATCGCCGGAGGCGCGGGGACGTCGACGCCCGCAGCCTCATGACACTGGGTGCGGATTTTAATAACCGGTGACGAGATACTGGGAAATTATCAAATACAAAATATTACTTATCTTTTGATAACTGGCACTACAATATTGAAAAAAACAATGAAAAATCCCTTTCAATAGTCAGAGCTTGACTATGGAATGAAAAGTATAACTTTGATTCTCATATCACCATGATATTTCCACAATACTGAGCTCAGTATATTGCATTGGCCTATTAAAAAGCTTTTTTGAATAATTTTCTCAATTGCTTTGCAAGTTTGACACCAATTTCTTCTTAATAACAAATACAATATTGTAGCAATACCAGGGCCAGATTATGATGATGGATATGGTATATACCTTTTCAATACACACCACATAACTGGACATGAAAACTTGAAATAATCTTCAACTAACATATTTATACCTTTTCTATGGTTTCTCAATAACCAAATATCAAATATAAGAAAGATATGAAAACATTATGTTAAATAAGCCACAAGGAAGAATGATAAAGATATCATAGTATAAATGAAGGAAATATTGAAATGAAAGTTGAAGTATCATTTTAATTCTAGAGGCTAGTTACTAGAATGAAATTTAAAATTTCATGTACATTTCTCAGGCAAAGTATGAGTTTCAAATTGAAAAGATGTTACTATAGTATTGAAAATGCATTAAAAGGTTACAAAGAAGAAATTGAACAACATTCAGATCACAATAAAAAATCAATTGGAAGATCTATAAAAGATTATTGAAATCCAAAATTGAAACATAAACAGAATCCAAAATTGAAAGTACTGTAGACCTCCTTCAGTGTGCAGTGTCCAGTTCTGCAATGCCTTATTCTGTCGTTCCCCAGTGCTAGACCCTATAGTTTTGCAGTGCTGTGTTGTGCAGTACCATGTCTTGCAATCACAGTGCTATGTTTTGCAGTTTTGCAGTGTTAACTTTTGCAATTCTGCATTGCTACATTCCGCAAGTCCGCACTACTACATTCTGCAGTCCCACACTGTTGCATTCTACAGTTCTGTACTGCTGCATTCTGCAGTTCCACAGTGCTACCTTCAGTAGGTCTGCAATGCTGCAGTGCTATGTTCTGCAGTGCTGCAGTGCTGCAGTGCTACGTTCTGCAGTGCTGCAGTGCTACATTCCGCAGTGCTGCAGTGCTACGTTCCTGCAGTGCTGCAGTGCTGCATTTTGCCATGCTGTGATTCTGCGGTTCTGCAGTCTGTGGTTCTGCGGTTCTGCAGTGCTACGTTCCCGCAGTGCTGCAGTGCTACGTTCCGCAGTGCTGCAGTTCTGCATTCTGCCATGCTGTGATTCTGCGGTTCTGCAGTCTGTGGTTCTGCGGTTCTGCAGTGCTACATTCCCGCAGTGCTACAGTGCTACATTCCGCAGTGCTGCAGTGCTACATTCCTGCAGTGCTGCATTCTGCCATGCTGTGATTCTGCAGTTCTGCAGTCTGTGGTTCTGTGGTTCTGCAGTGCTACATTCCCGCAGTGCTGTAGTGCTACGTTCCGCAGTGCTGTAGTTCTGCATTCTGCCATGCTGTGATTCTACGGTTCTGCAGTCTGTGGTTCTGCGGTTCTGCAGTGCTACATTCCCGTAGTGCTGCAGTGCTACATTCCGCAGTGCTGCAGTACTACGTTCCGCAGTACTGCAGTGCTACATTCCGCAGTGCTGTAGTGCTATGTTCCGCAGTGGTGCAGTGCTACATTCCGCA
Source organism: Hericium coralloides (assembly GCA_003675405.1). Taxonomy (NCBI): domain Eukaryota; kingdom Fungi; phylum Basidiomycota; class Agaricomycetes; order Russulales; family Hericiaceae; genus Hericium; species Hericium coralloides. The sequence goes on along the minus strand of QUOP01000240.1, from coordinate 20,917 downwards.
GTGGTGCAGTGCTACGTTTCGCAGTGCTGCAGTGCTACATTCCTGCAGTGCTGCATTGCTGCATTCTGCCATGCTGTGATTCTGCGGTTCTGCAGTCTGTGGTTATGCAGTTCTGCAGTGCTACGTTCCCGCAGTGCTGTAGTGCTACGTTCCGCAGTGCTGCAGTTCTGCATTCTGCCATGCTGTGATTCTGCGGTTCTGTAGTTCTGCAGTGCTACATTCCCGCAGTGCTGCAGTGCTACATTCCGTAGTGCTGCAGTACTACGTTCCACAGTGCTGCAGTTCTGCATTCTGCCATGCTGTGATTCTGCGGTTCTGCAATGCTACGTTCACGCAGTGCTGCAGTGCTACATTCTGCAGTGCTGCAGTGCCACGTTCTGCAGTACTGCAGTGCTATGTTCTGCAGTGCTGCAGTGCTATGTTCTGCAGTGCTGCAGTGCTACATTCCGCAGTGCTGCAGTGCTACGTTCCGCAGTGCTGCAGTGCTACATTCCTGCAGTGCTGCATTGCTGCATTCTGCCATGCTGTGATTCTGTGGTTCTGCAGTCTGTGGTTCTGCAGTTCTGCAGTGCTATGTTTTTGCAGTGCTGCAGTGCTACGTTCTGCAGTGCTGCAGTGCTACGTTCCGCAGTGCTGCAGTTCTGCATTCTGCCATGCTCAGGGCTGTCCAAAAATAATATTAAATCTGATTATAAGCAGGATACTAGTGATAACTATGATTATACTACATGTCATTTGTTATTCTACCAACTTGTGATATTCATGACTTGATTAGATTATTGTATGATTAGATTATCCTATAGCCTAATATTTAATCATAATAATCCCAACAGTTTATGAGCAGAATTTGGCCAAGTCTGTAAGGGTGAGATATAGATTATGATTCTTACAACCATTGGAGTGCTGAAACAGAGTTCTTATATAAGACCTGGCAGGCCAGGAATATGGCCAAGACCTATTGACCAATGGGTTGTCCATAAGATTGCTATAATTTTGAAGTTCGCATAGCTGGACAGTGTGACAACAATGAAAGCAAGATCTTGCAAGTATGCACCTTTCAACATGTTAATCATCTCTTATAGCTGAAATGGCATTGACATATCAGCAACCATAGTTTTGAAGGAATTGTAAGACAAAGAGTCAACAAAATGAGATGACATCTTTATTATGAATAAATCTTATTATAATTGACTATATGAGATTTTTTGAAGAATAGATTATGGATGATTATGATAGTATTAGCTAAAGTCTTTGTGACAAAGAATAGAATATGAGTAAAATAAATTATTGTATAAACTGTATTTTAATCATAATTGGACAGCCCTGGGGCCCATGCTGTGATTCTGCGGTTCTGCAGTCTGTGGTTCTGCGGTTCTGCAGTGCTACATTCCCGTAGTGCTACAGTGCTACATTCCGCAGTGCTGCAGTGCTACGTTCCCGCAGTGCTGCAGTACTATGTTCCACAGTGCTGCAGTTCTGCATTCTGCCATGCTGTGATTCTGCGGTTCTGCAGTCTGTGGTTCTGTGGTTCTGCGGTGCTATGTTCCCACAGTGCTACAGTGCTACATTCCGCAGTGCAGCAGTACTATGTTCCGCAGTGCTGCAGTGCTACATTCCATAGTGCTGCAGTGCTACGTTCTGCAGTGCTGCAGTGCTACGTTCCTGCAGTGCTGCAGTACTACATTTCGCAGTACTGCAGTGCTACATTCTACAGTGCTGCAGTGCTATGTTCCGCAGTGCTGCAGTGCTACATTCCGCAGTGCTGCAGTGCTACATTCCGCAGTGCTGCAGTGCTACGTTCCCGCAGTGCTGCAGTTCTGCATTCTGCCATGCTGTGATTCTGTGGTTCTGCAATCTGTGGTTCTGTGGTTCTGCAGTGCTACGTTTTCGCAGTGCTGCAGTGCTACGTTCTGCAGTGCTGCAGTGCTACATTCCTGCAGTGCTGCAGTGCTGCATTCTGCCATGCTGTGATTCTGCAGTTCTGCAGTCTGTGGTTCTGCGGTTCTGCAGTGCTACATTCCCGCAGTGCTGCAGTGCTACGTTCCGCAGTGCTGCAGTGCTGCATTCTGCAGTGCTGTGGTGCTGTGTTTTGCATTCTGCAGTGCTGCATTGGTGTTCTGCGGTGCTGCAGTGCTGCATTCTGCGATGCTGCAGTGCTGCATTCTGTAGTGCTACGTTCCCGCAGTGCTGCAGTTCTGCATTCTGCCATGCTGTGATTCTGTGGTTCTGCAATCTGTGGTTCTGTGGTTCTGCAGTGCTACGTTTTCGCAGTGCTGCAGTGCTACGTTCTGCAGTGCTGCGGTGCTGCATTCTGCAGTGCTGCGGTGCTGCATTCTGCAGTGCTGCGGTGCTGCATTCTGCAGTGCTGCGTTCCGCGGTGCTGCGGTGCTGTGGTGCTGCATTCTGCGGTGCTGCGGTGCTGCGTTCTGCGGTGCTGCAGTGCTGCAGTTCAGCAGTGCTGCAGTGCTGCAGTTCGGCAGTGCTGCAGTGCTACGGTGCGGCATTCCGCGGTGCTGCGGTGCTGCATTCCGCAGTTCCGCGGCGCTGCAGTGCTGCAGTGCTGCATTCTGCAGTGCTGTGGTGCTGTGTTTTGCATTCTGCAGTGCTGCATTGGTGTTCTGCGGTGCTGCAGTGCTGCATTCTGCGGTGCTGCGGTGCTGCATTCTGCAGTGCTGCGTTTCGCGGTGCTGCGGTGCTGTGGTGCTGCATTCTGCGGTGCTGCGGTGCTGCGTTCTGCGGTGCTGCAGTGCTGCAGTTCAGCAGTGCTGCAGTGCTGCAGTTCGGCAGTGCTGCAGTGCTGCAGTTCGGCAGTGCTGCAGTGCTGCAGTGTTGCAGTTCGGCAGTGCTGCAGTGCTGCAGTGTTGCATTTTCGCAGTGCAGCAGTGCTGCATTTTGGCAGTGCAGCAGGGCTGCAGTGCCTTCTGCAGTTCTGCAGTTCTGCAGTGCTCCATTTTACAGTGCTGCAGCGCTGCAGTGCTGTGTTCTGCAGTTCTGCTCTTCTGCTCTTCTGCAGTGCTACATTTGGTGGTTCCACAAGTTTTGCAGTCTGCTTCTACAGTGCTGCAATGCTCTATTCTATGGTTCTGCAATGCTATGTTCTTGTAGCAATATCTGGTAGGCTGAAGCTGCAATACACAGTACTGCTGGAGTAGGAATCCAGGAGGCCCCTGCTGCCATAGAGCACATGATCTGTGGGAGTTTCCAGCTTCCTTAGTCATCACTCAAGTAGGGAGCAGTCTGCATGTAAGGGTAGCTATGGTCCCTATAATTACACATATGCTCACTATGCTATTGTCAGATATGCACCACAAGGTTTGGAGTTGTATTTGATATTCTTCAAAAGCAAATCTAAGTACTACAAATCAGGTATCACACTAGTAATCATTCTTTTGTTGAGCATCCCAAATAGACCCCTCGAGCATGCTCACGCTAATGTGCAGACAGCAGCACATGCTGGCGACAGATGTTGCACCCATTTGTACATGGCCAACAGTGTGGAAGGTCATGCGTACTAGACACTGCAAACAAGCTTGACGTTCAAAGCTGCTGCCCTTCTATGCGCTATGTTGCGGCCATGAATGCTGTAGGCGGGCAGGCAAGGAATGCAACCCTCGCGCTTATGAGCACAGATTGTGGGGGCATGAGTGCAAGCCGGGCGCAGTGTTGACGTGTTGACAGAAGTGTATTGAATCCTCGCAGGGACTGTCAAAAACTGGTAATGAGGAGACACACGCATGGTACACGGGAAGTGAAATAGCATCATAGACTATCCAAGGACGGAAAAAAGCAGCGAGACTCCCAAGATCACTAAGATCAATACAGTCTAACGAATTTCAAGATTATTTTGACTCATCTGGAGTGACTCTGCGCACGGGCAATGGCGCAAATGGGCTGAATGGCGCATGACAGATCAGTGCGCGGACCTTTTGCGCATGCCCAGGGAGGTAGCCGAACGGTATGTAGACGTTCGCGGACATGCGTACCTTGTTTGCGATCGTGCCCGAGCTTTCAGGTGGTCAGGGACAGTGTATGTACTTGTGCATATGCAAGCACGCAGGTAGGCTGCGCAGCCATGCACAAATAAATTGTATATAACAAAAACGAATGAATGAAACTCACCTTCAAGCCCAGACTCATGTTGACAGCATAGTCGACTTCGCAATTGAGCCTGTGTGCATTTTGAAGCACACGCTCTTGAATCCACGGGCTATGCCAGTGCGACCACGCGTGATCTTGAGAGATGGAAAGCTTGCGTGTATGAGTAAGGCTGTACGGGCCGAGGCGCATAATTGACAGCTTGATACGAGATGCTTTGAGTGCTGGGGGATTCTCGAAACATGCAGGTGACGTCGAAAGGCGCAGATGGCGCGTGAGAGGCGAAGAAGTTGTTGAGGGCGTTGTGGACTGTCGTCGAAGAACAACATCAGATGAGTCTCGCCTAAGTACAGTACAATGAAATCAAAGGTTCTTTGACTCACCTTAGCCCCCTCTACCGCCTACATAGCCCTCCGTGCTGTCAGCTTGAGGAGAAGTAGTATGGATACTTATGCCACTCCGATGAGCCTCAGAAATTACAGTCCAACTCATGCTGCGGCACGCCTCGGATGAACCCGAAGTTTAAACTCAGCCTCATCGAGAGATCAAATCTTAAGATTCTTGATCGACATGCTTAGTTCCCTCAGACACGTCTATGCCCGCATGCTCACTAAACTTCAAGAATTCCAGGAAACTGCGGGTTCTTCTTCCCTACCGCGATTGTACACACATAGGGTTGAGAGTCGGTCTTGGGTTGAGGGGCGCTAGGAGGCAACGGAGAGTGTGCTGACAGGCGACGCGAATGGTGTCGTGCTCTCGCACCTGCGTACGACGAGGCGTTGCACGTCATCGAAGTGGACTCGCGGACTGTGAGGTAGGAGGCCGAGGAAGTTTGCGCGAAGCTGGCGAATGGCTGCTAATGGCTTAGGTATGGTATGTCTATTCTCTTCAGAGTAAGACTGATGTTTATATGCCCGTGTAGCGTGGCGTGATTCAGCCAGTCCACTGGCATTTGGTCGAACGGCGCTAGAGACAGGAAGGTGGTCTGGAAGTTCCGGTGCGTTGTATTCAATCGTCTGCTTTCTATTACGTCGTACGTCGGGACTACTACAGATCGAACGTATCCACCAGATTAGTATTGTCCCCGACTTGTTACCTGATCTCCACCCCTCCTTCGACATGCTGGATGAATAGGTACGCCACCGCGTCGCTAGAGTTTCTCGCATCTCAAGGCAGGCCACTTTAGACAAACAAACCGCCGAGCCCCCATATGACTGTTTCACACGGGCTTTAAGCTTTCGCCTTGGTTCACCCTCCCTCTTCTCCTGGCCACTTGGGTCAAGGAGTCCAGCAGGATCTAGAAGGAGGTTATCGGTAAGTATTCAGGTCCTTATCCTTTTCTTCGGGATTTGACGCGTGCGCGACGCAGAGCTCCCAGAGCCGAAGGACGCTTTCCGATAAAGGCCTACTAAGTTACAATCACAATAGTGGCTTGTTGCCTTCGTCGTAGGATACATATGCCATGGGTTTGCGCTATTTATCTGTCAAATTGAGATTCCGTTCACATGCTTCCCCGGATGGCCGTAATGAGTGAAAATTGGCGCTATCAGAAGGTGTCCTGTAGTAGTTTACAGTAGCCCAGGCCGAATTCCATTACCTTTGAAACATTGGAAGGGCATGAATTCCTTGATGGATCTCGACGATCCCGATAGATGCCCTCGATGGCGTGCCCCGCATTGATGTGCCTCAAATCCGCGAACATCTGAAGCGAGTTGGCGTGCAAACAACGATAGAGCGAGTGAACAAAATTCCTACTGAGTCATAATACCAAGAATCATACGCATGACCGCGCGAGCCTTTTCTCTGCTTACTGCTCGCTTAACTGGCCATCCTCGTCGTGCCTAACATCGTATGCGAAGGCGGCTAGCTCTTCGTCTGTCTCCTCCCGGATCACCTCCAACCCCCAACACGTTAACGCCATGCCACCGTCCTGCACAACGTCTTCACCGTGGCCCATGATGGCAGCCAGCTCTGCCTCTGTCTCCTCCTGAATAGTTGCAAGGCCTCCGGGGTTTAGGTTCACCCAAAACCCCTCGTGCTCCTCGCCGTTTTCGTCGCCTCCGATGGCCACGGCGACTGCTATTTCTTCCACGAAGTCCTCCTCGTCAATGTGCGCGTTCTCGACGTCGGCGGCGTTCTCTGTGTCGATCGAATGCTCAGCAAACGCAGCAAGCTCGGGTTCGGGCGTGTCTAATATGCTTTGCATGTCGTACCCCGGCAGCTCAGCTCTGCCAGCCGTCAGCGTGACCTCACAGGCGCATCAAAACTGTACTCACGCAATTAAAAACACACGTGGATGTCCCGGATTGTTCTCCGCGCTTACCGCGTCGAAGGTGCATGAACCCGTGCCGCCGTCTTTCGACCCCGCCCACTTGATACTAAGACGTCGGCACAAAGATGCGAAAACCGCCCGAATGAATAATAGACACATCTTTTAATTGAGTGGAGGATGGGGTACTAGGATGTGGAGGTATGTTGCTGCGATTTGAAGTAGTTGGTTAGTTAGAGGGCGAGGCGCCAAAAACGAGCTTTTGGAGACGACGCCAAACGAGCACGTACAATAACGCTCACGCAGCTCACAAATCATCTCCACCAACTCTCTTATCCATTCGTATTGTTGATTCCCAACCGTAAGTCGCGTAGGCATCCTTGTTATGGCCTCTCTGGCTGATGGTGCCATGCTGTATTATTAGTGAATTCGGGCGATTTCATGCGCGTTCATGCCTACTGAACAATACCCCCAATCTTTACCGGCCCAGCTCACTTGTCGATCTTATGCCTGTGGAAAAGGTACTCAACGGGCTGCCGGGAGACAAAACGACACTTGCGCAAAAATTCGGTGGCAGCAAGTCGAAGAGGTTCTTTGTACGGTTTCTCGTTGGCGTGCAGGGCTATGCGCCGCCTTGCAGTCCGGGCTGTTGCTAGTGCAGGCCTTACAGATCTCCGCGTGAGTTTTCATAGAGTAGGCGAATTGTGTACTTACCTGTATTCTTCGTACGCATTTATCGTACCGAACTTCCGTGCGTTGGGCCTCTTGGCGAGCAGGACTTGCGCACAACGTCAAAGATGTGGTTGCATCGCCCGTTATACGTCGGGCTCGTGCTGAGCATATCCGCGCGTTGTGATGTCCTTCCTTCGTCTCACGCGCGCCTGGAAATGGTGCCGCGTGTCGCTGAATATGTGAGTGACGCTGCTAGCGTCGTTCGTTCCAGTTCGTTCCAGTCTGGATAGACATTGGGTTCTATGTGACGTTAATGCTCATTCATGGTTCGGGGGACGTGTCCTCTATAGCCAAAGGTCCGAGCTCTTGCCGCTGGGTGCTGAACATCTAGATCGGTCTGCACTGGGCAGACAGAGTTATACCCCCGCGCGCGTAGGAATGCTTTGCTCTATGGGGACACAGGCTGCGGCAACGGATGTTTATTTTCTGCATGTATAGATATAGGTGAGTGCTCGAATTCGGCTTATTACAAGGGAAACTGACCTGATAGGATATATCAGGCGCGGCGCGTTAGGGCCGTCGCGAGGGCAGACGTCGGGCGATGCGGTCCCATGGAGTGTCTCGTGCGCCATCTGCACCCTCACTCATCCCACGTCCGCAGGACTCGCGACATCTCACGCCGTCGACTCCGCGCAACTGGTCACGTCAACACCGTTGCGGGATGCTCACCTGTATTACGACCGTCATCTCATTTCACTTCATACATAAAGGTACCTACACCGCCCAGCTACCGAGCCTGGAGCGTTATACGAGTCGCCACGCGGCGGTTGCTGCCCCCCCTTCGACGAGCCTGTGGCCCGTCCTTACCGACGCTGGCCAGTTCACGCGCGCATTGGCACCCCCGCCTGTCGAGCATCGCTCCCTTAGCATGGCTAGTCAAAAGCAATGCGCGGCGAAGCAAACGTACGTTCTATTCCTCCACTTCTCCGATGACGATCAGGACTGCGTGTTGTGTGTACCCTGCAGACCCTGTACCGCACGCCTCTTCGTTCACCTTTTCTCTAAGAAAAAACTGGGCCACGACAATCGTGTCGTGGCTTCGAGACCTTTCAGCGTCAACTAGTACTACATACACTCACCTGAGACGATGCCCTATCGCGCTGCGGATGACACGCGATATCGATAATGCGAGGTAGCCCGGTTGGCCATCGCCACCTATTCGACGGGGTGTCCAATAAGCTTGTTCATTCGGACAGTGAGCTGCAGCGTGCGGTTGTCGACTTCCCGTGTCGAAGGGATGACCGAAGGCAATAGCGATTTTGGTCTCGCACTGCAGGCATGGGGGGGCGGAGCGACAGGGGTTCCCACGTGCTGCCACACCCCGATGGATCTCGGCGACTAGATCCCCGGTCACCGTTCACACCTGGATCAATTATACGCATGCAAGTAAATCGGCGTACGAGCACACGAACTGGATGAATATCGACATTATTATGGAGTACAGGATCACGGTCAAGATGAATTTTATCTACTGCGAAGAAATGGAGTCCATGAGTGCGCATAGAAGATGAAACCCATAGGTTTCTTGGGGCAAAAAAAAAAGAAGAATATAGGATGTGCGAGTCATTGATCAATACATAAATAGATTCACCTCCTCGTCCGAGAGGAATAATCGGAGAGAGTCCCGGCCCATTTCCCGAATCTCCTCGAAACGAGCTCCAAATTGCTCCAAACCATCGAGAACCCCAAGCAACCGATAAAACCTGATAGAGCCGAGCTCGTCCCACGTGAATTGTGGTAGTTCGCAAAGGTCTATATTGGCGGCCTTGGCAATTCGCTCGAGGCTCGTCTGGAGGGTCTGACGCTCATCTCTCGCGTCCTCGAGGTGCTCGCAGATTTCGTCCTCCAGCTTCAATCGGAGCTGATAGTTTAACGACTGATGACAAAAGCAGTCAGCAGCAGCGCTTAATATCTTCACTGGAGTTTCTGCGACATACCTTCGGAGGATAAAGGGATAAGACCTTGTACAAGGTGTCCACGATCCCCGAGAGCACCCGCACTGAACCAGAACTCAACCGAAGGACACAGTGAATGCAGAAGAGGTCCACTTACGCCGCTCCCAGATGACGAGCTTATGCACAAAATCGAACCACATTTTACCGAATAGCGCCAATCGAAGATAACCCGGAATGGACCGATAATGAGCGACGAGCTGCGGGAAATCAACTTCCGCTACGTTGAAGACGTGCTGGATCGGGACGGGTAGGTCCCATGGCTTGCGAGTCTGGCGAGCATTGATCCTAGCCATGTTCACGAAGTAGAATTTGCCGAGGATGATGAAGGGATGGATGGGGTGACGTAGAAGACGATGAACGTAGAATGCGCTTGGATTAACGACCAGTTCAATGGGCGAGATATGCGCTGCTCGCGCCAGTCTGGACAAACCAGATAACGTTTGTCCGTAGTCAGCTGGCACCCTGCCCCAGACTCGTTAGAATGAGAGAATGCGGGACAGAACTCATAAAAAAGAACGTACCGCCGATGAATGCCGGAACCTTCGACAAAGGACCCTCCCCACAGATGGTGGATGAGCTGAGATGCATCGGCCCGAAAAGAACGAGAGACAAGTAATACGGAAGTCAATGTATCGCCCAAATAAGAATTGAGATGGCACGTGAAGATGAGGTCGTAGAAATAGGCTCCAATCACATGTGATAGGATCGTGTAGACAATATCATTCGGTAGACGTGGGGTGGCAATGTAAGCAACGGCCTGGGAGGGGTCCGTAGCAGAACGTACGGCCTGCCGCTTGGATGGGGGACGGTGTTTGGATAGAGACGCCGCCACTTTGTTGCGTTTGGAGGGAGACTGGGCCGATTTCTGCTTAGAGGGTGATCCGACACGCTTCGATCTGAAGGGAGACATGATGGGAAGTGGCGCAGACCTTAACGAGAGATAGTGGGGGGTGAAGTGGATGAAACGGATGTTCTCCAGCTGATATACCGTCCCGGTTCTTTGTCCTTCAGGGCACGTGGAAGCGCGTGACGAAATAATTGGTTTGCCATGAGGTCAGATCTAATCCGAGCGAGCATTGCGCTCGAATCAAACGAAGTGGATTTTAAGTAAGAACTCTGCTGGGACCTCAAGTACGATCAGCCGATGCCTTAAGAGAACAGTCTTGTACACTTACATTGTACCTTGCCGCGAGGTCACGCCTCACATTTCTCTCGTGATCACACTGCGTGCTAAAGTCAAGTGTCCAGTGACCCAAAACTGGAAGCAGAGGTCGCATAAGACCTCTGCAGGTCGCACAGTATAGACGTTCTTGTGAACAGCAAGTACCTATCAAACGCGGTTTGCGAGGAGGCCTGTTCTGATTGCACAGCTCCGAGCGCGTAGATCGCAGCGGAAGGCTTGTTGATGTCTGAGATGTGGCAGCGGCGAGAGGCTGCCAGGAGAAAGCGAGGCTACGACGAGGACAATCTCGAGATGAGGCACTGGAGGCTTCGGAGCGGCGCAAACAAGTGCAAACAAGTGCAAACAATAGGTGCCGTGCAGAAGATGGCGGTACCGTGCACGGCATGATATGATATAGGCCAGGTTTTGATTTGACTTATGCTGAAATGACATGTTTTTCTAAGTTTGAAGATATCAAGAAGCTTGGTTAGTTCCGTTGAGACCAAGAATGGCGTGATTCCATTGTCCCGATAGAAGTGTGGGCGCGTGTGGGCGCGTGCAGAGGTGCGTCTGATCTGACTGTGCAGCAGGTTTGAAGCGAGTAGCTAGCCATGGAATAGCTAGCAGAACGATTTTACATAGTTATTTATATACGCAATCACGTACTTGACGTGTAGCTCCGAGAATCCAGACTGCACAAGGTGAAGATCACAAACAAATACGAACAGCGACGAATGGACAAGAAGAGTGAAAAAGCCCAACACATGGCTATACAATTGCTGCACGCTGTCAATTACATTTAGTGTTTTGCGGGCTCGGGCTGAAAAGCCCAAGCCGGCCCAAGCCCGGCCCATATCAGCCCAACCCAGCCCGGCCCTCCTACAATGAAGCCCTGGGCCGCGGGCTCAGGCTTCACTTCTGGAAGGCCCAAGCCCAGCCCATAAGCCCGGGCTTTAGAAGTAGAAATACTTGTGGCTTTTGTCGGAGTTGGGAGTCATTGTACTGTACAGTTTACCGGCCGATACCGAAACAAGGCACATTGAGACCAACATCCTGATGAGAATCATCAGTTTCCATCCCCATTTGGATTTTTTATCTCAACGCCATGGCCCTCACCAACGCTTCTACTGCTTCTAACGCCGCGAACAAGGTTCCTGTTCTTCGAGAGAAGCGATCCATCCTGCTCTCTGCGAAATACGCTGAAAGCCTTGAAGCTGGCGAAGATGTGAACGTGATAGCTGGTGACCGCGACACAGAGCTGGTCCGAAAGAAAAGGAAAGCGACAGTAGAAGATGAGTCTGAGTTTGAGGACGAGGGTGAAGGGGAAACAGACACAGCGGATTCGGGGGCTGAGGAGAATGGCGCCACTGGCGCCGGCGCCGATGCCTTGCCTCCGAGTGCGTCTCCGAAGATAAATAGACGGCAGGCACGACAATTGCAGAAGGATATGGACAAGGCTGCAAAAACGAAAGGTGAGGCTAATCTCTCTGACAGCGCCGAGCTAATTTATATTACTTACTCTCAGCACAGGCCAGTCGTTCCGGAAAGCAGAAGCCGCCGCGGAAGAGACAGAACCAGGGCTCATGTTTGCCAGACCCTGATGCGCGTGACATTAATGGCATGCTTGAGGACCTCTCGCATATTGAGATTGATCTCACAGCTGAGGACTCCGAGACGGAGGTGCCACAAAAGCTGGGTGCCAGCGCAGACGTTAGAAAGTTCTTCGACAACAGTCGTCAGCAAAGGGAGAGCAGTAGTAAACTGCGCAAGGTGCATGATTGCATTATCTGCAAGTGAGGAATACATTTCATTTCTGAGATTGACTGACTGACGCTGCGTGACCAAGGCAACATAGGAAATCCAAGTGCACCTTTGTAAGTGACTTGTCGACTAGTCGCTGACATCTGCAAAGTGAGCACAAGGTGTGTATCATATATTTGAGCTTGCTTCTATACTCAGAAGACATATAAAAGGGTGCTTACCGTGCTTGGGCAAAAGCAAACAACTTCGCCTCGATGTTACCCGAAGATTCAGAAGCCCGACGCCTCGCTGCAAAAGCTCCATCCACAGCTCAGAGTTCTTTAGACGAGCATGTCAGGCCGATGGAGAAAAATGTGCCGTATTCTGACAATGACTTCAAACGGGTTGCGGTGGAGTGGTTAATTTCATCCGACCAGGTATGTAGTAACGTTTTGATGCCCCTTTCCCGCACTGTGCACGGCAGTCCATAGCGCTGACGAAGCGGGGCTTTACTAGCCGCTTAACGCATTTGAACATCCTAAGTTCAAAGAAATGATCGAGGTTGCCTCGCGTGCGAAGAATGGCGTGGACATACCTAGTGGTAAGGTGACTCGCGCAGAGATCATCAGTCTCTGGTATCAGCATCTGCGTCAGCTTAAGAAGCGACTGAACGTATGTTTGTTATGCGTACCTTCATTGAGACTGTACTGATGGTGCCCGTTTATCAAGAGCAGTGCAGTAAAGGGACGTATCTCACTGACCTGCGATGGATGGCAAGCGAGTAATGTGGATGCATACTTCGCAGTCACTGCTCACTGGGTTGAGGAGGGATCGAACGGCGCTTGGGAGCTTCGATCCGGTCTCATCGGATTCACGCGCTTGAATAGCGCCCATTCAGGATTGCGCCTCGGCCAAGCGCTGTACAAGGTTTGTCTCCGGGTTACTATCACGACAAAGGTCAATTCACTTTCTGGCAAGCTTGTTCTTGTATTCTCACTAGTCTCTTCAGATTGGGCATGTCTCGTGCGATAATGCAAGCAATAATGGCACCATGATGGCCGAGTTTGCACGGTTAATCCGTCAAGAGACGGGAGGCCCTTTCGACGCGAAGGAACGTCGTATACGGTGCGTTAGACCCATTCCTTCATGGATGAGTGATTTACTAATGTCTCTCTATCCTAAAGCTGCCTAGCGCATGTTATCAATCTTGCAACTCAGGCCCTGATCAAGACTTACAGCTCCTCAAAGCATTATGATCCCCACCACCCGAATGACCATATCCCCGCAGAAGGAGTACGTGATGAGGTTGGGCTTGTGCGCGCTGTCTGTGTCAAGGTACGTATTTTGTTGCCTTTATTTTTCACTTGTTGCTTACTTGCTTGGTATTGACTTAAGGAACGCTCATCGAGTAAGCGCAAAGCAATGTTCGCGCAGATCCAAGACAAGTTGGCCGCCGAAGAGAACGGCAACGGCAGCAAACCAACTAGCCCTGCTCTCGGACTCCTTCTCGACATGCCAGTCTGGTGGTCTTCTACGTATGCTATGCTTGTTCGTGCGTACAAGCTCCGAAAGGTACGTCTTTCATCATCTTGTCTGTACTCATCTAATATTCTTGTTGAATGCGATAGTCCGTCAACCGGTTCGTCGGCGAGCTCCTTTGTAATGAAGAAAGTACTGCTGCAAGATCAAAGATTGACCGGCTTCTCCTGATCCCTGAAGAATGGGCTCGGCTCAAACTGTTTACTGTACTCCTCTCGGTAAGCACGTAACGTGAGTTAATTTTGATGCTGACTCAATTATTTGTGTGCTTCAGCATGCCGATGTTGTGCAGCAGATGTTCTCCTCTGATCAATACCCGACGCTTGCGCTTGCAATTCCCGCATTGGAGAGTCTCCACCGGGCGTGGAGCAAATGCTTGGATAACGAAAAGTTCGCGCATTTTCGTCCTGCTCTTGCTGCGGCCCTCGATACAATCAAAAATTACTATGACCTGACTGAGGACAGTAATGCATATACTGTGTCTATGGGTAGGTCTCTCTCGAACCTTTGCTATACGGTATCCATGAGCATTTGTAGTGCTTGATCCCCGCAAAAAACTGCAGTATTTCCAGAAGAACTGGAACTCGGACTTGCAGAATGCGGCCGCGGAGACCATCAAGGATGCAGTAAGTGACGTATCATTGTCAACGAACGCGATAGTAATCAGTGTTTGCCTTCAGTTTCGTGCGCGCTACATCGAGACGTACGGCGGCGAAGATGCGACACCACAACCGAAGAAACCTAACAGCCATCACTTGTCGAAGATCCATCACCTACTCGAGGTCTCCGATGACGAGGACGATCTGTTGCCGAGTCACGCAGCTCCCGAGGCGAACAATGTGCCCGCCTGGGAACGTGAGTTCAATAAGTACCTCAACTCCGAAGATGACATGGCCAAAGATACCACCCTGATTGTGTGGTGGGGGGTACGTACTTTGTGCTTGTTCGACAAACCTGTGCGGGCCTTAACTCTCCCATTAGATGAATGAGCATAGGTATCCTGTGTGGGCCTCACTAGCCCGAGACTACCTCGCCATTATGGCATCGTCTGTGTCGAGCGAACGTGCCTTCTCAAGCGCAGGAATCACTATCACGAAGCGGCGCAATCGCCTCAAAGCGGATGTTGTCGAAGCACTTCAAGGACTTAAGTGTGCGCTCAAGAAGGGCCTTCTGCTTCGCGCTTCTGGACCATCATCAGCGGATGAGGCTCGTATCGAGGCAGACGAGGATGCTGAGGGTCTTCTTCAAGACAAGGTTCCTTCCACGGCTCGCCCAGACAATGACGATAATACCGTATGCTAAGGACCGGTGTCCTATAGTGACCGGGCAAGGGCTCAGGCTAGAGCCCATTCAGTACTGTTCACCATGTTGTTATGATAAGCCAGATTGACACTGTACCAGAGTTGCATGGGGAGCTACATCTTGGCCAAGGGCCTGTAGTAATCATGTCCATATGCTTGGCCTTATAATTCTTGGTTGCTATAACCTATTGCTGAGCCAAGTCCCTATGTTCAATATAATGTTATCATGAATATTGAATGCCCCAGAATCTTTATAGCCATATGCTTTTGACTGGCCAAATTTGTAAATAAACTTCTATGTATGCATATGACCTTGACTGGCCATGTGTACTGATATCTTTGTTTATTCATCCTGCTATGTATGGGCCAAGATCTTTATGCCATTTTTGGTTTTATAATGATATACTTGGCCACACACATGTTATGTCTACCTTCCAACATGATGGCATTGATGGCCAGATCATGATTATGATGTATGGATTTTCATGGTACAATGTTTGTCCAGAACGCCACATATGTATCTTAGTTTCTATTATTATGGTTGGCCAAGTAAATAGATATGTTCAGGTAGTCAGGGAATTATGTTTGGCCAACTATAAATTTGTCTCATAAACACATGCTTGACCACAGTTACATGTTACACATAGTTCCATGTCATTATGGTTGGCCATGCCCCATTCTGTCTCCATCTGCATATACTTATGGTTGACCAAGCACTACATTTCAAACCTGTGTTCATGGTACTATGGTTGGCCAAGCTCTCTATTTCAAACCCATGTTCATGTCACTATGCCTGGCCAAGGTCTGCTTTGTACCTACATGTTTATACTACTATGCCTGGCCATGGTTCCATATCATTATAATCAGGCCAAGCACTGCATTTCAAACCCGTGTTCATGTTGCTATGCCTAGCCAAGGTCTGTATTGTGCCTATACTTCCATACTACTATGCCTGGCCATGAATACATATTTCACATGATTCCATATCCTTATGGTTAGCCAACTGCTCTATGTCAAACCTATGTTCATGTCACTATGGCTGGCCAACGTCTGTATATTTCTATACTACTATGCTTGGCCATGTTACATGGTTCCCATGGTTCCATATCCTTATGGTTGGCCAAGCGCTCTATGTCAAACCTATGTTCATGTCACTATGGCTGGCCAACCTCTGTATATTTCTATACTACTATGCCTGGCCATGTTACATGGTTCCCATGGTTCCATATCCTTATGGTTGGCCAAGCGCTCTATGTCAAACCTATGTTCATGTCACTATGGCTGGCCAACGTCTGTATATTTCTATACTACTATGCTTGGCCATGTTACATGGTTCCCATGGTTCCATATCCTTATGGTTGGCCAAGCGCTCTATGTCAAACCTATGTTCATGTCACTATGGCTGGCCAACGTCTGTATATTTCTATACTACTATGCTTGGCCATGGTACATGGTTCCCATGGTTCCATATCCTTATGGTTGGCCAAGCGCTCTATGTCAAACCTATGTTCATGTCACTATGGCTGGCCAACGTCTGTATATTTCTATACTACTATGCCTGGCCATGAATACATATTTCACATGATTCCATATCCTTATGGTTGGCCAAGCTCTCCATGTCAAACCTATGTTCATGTCACTATGGCTGGCCAACGTTTGTATATGTCTATACTACTATGCTTGGCCCTGTTACATGGTTCCCATGTTTCCATATCCTTATGGTTGGCCAAGCACTGCATTTCAAGCTCATGTTTATGTCATTATGGCTGGCCAACGTCTGTATATTTCTATACTACTATGCCTGGCCATGAATACATGGTTTCCATGTTTCTATATCCTTATGGTTGGCCCAACGTCTGTATATTTCTATACTACTATGCCTGGCCATGAATACATATTTCATATGATTCCATATCCTTATGGTTGGCCAAGCTCTCCATGTCAAACCTATGTTCATGTCACTATGGCTGGCCAACGTCTGTATATTTCTATACTACTATGCCTGGCCATGAATACATGGTTTCCATGTTTCCATATCCTTATGGTTGGCCCAACGTCTGTATATTTCTATACTACTATGCCTGGCCATGAATACATATTTCATATGATTCCATATCCTTATGATTGGCCAAGCTCTCCATGTCAAACCTATGTTCATGTCACTATGGCTGGCCAACGTCTGTATATTTCTATACTACTATGCCTGGCCATGAATACATGGTTCCCATGGTTCCATATCCTTATGGTTGGCCCAACGTCTGTATATTTCTATACTACTATGCCTGGCCATGAATACATGGTTCCCATGTTTCCATATCCTTATGATTGGCCAAGCTCTCCATGCCAAACCTATATTCATGTCACTATGGCTGGCCACCGTCTGTATATTTCTATACTACTATGCTTGGCCCTGTTACATGGTTCCCATGTTTCCATATCCTTAGGGTTGGCCAAGCACTGCATTTCAAGCTCATGTTTATGTTGCCATACCTGGCCAAGTTCTGTATTGTGTTTGTACTTTAATACTACTATGCCTGGCCACAAGTCATGTGCACATGATTTTATATCATTATGGTCCGTTTTGGAGAGAGATACGCGGCCTTCGCAATGCAACTCTGCCCTGGTTCTGGACAATGGATGTACCAGGGGACTTCATCGGAAGGAGAATGGCTCGCAGACTTTAAGCTTGCCCATCAGTATATCATGTGGTATGTCAACTGACATGAGCAGTCCATCGTGTTCAGTGGCTGCGTGCACGAGCCCGCCTACATCGCTGGAGGAGGAAATATGGTGGTATTACCATTCGAAATGGATTGGACCATCCAAGGCTTCGAGAACCGCGCCGCGGCAGGCAACAGAAGAAAGTGGACATGCCAAAGAATCGGACCGGCATGGGCACGCAGCGTACGCGGCTCGCCAGAGAGCTATGTGGGAGGAGTTTGCAGGGCCGTGCACGAGCAGCGTTCTCCACTACGGTGCGATGATCAAAGATCTAAATACGGATTATAGCGAGAATGTATTCATTTGAACTGTTAGCATTGACCAACAATAGCATTGAAACATGCATATATGTGCAATAGAAGAGGACCCTACTTCGGTCGACCAACAAATTATCTAACGTTCCCCACGTTCCTTGAGAGTCGTGACCCACTGGTCCATCGACATCAAATCTTCCCAATATAGCTGCCTTCTCGTTCAGGAATGATTGAAGATATGTGATGAGGGACTGAGCATGTGCAATAGACCGTTCGAGTCGATGAAGGATCGGATCCTCGCGGTCGTACCTGCCATGCAGTGAGGATCATATTGAACGACGAACAGCTACCTGAATACCTTATGAACGTGATCCTCTATGGACAATGCGAGATAATGAAGTACATTCGGAATTGCAGGTCGTGATAGTAGGCCTGGCGTTTGGATAGCGGTACCGCTGTACCCGCTGGGATGACGCCTGCGTCGGTAGCTCGCGCCGGGTCGTAGATGTGGGCGACGTGGGGGCAGGTGTATCTGGATCCCGCCGGCATATCGGGGAGGACGGTGGCAGTTTCACACGCCCAGCACGGTCCGGAATCCATTCCGCAATCGGCCGCCACCAGAGCGGAATATTGAGGAGTATGTCCGGACATCTCGGAATGCAATCGACGTCAACGCAACAGGGGGGCCGTGTGCAGCGATATCGTTTCCAATTTTGTGCAGATTCGCATTGTAGTCGTGAAGATAGGGGTCAATTATGATGGGGATCTTGTTCAACTCAGCAAAACCTATGATTACAGACGCTGCATCCTATGTGCACAATCACTACCACGTCCGCGGGTGATTGAATGGGGACTGACCACTTCCTGTTGTACGCCTTGGAAGATGTACCAATACTCGTAAGATCCGGGAGGCGTGGAAATGAATTGTAGTGCATCGTGCACGCGCCAGGTAATCTGGTCTAGTATCTCCTGAGCGAGCGAGTCGCGTGGTGGAAGTTCTGTACTGTCAATTTCAGGGGCTAAACGAGGATGTCAGAATGGAGGGTATCTGATTGGCATAGGTATACGCACTGGTCAAAGTTGTGAAGACATGCTGCGGGGGAAGAGGAAAAACGCAAGACCACTGACGCGGACGAGGAGCATCGGGATGCCTCATGGTAAACATGCGTTGCCGCGGAATGGGTCACGTGTAATGCTACGTTCAGAGTCGAGTATGTCCGAGCGCGCACGAGCAATACACGACGTCATTTCATACTGTAGTTACTGCAAATTATACTAGGACGATTCAGTCTTGATATAAGGCTTGTTCCTCTCGATCATGCCTTCCATCTCCACACGTTGAGAGTTCCGTAGAGCGAGATGACCCGTAAGCTCAGACCGAAGATCCGCAGCCCTAGATTCACCCTCCTGAACGAGCTTCAGAAACTGTTGTCCCAATGATAGCCCACGATCAGTGGGCTCTTGCTCGTGCTTCGTATAATAGCCGCTCTAATGTTGGGTGAGAACGAGTAAGTGCATAAAACAAGCGTACGAACGCACCGGCGTTAGGAGAGCCCGCACGTACTGTAGAAGCCTGCATGTCTCCGGCGAAAAACTCGTCTGAACTCGGATCCGCATGACACAATCCGGAAGTAGAGAATCACCGCAGAGCATCGTTTGACTGCGGATCACACGCGCGAATGGACATCGATGCGCGGAATAGGTAGCACACACGCATCGGGCACAACATATTGAAGACTGTCATCATTGGCCTGGTGAGCCGCATGAGACCGATATCCTTGGCCAATTCCAGCTGAGACTCGGTCAGAGTGGAGGTAGCCGTGGAATAGATCGCTCACCCATTGACCATTCGTTAACATCTCTGCCGGCTCGGAGGACTCTATCCTGGCAAGTGTAGCATTCACACGAGCTGCTATGAGATCCATGTCCCGCATTCTGCAGGTCAGCGATCCGGTGTAGTACTGTCAAGAGACGTGGTATCGAGGAGGTTCGACATTGGAAGTATATGTGAGATTGCAGACGAACGAGGCTGAGCACTGACACGAGATCCGGCTATGCTTGGGATCCGGATTGCAGGACATGTGACATGTCCACTGACCATAATAGGACGCTACATACCGCGGCATGTGGGAAGGTCTTCATACCGTATGGAATGCGACTTTAATGACTCACCAAACGTTTAGACAGCCTGACACGAATGTGTAGCTACTCGCTCCGATAATGAAGCATAGCTCTTACAATGTATGGCAGACAGTTGCAATAGCGTTCCCGAATCTAGTAGGAACATTGCGGCATATGCCCGAAATGACTCGAGGTTTTGACCAGTCCGCGGGAATCGATGCAAGGAAGCTTGACATCATTAAGTCGTCGGTCATAGCAGCGGGGTTCAGAACACTTTCCAGAAGGGCTCATAGTCAACGTGCGCATGGCTCTCACGGCCGGCACGTACGTCTGCAAATGTAACGCTATGATCGGTATGACGCGGAACCTGTGTGGATCATGAACATGCCGCGGGGTACGTCGGAGCGTGTCTGTTTATGGCTACGGATGATAAGAGTTTACGGAATTGAGTAACATTATTTCAGCAGCAATCAGCCGAATTCTATCTTATGGAGCTGGCAGCCAATGGATAGTCATAGACTCCTAACTTGGGAACAGAAAATCATGGATTATATTGAGTAGATAATTACTTTTGAAACCAAGTGCCATATGCAAGATAGAGCAAACTGTACCTGGTAATATGAAAACTGAGTCAAACACTAATCCACCCAACAAGAGGCAGGTGCACATTGACAGAGAGGATGTTCTGGCTTAATATAGCTGTATGAAGGAGAAATTGAAACTGAATATAGGATATGAAAAATATAGACAATACAAGATTTGGCTATACAATAGTGGTATAAACATAATCTCAAGATGGAGTGTGTTGATCAGACATAGCCATATATGAACAGAGAAAGAGTGGGGTATGACCACATGTTTACTCTTTGTTGGCCACGGCAATAGTAGTATTTAAAGTACAAACTATCTAATACATGATACTATGGCAGTTATGGCAAATAACTCGAGCTTGAAATATGCACGTGCTTGGCTCAACCCCTAAGGATATGGAAACATGGGAAACCATGTAACAGGTGCTAAGCATAGTA
>QUOP01000024.1:0-70642 GCA_003675405.1 Hericium coralloides | reverse complement strand
CCCGTCCTGATTGACGGATGTAACTTGTGTAGAGCCCTTGGGAGGGATAGGTAAAAAATGAGCTATGTCGGGTACATGATGACAAGGCGAAGCCAGATTACCTTCAACACGTAAGCCCACTATTGGCCCCGACACTTCGATGAGAAATGTATTTCCCGCAAAGAGACGAATTTCAACGCACCTCGGCCGTCTTGTGCCAGTGAAGTTCGCTAGGAAGAAGTACCTCATAAGCAGGTGCTGAATAAACGGAGCAGGCTTTACTCACCGAATGGCGCCCGCTTCCAGGCGCATGTTCACACCTGCCATTTCTATTAAAATAGCAAATCAGGACGTGGAGGTTCATGGAGAGTAATAGGTCATACGGGTTGCCAGCGGCATCACTTCGACTGTCATACATCTGTAAGTCTGAAGGTCCGAGATCGCTAGATAGGGACTGCTTACTGTTCTGCTGTCGGGCCCATCCACCGGTTTGCATGCGGTTGTGACTAAGACCAAACGGCCACTTTGCATTGCTCCTGCAAGGCACATCAGTCTCAGGAATAAGGCAAAAAAGGTAGACACTTACACGTCGCCGTGGTCCGTGGTGGGAGGCGCAAGGAAGTCGGGATTCTCCTGGTCGATGGCCACGTTCTGAGGTCCAAGGATGGTGGCTCCTAGACCGCCTCGGATCGCCTCAGGCTGAACATCGGACCCGGGAGGGAATATTGGTGCATTCGGGTTGTTGCTGGCGGGCGCCACGGTGACACTGGCCGCTGGTTCCTCAGTACCGGTCGTCGATGTCGGAGGGTCAGCAGCACTTGCGGAAGACCCAACAACGCTCGATGGATCAGCAGCCGCGGACGATGCTAAGCTCACTACGCTTGATGCAGGGCTCGACGCCGAGCTCACTTGCACCGATGCAGCCGTGCTATTGGCAGCCGGTGCGGCATGAACAGAGACTGCGATGGTGACGAGAGACAGGAAGGTGCTGGAGAACTTCATCGGGCTTGTCGGGTCGAGTTGTTGGGAAGGGTGGTCCTTAGCCTTTCAGCAGTATTTGGATCTTCCTTTTATACGCCAAAAAATGTTGGAAGGAAGGCGCTGGACACTCGTAGATCGTGTCGTAGTATCGCTTCGCGTGAGAGTACGAGACGTGTAAACGACGCACCTCGACTGTGGCCAACATAGCGGAAACCGGGTAGTCTAGGGAGGCTTCGTTAGCGTCTCCATGCCAGAATGAGGTTGATGGGCTCCGTTCATGTCCGAGTCCTGCAGGACAGTGGAGACCCAGAAATGGAGCACGGAGAATGTAGGAGACAATTTTACTACGCGCATCCGGGTTATGGATAATTCACGCAGAAATCTACGAAGGAAGCATATCTCAGACGCGATGGGTTGCATACACACGATGGGGAAATACACGTGAGGAGCAGATCTCGGGAAGGATGGCTTCGACCGCATGTATATGTAACGTGAAACGGGAACTAACTCCGCCTGACGCACGGAGCCTCAGACTAGTACCATAGTTCTTCGTATGTGCGCGTCATTCCTCAGAATGAGTTATAATTAGCAAACAACGAGACGCCAATGGTAATGACATACCCAACTTGGTACTCTGTTCCCACTGCCATAATACCGAGATTATTCGTGCGACATGTCGCCCGCGCTTATTATTGACTAGACGCTGCTCGGGTGGGCAGAGTGATGCTAGTTGAGCGCCGAATTTTGAGACTGTCTATGATAGTCTCACACTTGGATTGTGAAAACTATCGGCTGGAAAAAAAATTCGACGAGCTCCGCCGCAAACTTGACGTTGACAAAGTATCAAGGAACTGTGAGGGACACCCCATGCAGTAATGCAATCCAGTTGTTTTTTTGGTCACTTGCTCAATGTCATTGTTGGCTGACATCGGGTCTCTGAGGAGATGGTTCCTTCTTCCGGAGCGACACGGGCTTGACGTTGCCGATGTCCATATGGTCCTATGGTGAAACAGGCAAGCAAGAACAGAGAAGTGAGCAGGATTCATCAAAGCAAGCACTTCTCAGACCTGGAGTTCCCGGGAAGCATACGGGTGAACCAGGCCAGAACAGCACAGCACATGGTACTGACCCGAGATGCAGCGAAACCTCGGGCCCCTGCCAAAAAGACGGTGATATCAAAACAATCGCCGAGAACGGAATCCTCAGAGCGTTGGATGCCCTCGAAACTAAGGTATAAAATTAGACTTCGTCAGCAGAAGAATCGCAATCGGCAAATGAAATGGAACAAAATCAGAAAGAGGTAAGTTTATCAAGGAAGACCTTACGTCTTGGGGTCATTTCGGAATGAATGGCCAGATGCCTAGTATAAGCCCTCTCGTACAAGCCCTTTCGTGCGCAGTGTCACTGACATTCGGCGGTCGATGAGGTCATGATCTGAGAAATGTTCAAGGCGTTGTACTCTGGTCAAACCCTACCGATGGAGTGGGAGTCGGACGGTTATGTCGTCGACAATCGCGAATGGGGTAATTATTCGACGACGCAAGATAAGGAGTCTGAAGACACTCCACAACACCGAGGTGACAACTGCACATGATGAAGACACAGCGCATGGTTAGCCGAGAGCCCATGCGGAAGAGACGAATGCACCACAGGTACCATGGTCAGTGTCGAACGCAGGGGTGGGAACTGAGCAAATAACTTTCGTGCACACACACTTTCGTGCACACACTTTCACGCTGGTCTCCACCCCGCTTCATGTGCCATCCGCGTTCCTGGGTGATGGAAAGCGGCATCTAATCTCCCGCTCAGCAGTCATTGGTGTCTTACCATGGGAGACAGCCTTTGATTCCTATCGCCTAAGCACCCGAAGCTGTTCAACCATATTTTACTGCGACCTTATCCGACAAATAAATGGTAAGGACCCACCAAAATCTTCAATTTGTGATATACAGTTTGTGATATACAGTATATCCTTCTGGATGTTACCGTCATAGGATTAGGTTCGAAGGCCTTCGAGCTAGTTGATCCTGAGGCACGATGGTTGAGTCAGCGGCTACTCTGCCTTTGGGAGACTACTTCGAGCGGGAGATCGACGTGATAGTCATAGGGCGCCACGCCAAATCATCAAGTGATATTGACCGCCTTCCGAATTCGACGGGCTATTGAACTCGTCTAGACTCTAGTCAGGGCTCTGGTCTTGTTGGCCTCGTTCGGAGTATATGCCTGTATAAGGCTTTAGGCAAGTGGGAGTCAAACTGCAGGCGAGCCGTGATGAGGCTGTCTGTGAGCAACTTGTCAATGTTTTACGTAATGACTGTAAGTTAGTTTCAGTCAGTTAAGCGTTCATAGATTACAATCGTCGAATTTGTAGTGATACATGATAACCATCATTAGATAAATGATTGACCCCATTACATCTGATGTGCTTTTCCTCGACGTCGACCATACATACTGCATGGACAAGTGTTGTCCTGTCTTTAGTGACGACAGGTGACGACTCACGTACGGACTTGTAAGTGGCTAAGCCAAGGCTAAGCTACGTTCTTTAAAGAGGTAAGTAAGAACGCATTTTAGGCACGCCAAGACGTTTGCCAAGGCAGGTTCACCACCCCAGAGCCACGGCATTCTACAGTCAGCTTGGCGCGTCGACAGAAGCTTGATAGCTTTTGAGTAGAGAAGGTGTGAGACGTTGAACGTCGCACGACGAAGGGCCAGTCGCCATCTTGGCAGCGACTCCTAGCGGCGGGTAGGACAGATGGAAAGTACTCGTCATACTCTGAATTTCAGTACGATTGTACTCACCCAGAGAAGCGCCGTGTGCTGTAAAAGTGTTGGACGCCATGTAAGTTTTATGGTTCAATAACTTCTCAGATTAATTATCATGACTGACATGACGTGGTACTCCGTGGCAATTGCGAGCGTAGGGTCAGGAACGGCCAGCTGAAGTCGGAGGCAATGTCGCTGCCCCTTCCCGGGGGATTGCAACATCTATCGCAGCAGATGACCACGATTCCTTCCGGCTACTACGAACCCGGCGGCTTGCTTGACGTGAGCATATGAGGACGAAGGCCTATTATTGTCTCCGGACCTCCCTGCTCTAATAACAGCACCCGAAGCGCTACCAATGCCGCTGGTATCCTTCAGATGACTTCTCCGTCTCCGGAAGGATTCCCCATACACTTCAAGCAAGCTTTGCCGCTAAAAATAGCGATTCCCCCGAAGTCAGTACAGAGCGCACCGATATAGCCCGCATGTGTTTTTATAGAGGTCGCCGTCGCGGGCCCCGTTATCTGCGGAAAGTGATGCATTGCGCCAGCCCACCATTACACGGGAGGCAAGACAATGTCCATCGAGAGGGAAGATTCGAGTCTCCTTAGGCAGACTGAAGAAGATGATAGTCGATCTTCTATTACAGGAAGGTTCAAGCCTTGATGGACATTTCATCGTGGACGTTTTTGAGGGCAGTGACTCAGTGCGAACAGAGCGCTACTGTGTACCCTGGACCATATCGCGAGATCATGACCATCAGCTGGAGGACTATTTTTGACTACGGCGGGACATCCACCCAACCATGTGGGCCAAAAGGCCTCTTACGTGGAAGAGCGCGAAGATACGGAACAATGATATCATTTCCGGAAAAGATATCGATATAGCTATGGGTATAGTTCACAACAACATTCAGGATAGGAACGGGTCATGACGGGTCGTAAGAGGTCGTAAGAGATCATAGCGTATAATGAATAACGGAGAGTAAAGAACAAGGCCATCCCAGTTGAAAATAAACCTCACGTTATCGCATACCTTCACCAGCTCTTTGCGTTACGTCCCTCCAGAAGTTGTCCCATTTCTGATGCTGCGCGCTGCCAGGGTAATTCCGCCGTTGATGAGCTGGCAGTGTGAGCGTGATTGGTCCACCAGTGGTTGTGGAGCCGGGAGCTGAAAGGGGGGTAGGAGAGGAGGGGAGACTGGCCACGTTGGTGACGTCCTCCTCGTACGGGCCTCCTGCGGGTATGTACTGACCCCCAGCGGGGTAACCCATCCTGCGCCCGTGTTCTTCCAGATGAGCTTCACGAGGTCTCGGATCCTTTGAATCACGAGATCCTGATACGGAACCAACACTCAGCGTCCTCGATGAGATGGATTGCAAGGAGGAAATGGGCTTTGGAGGTGCATCCGACAAGCTGTCCTCGTCGACCTTCGTCTCATCATCGTCGGAATCAGAATACGAATCCTCTGACATTACAGGGCGGAATTTCACTGCATCCCGTTTCCGTGTTTGTCTCTTGTCCGCCAGTGTTCGCAGTTGGGACAGAGGGCGTTGTGAAGATTTACGAAGGAAGGCAGGCCGTCTCTCATACTCGAACGCCTTCTCCTCTTCAAATACAAGGGGCGCCTTTTTCTCTTCGCCATCGACGTCGAAAGGCGGGAAAACTGGATAGAACGGCTTCGATCCTGGCATGGGTGTGGCGGGCGAAGGCTGCGTGTGGATGTGGAAGAAAGCGAGTACACGAGACCAGATGCTGTGAGTCGGACGCGTAAAGATGCCTGCGCGACTCGGATCATGCGGGAATGAGCTCGTATACTCGGCCAGATATTTGTCCCATTCCTGTGGCACAAGCGGGTTAACATCTACGAGCAGACACATCGACAGATGCTGCTCTTACCTGGTCTGGGTTTCCACCAAATACTCGGTGAAGCAGCCAGTCCGAAACGGAGCCCCCGATGAGCAGAAGCCAATATCCAGCACTCAGCCCGTGTTCGACAGACGTTCCCCAGTCAGCACCATCGCTCACCCACAGCCGTTCCCAGACGTTCCCCCACGCGTCCGCGTGCGCCATGAGGGCGATGGAGAGTATGAGACCAAAAGCACCGGTTGAGGCCGCGGAGATGCGTAGAGAGATAAGCCGGGTGCGGAATGGCAGAAGTGTCATGAGAGGGAAAAGACAGATGAAGATGGCCAGGAGTATTCGGCGCGTACTCAGCGCGGGATGGAGACCGATCACCGACGCAAGCGCGAAGGTTGTTCTGAGCGAAGATAAGCCCAAGTAAAGATCATCAAGCGTGAGAGCGAGTACATACCCACCGGTCATCCCTGCGAAGAGAAGAGACACATATTTGAATCGACCAGAAAGAACAGAAGTAGAGGCGGCAGAAAGCAACCACACCGCGACAAAGGACGGAGCGCTGAGTGGTGGTGAGGCAGATTCATTGGGGATTACGAGGGCTAGGAAAGACGACAGAGATACTGCAACGAACGGTGATCAGACCCGGCGTGGCTCAAAGCACAGGAGATAAGCACTCACAGCCAAAGATCCATCCAATGGCTAACCCCCCTACACCACCCTCTAGATAGAAGTGCCTTCGCGTTGTCTTCTTAACCCCGAAGGCACTAGGCAGTTGAACGTCGTCATGCGGCGCAAATGAAAAGGTCCTGTCTACCGTCAGGAAAGCGCCCGCAAATGTCAGCGCTAAAGAGAGAAGGAAGAGCGGAAGGCCATAGGCGAGGGTATACGGCAAAGATGGAAGTAGCGCCGCGAGCGTAAACGAGGATTGGGTCGAATTGGACATATTGCGGTGAGGCCGGTAAGTGGGGACCTGTACAACAGATATAGATAATAATCGTTAGAGGTCGTTACTGCATGAGAAAGGATCTGTCAATTATCCTGGACTGCACTAGCTTCACCTGTTGCTAGTGAAGTCGAGATGAGCCTCATGTGCTTTGATTGCTTTGCTCATATTAGGCCATCGCTTCATTTTCCAAAACTGGAAGGCGGGTCGCACGATTTCTGTAATGTTTCCAGCTTCAACTTCATCCGGAGGGCTTTAGCAAGTTCAGCATCTCGCAGAACCGGCATTTCCATGGATCCACAAGGCGTGGAAGAGATCAACACTTTGCTTGACAGTGATTCAGAGCTTAGAGAAGTAAATGGTCCAGTTACGTCTTTTGTTATTTTCCTGATTTTTTGGACCCAGAAAATTAAGGAACATGTGAACGACTTCGACAAAAAGGCCAGATTGATGGTCGGGACGCTGAACAAGATTCACTCAACCCCTACGCCCGAAAGTGTGCCATACCATCGCGTCTAACGAGCTTTGCCTGATACCGTCGGCTCCAGTACCGGCGCTCTTGGATTCTGTCCGTCCAATTCTTCACAGCTATCAGGAGACCGCGAGTGCATTGGCTGAGATCATCCCTGCAAACCAGTTTTGGCGATGGAAGGATATGTGGAGCAACTCACTTCGCTCAACCGTCTTCTCAGCGGTCCTCGTGGAGTATCTGGCGAACGGGACTTTACTGTCATTACCGAGCGTCAGCGCGCAACTGGGCAGTACGTTTACCAATGCATCGCGTACTTAGACATCTGACAGAGGGATCGCGCATTCAAAAAAGTCAAAGACGAGTGGAAGGATCGGTTCACTCTCACGGTCGAAGATTATCTCCATGGATTGATCACCATGGTTAACGAATTGGTAGGTTTTATCACTCGCGGACTCTTTCCTTCTCTTTCTGACGGCGTCAACAGTCTCGCCTCGCCGTCAATTCCGTCACCCTAGGCGATTTCGAGGCGCCAATCAGAATATCTCTGTTTGTGAAGGATCTTTTCGCCGGGTTCTCCATGGTATGGTGTGCTCACTTCTCATTTTTTTCTCTCTCATCATAATACCGGAAATACAGCTCAACCTCAAAAATGACCTTTTGCGTAGAAGATTTGATAGTCTCAAATATGACATTAAGAAAATAGAAGAAGGTGCGTCCGTGACTGCTCAGTGACTCAAGGAACAAGTGCGCTCACCGATTTGAAATCAACAGTCGTATACGACGTATCCTTGAGAAAACTCTCTCCAGCTTCGTCAAAAGAGTCCCCAAAGCCTGTAGCCTAATGTACACTCTGTGATCGGTACATGGTAAGGGTGGTGATTGTGAGTCTGAAGAACCTTGCATTCATCGTAAGCTTTTGAACTAACACATGTGCAGCGGAATAGACAGGACCTATCTCGTGAAGATGGGCGTACAAGTCAATTGTATCGTTAATCATTATGATGTATAAGTATATTGCGCGTTGCCCGACAGGCATTTGAAGTGTCTCCCTTTACGCCGATGAGGACTGCTCGACTATAATACTGAGGTACTGCTCGATGCTCCAGGGCTACCTTAACACCCAATGGCTCCGCACTAATTCCAAGGGGACGGGGAAGCCTAGTCAAATATGGGTATTTCTTTTCCGTCGTCCATTTGAGAAGGATACTTGACGCGCGGCTTTTGCAGACGTACTATCTACGATTTCCTATCATGCAGGCTGCGATATGAATGCTCCTAAGTAAAGCGTGCTGACCTTCGCCGTTGGCTGTAGATAAGCAAAGACGATGCCCCAAGTACGATGCCCGCCACACCCTCCATTCAAATGGACGTCATTAGGTCTCAAGGACGCTTCTGATAATAAGAGTACGTTACTCTGGACTTGAAGCTACATCAAAATTTGTTCTGCTCATACACGAAGTTCCAAGATTGCATTTCAAACAACGAGACAAATCAAATGACAAAACAATAACGACCAACAACGACCGAAATGCGCGATAGACTGTGCGTATCAAGAGATTGGCGGAGGTATACACGAGAAACAAGGAATGATATGTGAAGGATGCTTCGGAATCATCTTGAACCCTTTTCTGATTGCTCTGTGAGTTCGGGGATGGTAGGCACGATGATGCGGTTTGCTACAATGCGAGAATGCTTACTCATTGGCCCAGTTCGTCGAAAACACCCTAGACATCACGGCGGCATGTAGCCGGACAAGCCTGACAACTGCTCTGAGAGTCAGTGCTACATTCATCGTCGTCGCTGGCGGTCCTATCATTCGGCGAATCAGCAAATTACAGCGAAAAGACGGGCTATGACACACAGGTTGCTTTGGGTTTCGACAGGTGGAAGGGGGCAAATAAATGGCTTCCCCGGAGACCTCTTCTGGTGCGAGGCCCGCAATTTGTCTAGACTGGTGAATCGTGAGGTAATGCCTCGGCATAACGCAGGGAATATGTGAACATACTACCACTTCCAACCTTCAGGCCCGCCGTGCTTCTTCCAGGCCACAAGTTCAATGTCTCTTTCCCAATACAGCTGCGTCGGGTTGACTTTGAGATACCCTCCGTACATCTCGCAAGGTAGGTATTTCAGCTCCCATGTAGTGACCTGCACGATGCGGGTGAGAAATGCCCAACGAGAACGGACCAAGAACGTGTTCAACGATAACACAAGTATCCGTACGCACCCTGTACTGTTGCTTGGCTTCAGTCGCCGTGATCTGAGAAACATAGAGCGTCAGGACGGAACATATTCTCGGACCGCAATACCTACCCGATCTCCATTGCCTAAGTGTGATTTGGGCCAAGTGGCAGGATCAGTAGGAGCAGGCTTTGGAGGACGGACGGGTTTCTTCGGTGCCCTTTTCCGCTTCCCGCCCGCCGCCTGGGACGACGGCTGTTGATCTCCATCTATGGTCCGAACCACGGTCCGCTGACGCTTGGGTGGCGGGTGTATCTCATCGCTGGCGTCGCTAGGGCTTGCGCGCTTTTTACTCGCCGTCCCGCTCGTTCCCTGTGGAAGGCTCCCTTCAGGACCACGCTCAGAAGGAATAGCTGGGACAATCCCTGGAGCTGTAGATGAAGACGGGTGAAGCTGTACAGCGTTCATCATGAGTGACAAGTCTAGGGAAATTGAGCCTCGCGAGCGGGGTAAATCGTGGGCGAGAGGATGTGAGGGAAGAACGGGGCAGAGGCAACAGGTCGAATTCGTCACGAACCTATAAGGCCTCCTGCTGTGCGGAAGGAAACCTAAAATGCTTAGTCAGGGATGTTCAAGGATTGTTCGAACCTGTCCAGCAGGGTGGTAGTTTGTAAACGACGTTGCCGCCGGGCAGAACGACGTGAGCAAGAGTGCCCAGGTTCCGTTCCGTTTACTACTTGGGTGCCGTGTCGCAGTAACAGTTGTACCGGCCTGCCCAATTTACTCGGCATCGCTTGAACATGGCCACCGACGATACTCTATTTGTATTCCAGACTTAGGCGATGACGTATAGCGATTTCGAAGTGTGTAGTGAGCAGCCTTGCCAGCCTCGCCCTCGGGACGCCCCTTCCCCTCATCCAGGTTGTGACCAGATATATAATCGATCTGGACAAGAGTCATGCACGTCACCTCGCAGTTGAACCAGCGCAGGACAGGGATAGGTCGTTAAGCTTCCCGTGTATCCGTCCTGCAGACGAGTTTGAGACATCATAATTTATTGACTTACAATTGAGTGCACAGTAAGGAAAACGTATGATGAGTTTCATACATCTAGAAAGTTTAAATCCGCACCAGTGGGATGCCCTGGTGCCCCACGATCCGCGGTTCGTTCAAGCTGTCCTCTAGCTCCAAACTTTCGAGATGATCAACACCGCGCTTCGTGGGTTGTACGATCGGATCCACAGCGGCATGAAGCGCGTCCGTCTTCCGATTGTCTAGGGTATCGTTTGCTCCAGAGCTACGGCTGGATACATCGACAGCCCTAGGCGATGGTGTTTTGAGGCCGTCGTCTTTCTTGTCCTCCGCCTTGGATGATGTCCGCCGGGTTCGCGAAAGCATTCTGCAGTCTTGTGCCTCTATGGGTCCCGGATCCGGTCGTGCCTGTGGTGGCCTTAGCAGAGCATTACACTCATCCTCCCACCCAGGCTTTCCCAACGCTTCATCGAACATCTTCAAGACCTTCGACGCATCCCGCAAATCCGCGGCTGCCTTCTGGCGGACTTCAAGCTTGTATACACTCGACTCGCAATCATGATAAGAGAGAATAAACGGAGCTCGCAGTTCGAAGATGAGCTGTCCAAGCAAGCTCGTGGAGAAGACATCCCTGAGGCGCGGGCTCTCTCGCATGAGCGAGAAGATTCGCCTTGGGCCACCATGTCGTCCGCAGCGCCACGGCGAGCGACAGCCAAGCTTGAATTCTTTTTCGATGTATCGCTCGAGGGGACGCCCGGCCAGACCTGTACGCGTGTAGCGCAGCGTGTGATAGCAAAGGATCCAGAAGAAGGATTCTAGGTCGTGGCGGAGTTGAGGTGGAAAAGATGGGTCATCGTCGGTCCCGTGACGATTGCCTCGGACAATTCGATCAGGGAGAAATGGCCAGGTTCCCTGATCATAAATGAGTTCTGGACCTATGAAGAGAGCGACGACTAGATACCTGTCGTTGACTGTAACGCGCCTGTGGCTGTGGCTGGCATAGATCCCAATTGACCAGCATGCCGCTACCATCGCTATGAATGAGAATCTTTCCCGGAGCGATATCATCATGCAGCTCCCCCGTTCGGGAATGCAGATCCGAATGAACTACAATGTATAAGTTCGAGGCAGCTGAGGAAGCAAGTGACGACTCGCCTTGAATGGCATCTCGAACGACTCTGCAAAGCTCTTTCGACGAAGCGGCGGAACTCAGAGAATAGGCAATGGCTTTCATGACGGGACTTGAGACCTGGCGGATTGGACAATAGCGAGCGAAGAGTTTGTTTGAGCAAGACAAAGGTGTCATCTTCGCCTCGTGGCCGTTGTCTTCCAGATATTTTGAGAGATCGCAGACTTGCTTCTGAAGATGGGGTATTGTTGCCTTGTTAGCCATGCCAACCAGATAAAGCAAACCTCTATGAAGTAGTCAAGGAGAATTGCGAGGAAAGGCAAGCTATTGAGGGAAAAACTCACTAGTGAGGGGACGCAATTAAGGCCTTTATAGAGGAGAACACGCATTGACATGCGACAACAATAAAGGCCACAACTTCAGCGCCCCCGTGATCGCGATGAAATGTCTACAGCCTTTTTCCTAAAATCAAAGCTTATTATGCTTTGTCAATAACTTACAACAATTCCTTAGATCCTCCCTTTAATCCTACAACTTCGACTCCAACAACCCATCCACAGCTCTTTCCATCAAGCGCCGTTTCCTGCGCTTCTCCTCCCTCTCGGCCTCCTTTACGGCCTCGCGCGCCCACTCGCCAACGGCGGCCACGAACCTGTTAACTTCCTCCTTGGTCAGCCCCGCGTGCAGACACACCCTCACGCGATCGAGCCCTTTGGGGACGGTCGGCCATGTGATTGGGCGCGCGTTCATCCCGCGCTCGAGGAGGAAGGCGGAGAGGGGGCGCGGCTGTGGGGTGAGGAGCGGGATGATGGGCGTTGGGGGAAGATCTGATAGCGTTCTTAGGTGTGGGGGAAGGGAAACTATGGCAGGAGGAATGGTGGCGAGTTCCAAACGCAGCGCGTTGAGGAAATGGCTTGTCAGATCAAGAAGCTGAGTAGCCAGCTGGGAAGGATCAGACTTGAGACCGCACAAGGTGCGCACAACTCACCTTCCCAGCGGTTCCATCTTCTAGCATGTCGAAGGAGCAGCCAGCGGCAACTATGTTCGCATGGCTGAGAGAGGTCGTGTAGATTAGTGGTCTGGCGTAGTTTATCAAATAATCGCGGAGTAGGGTATTCGTCAGTATTACAGCTGTCGTAAGAATTCAGAAGGCCGATCGAGCAGAGCTTGACGGATGTACATACCGCCAGTAGCAGCCAACGCTTTCCCGAATGTGTGCAGCCGTGCGAGGACCTTGTCCTCGAGCCCCATCATCGCAACCACACCCCGCCCCTGTGGTCCATAGATTCCCGTAGCATGCGCCTCGTCCACCACGAGATACCCATTCCCCCTCGGGAACAGCTCCTCGAGCAGCGCGACGATCTCCGCGAGCGGCGCCATCGTCCCATCCATACTGTACACACTCTCAACCGCCACAAACACGCTCCTCTCGCCCTCCCGGAACCCCGCGCGCTCGCCCATCAGCCGCCTGAGTACCGCCCTCAGCTTCGGCACCTCGTTGTGCCCGAATGCGTAGCGCGCACCTGCCGCGCGGCCCGCGCGTACGCCGTCGTGCACGGAGGCATGGATGTACTCGTCGTACACGACCGCATCGCCGTCCTGCGGCACGCACGCGAAGAACCCCACGTTCGCGTCAAAGCCGGAGTTGAACAGCAGCGCCGCCGGGGCGCTGAAGAAGCCCGCGAGACGCTCTTCGAGCGCGGCGTGCGCGGTGCCGTTTATGAGCAGGCGCGAGCCGCCCGATCCGAGGACATCGGGCGCAGAGGCGAGCGTGGTGAGAAAGTGTGCGCGGAGGGCGGGCGAGGTCGAAAGTGCGAGATAGTCGTTCGAGGAGAAGTTTTGGTAGGGCGGCGCGGAGGGGCGGCTTGGCTCGGGCAGCCGACGTCGGATAAGGCGGTCTTCGCGCGATGCGAGCGCGGCGGCGAGCTTTTCGTGGAGAGACGGGGATGGGGGCATTTGCGCGATGGTCGTGGTCGTGGTCAAAGGAGGGTCGGACTGTCAAGACTGCAGTCTGGCAGAATTCATGTTCTAGCGCAAAGTCCGAGTGAGGGTAGGAGTCAAATTCTGACTGCCATACACAGAGTCAAGCGCCCACTCTTAGTTTCAGTCCGCAGACGGCGGCAGACATAGATCGCTGAAATTTCAGCCCACAAATGTTCTGACGATGACTGGTGTAATAGTAGTACATGTGTGCGCATCCTATCCCACATAGTGCCCGTGTACCCCGATGAGAAGAGAAAATGTGGATCCCACAATCTCAGGTATATGTCACGATGGCAGATCCATGGCCTCTAACTCCTTCCACCCTGGCAAGCCAACGAGGGCGGGCAACTCTGCCCAAATCTCCTCACGTTGGCGCGTCACGTCCTGCCGAAAGGCTCGCTTACAGACACTGCAGATCGTGGCATCGTCGTCGATCCATTGCACCGCCTGCATCATATTGTGGTATGGCCCTGTCCTGGAGGTGAAGGACTGCGAGATGTTATATGCCAGGCGTGAGAACACGCGGGTGCAGTGATTTGGAACGCCTTGGCAATTCTCCTCAGCGGTACGCTCGGCGCACGTCCGGCGGATGAAATCTAGGATGAGGTCTATGCGATGTTGGTACATGAGTGTGTAGTCTTTGATATCTTGGATGGCGAGATGGGATGAGGGACGAGAGGGGTGTTCGACGGTCAATTTGGGATGGTCACCCTGCAGGAGGCCGTGAAGCGGGTATATCGATAGAAAATAGAGTGCCGATGGCACGATGATCCGGACGTTCGTTTCCCTAGCGAGGTTAAGGACGTGCAACGGATGGACATAGGGGTATGTCGTGCTATTGATCAGTGGAGATGACAGAGCGAGGGCCACCATTTCGTCATGGCCCTGGAGGGTATAAGCCCAGGTCTTGGTGAGATGTCGGATCGCTTGGGTGCGAAGATGGGTAATGAAGTATTTCGTGGACAAGCGAAGGATGCCAGCGAGGAAGAAAAAATCCTGTACACTGCTATTGGCGAACTGACTGGCACGATCTTTGATCAGAGCTTGCAAATATAGAATACTGTAAAGTTCGCCGAAGCACTCACACCCCGTCGTATAATGCCTTGATCAGATTGGAGAGCTCAATCGGAAGGTCGTACATGCGCACGACCTGGCAATTGTCGAGCATCTCAGCTTCGTTCGCAGGCTGGGGCATCTCAAACAGCGATCGAAAGACTTCAGAGTGCCGTGCGAGCACGCCTCGATGGACTTTGAACGCCATGAAGCCATCCTGAGTTTCTGGATTGGAATCGATAAGCAGGACAATGTTTCCATCGTCGAACCAGGGATCTCCTTGACTCTTCAGAGGTACATTTCCGTTTGTCATGTTCCAGGCTGCGCCTGTGTGCTATGTAGACATCCGAAACGGTCAGTATGTGTTTGGGAGGAAAACATAAGAGAGACAGACTGGTTGGACTGATCGAGTCTCGAGCTGAGACGCGTCTCGGTTATTTGGTCTTGTATGCCGATCTTATCTTCTTCAGCGTCAATCTGCTCTACTTACGCTCATCACCTTACGCCTTTATACACCTGCAGCTGCCTTGACCTGCAGTCGTGGTCCCATGTCGGGCGCGAGCACCCCGCGCTCTCGGACGCCCTCGCGACGTGCTCAAACACCCGGCACAGGCCCATCTCCTTCGCGACTGGTCATACCACCCCCGAGCCTGCGAGCAACAAACTCCCTGTCATCCATACGTGTTCACACCGCCGGGGGCAGCGCGACATCTCCGCCTCGCATAGGACTCGAGAGCTCAACTTCCTCGGTTCTCAACCTAGACATGAGCGAGGGCATTCTGGTGCCCGAGGCCGAAGCAGAGGCGGAGACGGTCGATAGCGAAGCTGTGGGGCATTCTGGGTCGCTTCTAGCGGACGAGGAGTCTAAGAAGGTCCTGCGAGATCATCTGCGGCGCACACTGAACAAGAAAGAATCACAGACAGGTGCGTCTTTGCTCGACCGACGCATGCGCGCACTAGTTCACAGGTGCGTAGACCTAAAGTCGCGGAAGATTCGCAGGAGAACTTCAGGAGCAAATGTCGAAGAGATCTCGGCTGAACTTTGTATGATGCTTCGTTCCCGCATTGACTGACGGACTGATGCACGCCTTCAGCTGATGCGTTTCTGCCACGACGGTATTTCGTTCTGACTGATGCTGGCAAACCCGTCTTCATGAGGTCAAATTAAAGCCCATTTCCTTGTGACATGGCCTCATTTACCTTGACAGTCGACATGCCGAACTGGACTCGGACGAACTCACGTCGACCATAGGCATCATACAAGCTATCATTTCTGTCTTCCTTGACGATGGAGACAAGCTGCGATGCATAAACGCTGGTCGTACCCGCATCAACTTCCTCCTACGATCGCCATTATACTATGTATGCGTGTCTTCGTGGGGCGAGCCCGAGTCCGTGGTCAGTGCATCAATAATCATCTCCCTTATCCGCGCTCGAATACAACTGACATCAAACGAAAGACCCGCACGCATCTGGAGTATCTCCACCTGCAGATTTTGAGCGTCGTGTCTGCAGCACAATTAAAGCGGATGTTCGAGCGCAGAGGGGGCTTCGACCTTCGACGCCTTCTACATGGTACAACTGCCGACTTCACTCTCAGACGCGACATTCTAATAAACTACTTCAGGAGCCGAAGTTTTGATCCACTCCTTACTCGATAGACTGCAGCTGGATCCTGCGATGAGCACATCGTCGCTGCATTGCCTTAAACTCGCGCAAAATATCAGGATGCGGGCAGCTAATGCACTTGTTCCAACATCAAAGATGAAGGTCAGTACGTGAACCTACCCTAGTCCTTTGAAATACTCAGACAGCAGTCAGGATGTCATGTATATCATTCTCGTCGCGCAAGGACGTGTCATCACTCTCGTCCGACCAAGAAAACACTCCATCCATCCGTCAGGTCAGTATATTTGTACCTTTCATGTTCGTAGGCACTATTTCCTCACCGCGGAAACCAGACCTGCACGTATTGCTGAACACAGCACATTCACCCTCGATCGTCAACTCCTCCGCCTCCGCCTCCTGGCTCCCTCTCTGCCTCCCCAAATTCGACCCCGCAGGCTTCGTAAACACGTACATCACGTTCCTGCAACAAGACCGGCGTGCCGACAGCACGCCGCGGGAAGGCAGTCCTCTCGCACCTCCAGAAAGTACCGAGGCAGGATCAGGCTCACGCTCTCCCGATCCACCGTCAGATGCTTCATCCCACAACGAACCTAGTCCGCAGTCCAGTCCTCCGCCAGCAGGCTCCGGGGTCGGCCTGATCTGCGTCAGCCGAACAGGCGACTTCGAGTCCATCCGGGCATGGTGCGACACCGTTATCTCGGTAATCACCCTCTACCCCTCCTTCCGTACAGCATTAACACACTCGACAGACTCTCGAGAGCGAAGGCACGCTCAGCGCCATCCACAAGGCAATCC
Organism: Hericium coralloides; assembly: GCA_003675405.1. NCBI lineage: Eukaryota > Fungi > Basidiomycota > Agaricomycetes > Russulales > Hericiaceae > Hericium > Hericium coralloides. Next base: position 53,840 of record QUOP01000024.1, on the reverse strand, counting down.
GCACGGGTGCGACCGAGTACTCCGCCTCGGAGCTCAGCATCCCTGGCCTGCGGCACTTCATCTACAAGTCGCGCGCGCACGTGCAGATCACGGTGCCGCAGTACGAGGAGCCGTACGAAGACGCGCACGAGCAGAAGCGGCTGGTGACGCTGTACCAGACGCTGCACGACAACATCCACGCCAAGTCCGGGCAGGACCTCCCGCTCAAGCTGCAATACATCCGCACGGAGAAGGAGAGTGTGTTAGGTTGGGTGCGCACTGCTTCGCCGCATCGCGCGAGTACATGGCTGATTTGGACTTGCGTATAGATCACACAGCCGTTCGAGATGTACATCGCGTTCTCGCCGATGCTTCCGAAGAGCGCGGCGGTCGGGGCCGCGAATGCCGTTGCGCGCTGGGTGAAGCAGGAAGAGGCGCGGCTGTTCCTGCGGGACGCGCCTGTGTTTTGGTGAGTGCGCTGTGCTGAACCTAGTTGGTAGACGTCAATTTCTGATCATGATGCCGCTCCAGATGTGCTTGTCCGTCGGGGGCCGGTTGGCCATGCATGCTGTATTTATTCATCTTTCCACTGGGATACCACTGTACTTTGCATATCTTACTTCTTGAGAAGGTATATTCCGCTACGATGATGATGTGAGGCTACTAGTCCCCGAGCCTACATGAGTGATATCTGCTCTGGGTTGCCTGACCATTCTTCCCGCTCTAGATGACACCTTGCTGACGCAATTCTTTCATTTCCTCCGGACTGTACCCAAGCTCCGCAAGCACCTGGTTGGTAATTGTCAGAATGATAGAACTCTAGCGCATGATCAGACATCGTCCGCGACGCACCTCTTCTGTATGCTGCGACAGATACGGTGGCGCACGGCGCACAGGCATCTTCTTACCGTCGTACGTGACTGCAGGCCCCACCAGCTTGATTTTACCCGCGCGTGGGTGCTGCAGATGCCAAATCATCAGCAGACAGCCTTTGATACCACAGACAAACACAGACCTCCACTTCGACGACGACCCCACGCGCTTTGGCCTGTGGATGGTCAAAGGTCTGTTTGATATTGTTGATAGGCCCGAACGGTACGCTGCAGCCCTTAGATCAGCTTTGAAAGCGTCGCATGTGTAAGTGCCATGACTGACCCTAATCCAGTCAGCCGCTCAAGCCAGTGGTCGCGCTCTTCTTGCATGAGCGTGTCCGTGATGATTTGCAGGAGTTCCTCGCGATTTGCGACACGCGCGGCATTTGTGCAGAACCGCGTGTCGTCTGCGAGCTCCGGACGCTCAAGGATGTGGGTTGCCAACAGCTTAAACTAAAGAAAGTCGTCATGAGCACCTTGCACGAATGTATAAATTGCGTGAACGAACCTGCCTGTCATTCCCAGCACCAATCATGATGTACCCGTTCTTGCACGGGAACACCTGGTACGGCACAATCGACGGGTGCGCGGTACCATGCCGCCCCGCCTCCTGCCCCGCGATGAGGTAGTTCGACGCGATGTTCGCCAGCCCTGCGATCTTGACGTGTCTGAAAGGCGCCGCGGGACGCGCAGAAGAGGGCAGCACATACCTGCGACTCGAAGAGGTCGACGTCGATCCAAACGCCGCGGCCCGTCTGCTGGCGCGAGAGCAGCGCGGCCATGATCGCTCCGTGCGCGTACAGCCCCGTTGCGATGTCTGTCGCGGCGACGCCGACCTTGGCGGGTGGGCGGTCGGGCTCGCCAGTTCTGCTGTATGTTGAGAGACGTTGGACGCCTAGTGTCTGGGAAGACATACATGTGCATTAGACCTGCTTCGCCTTCGATGACAACGTCGTATCCAGCGGCTTTGCGGTATGGTCCGGTCTGACCGTAGCCTGCATGGTGAAAAATTGTTGTCTTTAATAGTGAGCGACGAGCCTACATCCAAGATGAACGCACCAGTGATGCTCGCGTAGATAAGTCTCTCGTTCAGGGCTTTGCAGTCCTCCCATCCGAGACCCATAGTACTTAACTTCCCTGGGATGTAATTCTCCACGAGCACGTCCGCCTGCGCGACTAGCTTGCGCATGATCTCCATCCCCTTCTCAGTCTTGAAGTTAACGGTCACGGAGCGCTTGTTCCGATTTATAGCTAGGAAGTATGCAGACTCGGCAGGAAGGTCGGGCGCGGGCGCGTCAGGTATGAGAGGTGCCGAAGGGGGGTCCCATGTACCTGCCAGGCAGTACACGGGCCTAAGTAGAATTCAGACCTCCAGGATCATGAACGCACGCGTATCATCTCCACGGGTCACTTCTTCGACCTTGATCACGTCCGCACCGAGGTCAGCGAGGAGCATGGTCGCTGTCGGCCCCGCGAGGACGCGCGTTATGTCCAGGATCTTGATGCCCTTTAATGGTGGGGGCATGCCTTCACCCCCTGGTAGTGATGAAGCGGTATTCTGAATGTATCGTGCGTTGCGTATCTGTCTGACCCGGAGGATGCGAGATGAAGCGAAGGGCCTGAGAGATGACCGTGCCAAAATCATGTTTCGTGTCGGTGTCTGCATGGAGAAAATTAGATACAGTATCTGCCGACCAGCTCGAATTTGCTTACCGGATTGTGCTCTATAATTACACCACGTATCGAACAACTCATCGACTCTTGGGCGAGGTAATGAAACGCGATGTGGGGTAGTCGAAGTGTGGGGAAGCCGCTATAACCCGACGGCAATTCGGGCCGGCGGTATCCCGTCACTTCGATGTTTGAGATCTTGTCCAGTTCTTGTCCCCGACGTTCAGTCATCCCCCACTTCCTACTAAACGACCACCAAAACAATACCTTCGGACGCGCTCTTTCATATCCGACATAAAACACATATTTTCAACTATACGTAGACTCATGCTCTGACAACTATGCAACTCTCCATTCCTGTCATCGAGGCTTCGGCAGGTTGACGGCCCGTTTATCAAGCGTAAAACGAGGCATAGACCTATGCCAGTTCCCAGTTTCGTGGTAATGTCAGGGCATCATTGTCCCTGTCGTCCTCAACTATGCTGACGGCGCAGTTACATCGGGCGCCGTGGTTTGGGACGCGATGATTGATCTAGCGGAATTCGTGGTCGTCAGAGGTATGGAGTTTCTTCCCATGCCGAAAAAGTTTCTGCATGACCTCCGAGTGCGCTTTGCCTCACGACTCGGGGACAGGCACAAGACTTACAGCATTCATTGGACGACAGCTCCGGAAAGGAAGGCCTTGTATTCGAAATGCTTATAAAGGCGGACGTACGAGTGCAATACAGCCGTTTTCGATGTCCCAAGCAATGACGACCAGGCTTCTAGAATCCCGCCGGCATTCGAGGAATGGAGGCAATGCAGCTTCCGAGGGGTCAGGTAAACGCGTGTCGTCCCTCGGTGAGTGATTGACCATCGAGCTGGTGCTGACTTCCTGGAAGGATCGACGGAGGTAGGTCACGGCACGCGAAACGAGGTCAGAGCATTATTGCATCAGAATGCTCCCCACGTCTCCGGAGAAAATGCCAGGTTACGAGGGCTCAGAACTCCACGATCCCACGGCAGTCGTTCGTATTTCGCCTGAAATGTCCAAAAGTCCTTGCCTACGAGGAGGGCCCTCGCACAGCACGAGGCCCGTTGCTGCCTGCCCTCCTTCCAAAAACTGAACAAGGACACTGGAAGACAGTTGGTTATAAGCTTTCGAGCGAGGTTCAGGCTGCCACTTCTCACCTCCAGACAATAGCGTTATTGTTTTTGACACTCATCTCGACTCTCCGTCTGCGATCACCTCGATCATGCAGGCGTTTAACAATAGCGGCTGGCTTCACGACGATGAGCACAGCGCTCTATTGTTTCCCATCCAATCGCCCCCTCCACTCTGTGTCAGCCCTCTTGACACCATCGGACACCAGCCATACGACACTTATCCCCTGCTTTTCGAGGACCCCGCTGTTCCCCAGACTGAATACCTCCCGAGCCCGTTTGACGATGACGGAGGCCTTGAACAACTTCTAGGATCTTCGACCTACACTTTCGCCGGCGATGGTCTAACTGCGGTAGACGTCGACCAGACTCTCGTAGGCGGTAGCCAGACTCTAGTAGACGATGGCCAGACTCTGGTAGACAATGGCCAACAATTAGATGCGAAGGAAACCTCCTCGGCCTGGGAGACATACCTCACAGAGCCGCATGCCACATGGGATACGCCGATTATCCACCCTCCCGTGCGTCTTCAAGCGCTTCTCCCATACAGTTGAACTGACCTTTTGTTATGCAGGACGATCTGGTCTTCGACAACCAGACGACGGTAACGGATGTCGAGAACAACTACGATGGTCACCTACTCGTAAGAATTCAACTTGTCTTTCAGACCTGAGCAACGCTCACCTAGCTCATAGGATGCCGCCAACCCGTCTCTCCTCTCCACGTTGCCTTCTCGATCCTGGGCGGAGGCCTCTGCCGGTGAGCTTTTCGATGACAGCGCCCTGCGTTACAAGTCTACGCCCTCGCGCGAAGTGTCGCCAGCCACAGTTCTTCCAAAGGCTGAATTGCTCGGATACTCCACGGTCGAGCACAAGACGTTGCCGTGGAAGTCGCTGAAGGAGTACGCGCGCGGAGATTCACCAGGGGCGGACCTCTTTCACGGCCTCCAGCTTCCCCTATCATTCCTTCCATCATATGACCCCGTCAGCGACCTGTCTTATGCTGGCTTCCTCGAGGAATACGAGACTGTCGCACCGAACGTCCCCGCGATCAAAGACCATCCGGACCTACTCACCACTCCATTGACCGTCCCCAAGCCATTAAACTCCCTCACATCATCACCCTCCTACGGTCGTCGCAAAGCTAGCGTCGAGACATTCTGGACTGTCAACGGACTTTCGGCTACATCCTTCGACCAGCAATCGCAAGCAGCCGGGAGCTCTCGTCCGAGTCAGAAGCGGCGGAGAGACGAAGACAACGACGTTGGGGCAAAGCCAGCCAAGAGGAGCCGAGACGCGGGTTATATCGTCGTCGAGACCGCGCATCAATCGCAGAAGAGAAAGTTGGAGCGCGACGAGGACGAGCTTGACGGGCCTTCAATCAAGAAGGCCAAAACCAACGGCACACCAGTACTCTGTGCTGAGGAGCCAGTGCGAAGGGTCGCCTCTAGGGCCCTTCGCCACCACCAATATCGAGGTGCGGATTCTTCGCGTGGAGATCTCTCCACGCCAGAAAACCGCGCCGAACTCGAATCGTGTGAGGCAGAAGGGCCGACAGAGCAGCCACCCAGCTCTGGCCCCAAAGCCAAGCGGATTCAAACCACCCAGCGTGTGTCCTGCCCCAAAGCGGGATGCACCCGGACCTTCTCGAGGATGAAGGATCTGACGCGACACCTGGAGTCCGGGAAGGCGCACCCGGAGGAGAACAAGCCGAAGTTCTGCTGCCCTGTCAAGGGCTGCGGCAAGGCGTACGGTCGCTCGGACGTCCTCAAGCGACACCGCAATACGAAGCACGGAGGGTCATGAGCGCACGCAGAGGAGTAGAGTGCGCTTTAGAGGACGACTGCGCGCTCAGGTTCGACGCGCGCCGGAGGAGAAGGAATGTTGGTGTACGATAGGCTGAGGAGCCTGAAGCAGCCTTTTATACAGCGCGCTGCCGAAGGTCATCTTCCCATTATGGACGGTCTTGTATTCAGCCCACGCCATCAGGAAGCCTCGAGGAAGACGACAGGCAGCGCGACGCGCCGACTCCTGCGACCTTGTACTTTGCCTTGTTCCCGAACTGGCATTGTTACACCAATACGATCGAAGATTCATTATCTTCATCTCTCTTCTCTTTATTGATTATTACTTATGCTTCGCCTCTTTCCATATTTTCCTCGGACTGAATTTCGTTTCTGATTTTCTGCTTTGAATCTTGAGCTCGCGCACGGACGCTGAATGCACAATGGACATCACTTATTACCGATTAGCTTGTACATATCCTTTCTTCCTAAATACCTTGTACACAATCAGAAACTGTGCATAAGACGCATCGCATATTGTAAGCTAGGTTCGTCCATCGTTGTGCATGTGTAGGATGTGAGGAACAGAACATCTCTGAGACGCTAGGCGAAATTTGAGGACTTCGTCGTAACGGGCCGCAACCGGGCCGCTGGCGGCGCGTCCAGTGTTTGTCACGACAACTCGACGACAACCGTCCTTCATCCATGATCATCCACTAGCATCGACTTTGAGTCCGACGCGTACAGGCCCAAATACTTTCCTTCACGAGCAATGAATCCAGTACCCGCAGGCTCAGAGGACAGGGCCATGACGTATGACGCGGGTCACAGGTGAGTCTCGGTCGCTGCGTTTCCATCCACATAAGCAATTGAGTAGCATTTCCGCAGGTCTCATAGTAGGCGGCCGCACGTTAACAGGCTTGCGCGGCTTGTATCTTCCCCTCTCGGACGCACACCACACCTGGTCAACCAGCCATCATGCTTGTTCATACAAAAGAACCACGTTCTGGCACTGCGCGTGTCGCACAACTGCCCCCTTTACCTGCCGTTCGTGGAGCGAGAGTCAAGGCCGAAATCAAGACCGAAGATATGGAGGGCATCGTCGAGACCGTGCGATCCGTCAAAAATGAGGAGTCAGAGATGTCAGTGAAGTTCGAGGACTTAGCTATCACGGACTCCGAGAAGATAGACAAGTCACCTACTACGGCTGCAAGCAGATCTAGCATCCGCCAGGGTTATCGCAATCTGGATAGCACCTCTAGCGGCGCACCCTCAGTCGCAAGGCGTCAGCGCTTCGCTGCCCAACCGTACGGACAGCGCCCGCAGGCTCGAGCTCGTACCGATGGCGTTCGTCCTCCGAAGCCTGCGCCTACCGACCCGTCGACCTGGCCCGAGTCCACGTTGGATCCTCGTGAGAGGGTAAGTGGGTCGCTCCTCAGCCCGCATTCTGGCCAATTTATCGCCCCTATATTCCAGATCAGCGCAGGAAATGCCAGGAAGTTCTATAGGGTATGTCGCCGAATGTGGTGAGATAACTTTGTAGCCAGTTGGTGAATCCTTGTTTCTTCAGCTTAGCAAAGACGAACTTGCTGGCTTGAGATTCATCGCGAAGGCGAGCCGGAATAAGCCTTACGCCGCACGCTGGAACCCAATGCACCTCTACAAGACCTGTGAAGTCGAACGTTTGACCTGGGAGAAGCACGGTGGGCCCGATGGTTGGAATTGGAGTACGTGCATTTTATTTTGTTTTCACATGGTTTGTACTGATGCAGCGGCCGCAAGCAGATTGGATAGGCCTGCGAATATGTACGCCAAGACACATCCTGGGAAGCGCTTCGCTGCTCCTGGTTCGAGTCGGCGCTCCAGGAAGGTTTCCTACCATGTCAACCAGGCCCTCGAAGAACTGTGAGCGATTCATCCGACCGGGTATCCATTCTGCAGGTCTAATGATTCATCTCGCAGCAGTCTTGAAGAGGTTGCTGATGGACCATGTGTTGAATACCTGGGGGACTGCACTGGCTGTTGTGATAATGGCGACGACATTCGCGCTATCTTCGCATACTTTGGTCAGTGAAGGTGAGTTGTCGTTCACTTGTGCGCTTTCCGTCCTATATACTTAGCGTCCATAACAGCCATAACGATCGTAAAGGCATAAGAACGAGAAACGTCGCCTGTGTTTTTAACCTTCTGCGTATCTTATCTGTATAGTACTTAGGTGTGCTTGTCTTATGTAGCGCTGTCCGGATCGAACACTTGTGTTTTCCTGTGGGTGCACGCTTTTCCAGTGGACTTCAGATCTGCATGATGGTGATCGGAGGTAAAGATAATAACCGGGATCTCCGCGACACTGCCATCCCTATGTTTTGTTTTGTTTCCTTGTCGTCTGCGCTGTGAACGTTCAAAAAATGCCAGCACAACCGAGCGCTACTTGGTCGAGGTCTTCACTATTATTTGCAAGACCTTGGGAACATTGCGAATCCATTGCGAATGCGCAGTGCCATTCCCGCCTGACTAAGCGCTGCTGCGATGACGGCCCTCGCTTATAATAAGAACACCGCGGCGTTTCACGAATTTTCTTCGTCTTTCCAGCTTATCTTGCCTTGGTATTCAACTCTGCTCCTGGAAAACTGACCAGAACCAACATTCACACTCAGAAGCATGTCGACGTCTGTCGAAAGCTCGGCGACGACCGGGCGCAGGAAGAGCGCCCAGTTGAGCGCACAGACTCCTGTCATGCAGCAGCAGCCAATTCCTCCGACGCCGGAGTCCGACAAGGCTCAGCAGGACTCCGAGGCGACTGCTCGCACTGACGAGACATCAAAGGCACCCCCGGACTCCACTATAGAGGACTCGCCGACGGTTACCAAGTCAGCCACGGCGAAGAGGGGCAGAAAGCGCTCTCGCGCTGCGGATGCTCAGGATGGTGCTGAAGGCTCTGAAGAAGCTAGCAGTTCCACTGCTTCGAAGCGGAAGCATGCTGATTCCCAAGGCCAAGATAAAGGCGCCGAAGGGACGCCTCCGAAGAAGGGTAGGAAGGTGTCTGGGAAGGACGCTCGTTCAAAGAAGCCTGCTCCCACGGATGAGTCTACATGGCCTGAATCCAAGCTCGGTGAAGATCGGACGGTGGGCTATTGCTTTCCGTGTATATCTGGGTCTACTTATACCCTGACTTCCTCAGATTACCGCAGGCGACGCACACAAACTGTATAGGGTTCGCGTGCCTTTCCATTCTCGTTATCCGCGTCCGCGCACCCGTCTGAAGTATTGTCCGCCTTTAGATCACCAAGCAGGAACTTGACGTGTCCGGACTCAAATACACCACCAAACGCAGCAGGAACGGAGGCGGCGCGTTCCGGAAGCCTATGCACCTTTACGTTGAGCGCGAAATCGAGCGCTTGGCTTGGAAAAAGCATGGCAGTCCCGAAGGCTGGAAGTGGTAGTATGTACCGCGGAACCTCTTCGCGTTCTAGTTCCCTAAGGTTGACCTCCTGCTAGCTTGGACAAGTTGAGGGCCTCACACGAGAAGCAGCATCCGAACAAACCATTCCCTCACCCAGGGCAAATCGACGAGAGGCTTGCACGAGCCTTCTACGCTTCTATGGAAGGGTGTGTTCCATATTTCCTCTCCCTGATTCCCATTCACCATTATTTGCAGTGGTGTCTACGATGGAGAAACTTATGCTGACAATGAGGGTGACTACGAGTACCGTTGGGACGATGATTGTTGCGAGACGTGCGCCAAGATTCAGGCCTTGTTCCATCGGTAATCTGGGTCTCAACGACGGACAGAAGAATTCTACTAAGCTTACTTCTTATGTATGATATGATAGATGGATTTCACATTGAAATCTACGAAATGATCGGTAGTCAATTAGTAGCGGTCGGATATACTTATCTGTTGTGGAAGTGTGCAAGTTCCTTACGAGTTAAATACAGTAGCAATATGATATTCTTAGAGGATCATTTCTTCAAACAAACCCGGGGATGCGGAAGGTAATGCCATCCGGGTTAAAACAATCAATTTATGTGCGACTCCCTAGATGCAAGATGCAAGACTCGACACTGACATACTTGCCGAAGCGCACTAGTCGATCGCCTCCAAAAGCCATTCCGTCTCTTTACGAATCCTCTCAGCCCTAGCTTCCTTCGCCGTGGCTAACAAGGAAGAGATAAGTTTCCATGCATGGCATTATGGAGCTCAACGGCATACCAGTGCGAAGCGTTGCCTTGTCCTTCATAGTGCGTCTGTGTTCCGCGGAAGCAGCCGTAACCTGGCGTGGATCCTTCCAAGGGGCAGAAGAGTTTGCATACTCATTCTTCCGTGGGTACTGCGCGTGATCAGCCTTGGACCCTTTCGGTAAGGTCTTCTGAGGTTGAGATGCAGCCGGTTGCGATGATGATGGTGCGACATGGCCAGTGCCAGGCTGGCCGATCTGATAGGCCGGCAGCCCTATGTGCATGGTAGGGGGAGTCCTCGGGGGAGTCGGTGGGAAGTAGGACATGTTGGATACGGGACGGCAGTGGGATAATCTGGTTTCTGGCCGGGATGTAGAGTCAGCGATGCGGTTGTTTATATATTCGGAATGGAAGTACCTTATCTGCAGAGGTGATAGGCTGTGATACGATAGCTCTGCGCTAGAACAGTATCAAAGATACATAAGGGCATTAGTAAACATCGTCGAGAAACAAGGGAACAATGCCCACTATAACCAAGCAACAGCCTTGTTGGTGTTCACAGCTTCGTGCTACGCACAGCTACGTACACTGTCAATACCTCTTCGTAGACAAAGACAATACCCCTTCGGGAACAAGCGGAGGCATTCGCCAGCATGTAGCTGAATCTGCATAAATCTCCATCCACACTTTATTGTCCAAGTGATGATGGCAACGATGGACGTACATGATTTACACATCCTGCCGAGCGTTCTGGTCTTGCTCCACGCTTGCGTTGTGTCGTACTATACTCAGTCCCATCTTATCAAAAGTCAAATGCGATGCGCAGATACAAGGGCTTGCAATACTCACTACCTGCAGGTTGAATGGGATGGAAGAAAAACATGAGAAGCGCAAAGGCTCCAGGAGGCCAGTCAGGGGCCCACGCTGGAGCGTAGAGACCACCCAAACCATGGAGGGTCCAATCTCCAAAGAAAGATTGTGCCTAAGCCTAAAGTATGTCCCATCATTCTCCAATCTTTGATGCGAGGCGGACTGACTTTTTGCAGTGAATATGACCTCCAATTTACGATCTTGATACCTCCGCTGCCCAGCGGGCTGGGAACTCCATCATAAATCTAAATCCTTACCATCTCTGACCATGCATCTCTCGACAAGTTCACGGCAACAGTTGTTTATGTACATCATGGGAATCTTCGAATTCGGTTTATTGGACAGTATCTGGATAAAAATTAAATTTAATTGTGTAGTTATATTGCTGTATTCGAACTGCACCCCAACGCCCAAGTATGAGCATTTGTCTTTTCCGCGAGGCGTCATGCATCCATACAAGTACTTGTGTACCGTTGTGGACGCCTTTCGACCCGTCGTCATCGATCGGCACCGCCACCAAGCTCGTCTCGATCGGCGATCGCTCCATCAGATCTCCGCGATGCAGCACCTTGCTTTGCCGTCCATGCGTCCAACGTTCCGGCGCTCTCCATCTTCATCTTCAACTCCTTGCTCGCTGCGCTCGATGACTCCTCTCGAACTGCGACGATGCCTCTCTTCGGGCTCTTCAGCCCACCGTGGGTGTGGGAACACATGGAGGATTCTGGAAAGCACAGCCTCGCAGCGACATATAAATTCCCTCCGTCCGCGGTTGCATTTGTCTCTTTTCCCCAACTTCCAGCCTCGACGAACAACAACACACAACCAGAGAATTAGACTCGAACTACATATATACAGCATGTCTATCTCTACAGGGCGCTCAGACATTGTGGCCTCTCACCGCGAGCTCGGCCCTGGAGGCGATCAATCTGTCGTCCCACAGCAACCGCCCGCTTCAACCGCTGCGTACCGGCACGCGTCCACAGTCCCACCCCCGCCTGACTTCTCCCTAGAGCTGTGGCGAGAAGATGATTTCACACACCCAGGTGATCAGGGGCCGTTGACGCAGACCCAGTTGTTCGGCAGTATCACGAAAGGACTGGCATTGAACGACGAATCGTTTAAGAGACCAACGCTGCCCAAGGACAGAGTGCCGCTGAAGCAAACGAAGTTGTGCTTTGATCGCATTAGTCCTGAGATAGTTGAGGAAGCGGCTCTGACAAGAAAACGAAAGCGAGCTTTAGCGAAAGATAAGACGTCAACGGTGCAGTCGAGTTTGGTCGAAGATGAGAACGCAGAGCGCAACCCTGCGACTTGGGGAGAGTCAGAGCTCCTACCCACAACTACAGTGCGTTGTCTTACTTCATGCACGAGCACAACGCTAACCATCCCATGCACCCATGTAGATCAATAAGACATGGGCAATAGCCTGCTACCACGTATGTCGTTCGTCTCCTCTCCTCCATGAATCATGCTGCACTGATGGGCCCCTTACAGCTCTCCAAATCTGAGATCGAGGAGCTTGACTTCGTCCCCGTGCCCAGGAAAGATGGCGAGATGCACCTTTACAACGCGCGTGAAGTCGAGTACCGGGCGTGGCAGAAATATGGTGGTCCCAAAGGGTTCGCGAGAGCGTACGTCTTGACATTCTCTGCACAGTCGTACCTTGAATTGTCTCCATAGGCTCGATGTGATGAGGGGCAACCATACGCGAAATCACCGCAGGGGCGTGTTTCGTGCCCCCAAGTGGCGGAGGTTCACGGTCTACCGCCGGGGCAAAGCTCACGTTGTCGAGATGTTGATATATGCTCTGAAGAAGAAGATAGAGTGCGTCATCCTCTCTTGACTTGGTTGTCACCGAGTCTCACGCTTCTTGTCCAGGGACTTAAAGAAAGGACGGACGTGCGTACGGAGGCCCGCGAGAAAGGTGAGCACCTTGCGTCGTAGCCTTTTTCTTCTCACAGAGTTCTCGCAGTTTTACGCAGCGACGAGGGTTCGTGTCGTCGGGCGAAAGTAAGACGCAGGAACTCTGAAGGAATTGAAGGACGGAAGTAAACCTGTACGACGGAATGTGAACAGATGGACAATTGACTGAGGACTTTTGATATGATCTGCACATGTTTGCATATCTCTATCTAGCTCTGCATCGATGATTTTGAGCTCGTGGAAGACAGCGATATAGGACTCAACTTCGATGATACAATTCACCTTGCTCCTGACGTGGCCAATGGTCTTCACGGGCAAGATCTAGTTGTATGACATACATGTACATGAATAAGGATAAATAATGAGGCCGGACAAGTGTTTGCTGCTCCACATCACGAACCCACTGTCCATTACCACAAACGGTCTTGGATTCGTTGCTTGATCCATGGCGAGGCACTTGACCTTATGACCTGCGCGTCCGAAAGCAGGAACTGACGGGTTATGCAGGTGTATGAGGATTGAGCAGGAGCTGAGCTAGGGTCGAGGACGAGGGGCAGAGGGTATTTAGGGGTTAGGAAAACGACCCGACCAGGACCATTCGCCACGGGATTATACTTGAGAACCGCCTTCTGCACCATCCGCAGCAGATGAACTGGTGGGTGGTGCAGGTGAGGGAAGGACATCGTTGAGGAAACCAGGCAAGAAGCGCTCCATGCGCTCATGGGTACTACTCCAGAGAACCTTCTGGTCATCTCTTCTCGTATCCTCGGATGGCGGTGGCGGTACGAGCATCGCGGCTGCATTCATAACCAGAACCACATTCTTGAGCGATTCAGGTACAATTTCGAACTAGCCAATGCAATAAATACAAATGTTCAACGAAACAAATGCACCGACGCACCATTTGATCTGTCCTGTCTAATGACAAGAGCCGATCGGTGAGGTCCAGTATTCGCATCCACAAACGAATCTCTGACGTTTCGCTCATCTCGACCTCGCGGATCTTGAAACGCGTGAATGCCTTGAAAAGAAGTAATACCGCGCGCAAGCGTGTCTCTGCTACTTCCGGATTGGAAGAAACGTCGAGCAGCTCATCAATTAGGGGGAACAGCACTTGATCGAATAGCGCGTCGACTTCGTCGTCGATGGGTACCATGAAAGGCCCAAGTATAGCACGCGAAAGTTGAGAGAAGGCCGCACTTCTAACCTCGTGAGAAGGATTTATAGACTGTCGAGCTAGTGATATGAGCACTGGCAAAGCCAGATGACGCCAATCTAGAAAGACTAAGTGAGATGCGTGGATAGTCATACTGAAAAATGTGTACGTTTAGGCATTGCTGCAGTTGGTGCCTCAGGCAACGTTGGCAGCTTTGTTATGATATCAAACAGAAGGTTGACAGCTTTTACCCGCGGTCGATGACAGGGGAACTGTATAACCTTATTAGTAATTAGTAATTATACCATGCAGGCAACATTCGCTACCTTGCGAAGTCCGACGCTGGCCGTTGCTTCGAGCCTTGGTATTGTGCGTCAACCACAGCAACTCCTGCTGAAGCAAAATCGTCTAATACGCAACGAGGCCAGGAATGCTGTCGGAGGTGAGACCCTGTTCCGGTCCTTGCCCAATGAGGTTGTTGATGAGGTCGAATGATGTCCGAGCAGCCTCAAGATGAGCGATCGTTGCCCGAATTAAAGCGAAGACAATATTCCACTCAGTTTGTGACCTGGTATATAGATTACGGCATTATTCCAATGTGAATAATGGACGGGCTGACCTCACGACGTCCCTGTGCTTTTGAACGATCAAAGCAAGGCCGGATATAATTTGCTCTGCAACTAAATTGGCTACACTTGGGGGAAGTCCGCTTAGAAGATCGAACGAGATATAGATCTGGTCACGCAGCGACGGCTTTATCAAAAGTTAGCTATCGCGAGCCACCCTCGGGAAGGAAGACGCACCTTGGTAGCCAAAATTTGGCAAAGACGCAACAACGAAACGACGGCTCGTTCGATCAAAAGTATGCTGTATTGTGTTGAAGCAGAGAGTACAAGCCTCAGGTGCTCGAACACGATTGGCCTGAAAGTGCATGAGGAACGAGGTGAGTTACGGTTGCTGGCTACGTACCAAAGTTCGTCGATGTGCTGAGGGGTCTGACAGACGATGCTGATCATAGTCTCGAGTAGAAACACAGATGCAGGGTCGTAAGGCAACGACCGGCTGTATCCTTCAGATGGAGACAAAGCAGCATTATCTAAGTTCGCGACGTCATCCGGCTCTTGCTGCAGTCTTGCTACCGTGCGATCATATGCCAAAGCTTCCAACGCACGAACGGCCGCTACTAAGGGTTCGACGTCGAGATGCCTATGAAATGTTCAATGTCCAAGAAGCAGCAATAAGCGATAACTGACTGACATAATCTGCGCATATAGTTCGTCCAACTGACAGGTCGTAATACAATCAATAGCGCAAAGCGTGCTTTCTTTGTCGGATTCGCTGGCTGATGGTATTTGATCCTGATAGGAACTGTATGGCGTCATCAAGTACGACGACAAAGCCGACAGTAGACCATCGCTCCTCGCTGGGGGTCGATGCGACTGGTTGTTACTTCCTCTGAGTGGTATCATGGAAACTCCGCCGAGGAAGTCTTCCATCTGAAGCATTCGTGTCGGGAGTAGAGAATGAATGAATAAATTCTCAAACATTTCGAATATCTGTTTCGCGGTGAGAAAGACCCTGGTCGAAAAGAGATGGTCGCTCACTTGTGTCCAGCCTTCGCGGATTGCGTTACCATTGTGGTTTACAATCTTGAATAAAACGACCGCCGCAAGTTGTCCTTTAAGGTTGGCTCCAAATGAGACAGACAACGTCGAGATTGTTAGCTCCTGCCCATCGACTTCGACGACAGGATAGATTGGCACTTCGTTCGGTAGGCTGTCGGACAGCAAGCCTGTCGCCTGGGACAGAGAGACAACGACGTAGTCAAAGACGTCTGGCATGCCGAAGTGCCCAGCTAACGTCGCACATTGCCTAAAGCCAGTTATGGAGCGTTCGATGATATAATCATCGTCAAACGTCATGAAGGCGTATGTGACAGTGGAGATCACTGGTTTCCAGACAGACTTGAACATCTCCTTGTCGAACAAGGACGTGTTGCAGACCATAAACTCTCCTGCGACCGGTCAATGGTTATTTCATGGAGATTTGGAATTATCCCTCACCCGAAAGTCGCGATCGCACGAGCAGTTCTTTCCAAGCAAATTCGAACCCAAGCTGTCCAGTATGCTCCTCTGGCATGACGATTTCGCGTTCGCGAATTGAATCGAACAACCCTTGCTGTTAGGGTAATCAATAACTGAGAACAATATATAAACACTGGACGCACAAGAAACTCAGGTGAAAAGTCTGATCGGTCGTTGACGCCCCTCAGGTTTCGTGTATAATCTTCGATGGTCATTCGTTTCTGGACCAAGGATGGTGTGAATAGCTGCATAGCAAGACGGACTAAATACTCACTCGGATTTGCGGATTATGTTGATCAGTGTTCAGCATGATTACTGAATACGCCAGGACATGAGTAGCATCTTCACTTTTGATCTCGGCTGTAACAGTCTTAGTGCAACATCTTGGGCAGAAGGAGAATGACTCAATACCTGGCCCCGAAGCAAAGTAGATTTGCGCAAATGTTTCAGTGATCCGAGCTATTTGCTGCGACTCCCCAGGCAGACGGAACGTTTCCAGTAATTCGCGCATGGCGTCCGCAATCGGCTTCTATGATAGGCACAAGGAGAGATGAGCGAGAAATCATCTAGGTCATGCTGAAAGACTAACCCGTTTAAAGTCGAATAAGCTAATAAATGCTCTCAAGACATCGATGTTTTCCGGCCTTGAGATAAAATCGCCAAGCACCTTCTTGTCGATTCTCGAGCAGTTCTTCAGGAACATGGCAAGGCTGTGAGGCGGAGATACATCCGGCGACAAGTCGTGATAAATCAACTTATTCTCTTCCAGAAAGGCCAGACCCGTTTTTGGCTTTGCGTTGAAACGAGCAGCTGCGGTCAAGACCACCTCTTTCATCGATTTGCCATGCATCAGTTCCTCCGATGAAATATAGCTCTAGCCCAAATCAGTATTTTGCATATATTGCATGCTAGCAGTACTCACAGGTGGCCACGAGGCAGATAGCTAAGTATGTTCATTAGTTTAGCTTCCATAAGGAGAGGAATGAGATACAGACACCATCAGCGCGCGCGGCCATGTCATTCACAAATGTCAACAACAAATCCAGACAAAGGTATTGAGCCGTCCTAGAGCCATGTTGCGCGAGCTCGCCGTAGTAATCCGAGTACACACCCTTTAACGGAAGAGACGTCCAATCAGTAAACGTTGGGAAGTTTCGAGAGTACTGACCTTTGTTAAGAGATCAACAACGCGTTCGAAAAGATTCTCGGAATTGACGTCGCAATCGTAGTTCGTGAAGAGATCCACCATGAAACTTGGGTATCGAGAAACTTGACTCAAAGTCTCCAAAAGTAGGTCTCGAGTCTCCCCTTGAGCTGGTTGACCGTGTAATTTATGTGGAGACGAGTTCGACCTCCGCGTATCGCTACCGTCAGAGGCTGACGCGGAGCTCGCGGACGTTATGATTGGCGACGCGGACCGAGGCGAGAGCATCGGCGCCTTGGCATGAGAGATTCCCGGACGAGGACGATTGGGAAGTGCAATTGGACCAAGCCTTTCTAGAGTGAATGCAAGGAACAGCTCCAGTTGAAGTTTGAGGTGCTTTCGCATTACATTCATCATCGTGGCGATTGTGCGCAATGCTAGATGGAGAATAGAGGAATTATCGGACCGCGCAAGCTGGAACAGGTATTTGCAGCCGTGATCAAGGATCATCACGCGAAGCGAAGTGAATTCGCCTAGTCGAGGGCCAGATATTTCAAGAGCAACATTGAGAATACCCAGGGCAATAATGCGAGTAGTGTCCGTGTGGATGCATTCATTGGGGTCAAGAATGTTGACGATGACGTGCAATAGCTCAACTATCGATGGCAGACCATCTAATGCCCGAGAGCATCAATATATGAAATTGATGGATGCCATACATCATACGTACATGCTAACCGTGTTGCGTTATGTGCCTCTGCAGTGTTGGGAGTTCTCGTCGTTGGAGTTTTGGGTGCATCATGGTCGACTATGCGTTCCACGTTCTGTAGAGATGGAGCGATGGGCGAAATTGCTTCGTCGGTGGCACTGGGCCGCACCAATTTGCGCTCTTCTTCTTCCGGGTCCAGTCGGTGCAAACGAGAAAATACCACTCTCACCAACGCATGCATAGTCAACTCGGCAGAGCGCCGTAGAGCCTCTAGAGCCTAGAATCAATATATGCGAAGGAAGTGTCCATAAACAAGAACTTGCCGCTAAGCCTCATCTGCGCACAGATGGTCAATACAGTCTCTAGCATTTCGCACACCTCAATGTCGCCTAATAGGTCGCTGACATCACCGCACATACAGTCTTCGATCAAAGTCAGAATACGCAGTAGGACCACTTCGTCGCCGGATGAGTCGCTGGCCTCAAACTTGCAACGCGACACTGCCGAGCTGAGTTCCGTAAGAGCTGCATCGACTGAAGGAGAGCCAGCTGATATGATTCCGCAGACAAAGAAAGAATGCAATGCGGAGAGGGCTGCAGAAGTGATGGGTCCTGTAGACAAGGAGGACCGGAGTATCGCGAAGAACGGTGACAAAAGGATGGGCAGTGGTATTGTCTTGATGTCTAAATGAACGCGACGACAAATCTTTAGCGAGGAGAAGCTAAATGTATTAAAATGCTCACCGTCTGCGTTTCTGACCGCTCTTTTGAGCTCCTCGAAACCCATCAAAAGATCATCCTCCGCATTTCCTAACCGCGGTGTGTCCGAACGGGCAGATACCGTCTTCCTCAGGCCCAGATTGCTGGCTAACACGGAATCCCGAGTGGAGATTGTCTGACTTGAGGATGCCCATCGGGAGTTTTTGCGCATAACAGACGTCACAGCTAAGACCTCGGAGTAAAGGACATGCTTTGGAGATATCGTGCCTCTATGTTCACCGTAGACGAGAGTCGGTGGCATTGTAGAGGCGGCCGAAGGCTGGAGTCGGCAGCAGGCTACGCGGTTCTGTGTGACGCTGCCAGGGTGTATTGAATCGCGTCTGCGTGTGTGAGTGTACAATGTAGAGGGAAGCTATCCCGGATTTCTGGCTAACCAGCGCGACTCGAGCCCCGATCGCAATCTGAAGGTTTCGGGAATGTCCGAGCGTACGTGTCCTTGTCTCGACTTCGCAACATCTTCGTGTCTTCTGTTCAGAATCGCTCATCCGAGTCGTCTGCACTGTTGCTGTCTACAAAGTCTAGCGTTCATTTGCGATAGCTTAGGCCTTAAAGGCTTCCCGTCTTATCTTTAGTCTCAGCTGCCAGCTTGATCGTCAGGTAATTGCTGAACCAGCTTGCTGCTTGGCTCGCACCCCTTTACCGGACGGGGTCCGAGACGCAGACCGTCACGCTCTTGTTCTTCTTCCTAAATCATGCGTTGCTGACGTTTAAAAATAGCAGAGCGTCCACACAGCATAACCCATACCAGCATGCCTTCGTCCACCGAAATGTCGTCCAGCCAGCCTGCGCGCTCCGCAGCTGCGGGAGCGGCCAGCACCTCGGACGTGAAACATGCCGCTACAGCTGCCTCAAAGGGTAAAAAGAGGGCGCGAAAAGCAAAACATGAGGATGATGATGAAGAATTTAAGGTCGACGAGGAGCCCAAGGCGAAGAAACGTCGTGCTGCGCCGAAGACTAAGAAAACGAAGGTGGTGTCCGACCCTTCCACGTGGCCGCCATCGACGCTCTCGCAGGATACAACAGTAGGATCTTCAACTTGGGCTGCATTTTGATTACTCAATTTGGCTTTGACGCTTTACACAGATTAGCAAGGTGTACGCCAAAGACTGGTATAAGGTCAGCTATCGTTCAGAGTTTTGCTCCGGACCATTTAAATAATTCCTCTAACTTCGACCCTTATAGCTCAGCGACAAAGATCTGGCACCTCTCAATTTCGAGTCCACGCGCAATGACAAGGGATATACCATGTACCTCTACAAGGCCGCCGAAGTCGAACGTGCCGCATGGGGAAAATATGGCGGGCCCGAGGGCTTCGAAAAAACGTGCGTCCAATCTATCTATCTCTTCTGGCTCGGGTCGACGGCGCACGAGCAGGCTCAAGGAGAAGGAAGAGACATGGAAGGAGAAGCACCCTGGCAAGCGATTCCCGCGCCCAGCCTGGGTAAAGGTGAAGACGTGTCGGAGATGTGGGACCACCATCCGAGAGGACTTCACAGTGCACTTCGCCAGTGCCGTGTGCAACCCATGCAATCGTAAGGAGTACGTGCGTTATCTTCTTTTTCCTTGTTCGGCCTTCGGGATTTGGACGTGTTTGGACCTTCGCTCTCGCAGATGTCTGACTGTTCTTCCTGTAGGCTGGACGCTATTGCAAGTCGTTCGCGAATGTACGATCAATTCGACCCTTTAGCAGGCGAATTGAATTTCTAGGCTGTTTATCTGCCATTCAGCTCAAATCTTCGATGTAATTATATTGTATAACTATACTTTGACTACACTACTGGTACGTATCACCGATTGTACATCAGTGACAGGACAGCGTGGCAATCGAACTTGAGAGTTCAGAGCATATCATGGAGAGGCGGGGGTCACGCGAGTATCTGAATCCTGCAAGTGCCGAACAAATCACGGGCGATGTCTCTTCTGCGGGTAGAGAAAGGTGGCACTGCCCAGTGGTAAGTGTATTCCCTGTGGCTTGGTCACGCGGAGCTGGCGTTTAGAGACAGCTGCGCCGGGCTGCACTAGTGCGGGCGATTTCGCAGGCGCAAAGGTGCTGTCAAACTTCGGCATGGCGAAGCGGGCGGAGATGGAGCGCCTACACGTTGAGGCGAGCCAGTTGATCTTCCGCGGTGCGTGATGCCCCCGCCCTCGGGCTGAGAGGTGTGATGATGATGGTGCAGCGGGTTGGTCACTAGAGAATAACAGGGACAAGTCGAGCTGCGTCGATGTGCACGAGCTGCATGTCAAGGATGCGAACAAGTATGCGGACTACTATGTGCGCATTCAGGATGTGCGCAGGCACGGCGACTCGGAGCTACACTGCATCGGTCCTCACTTATTGCAGATCTGCTCGAGGACGATCTGTGCCGTAGGCAAAGGGCCTGCGCTCGCCCAACGGCGAAGCTGAGGCCCGCCATCAAAAAAGTAATGAAGTAAAAGTGTGTGCTTCTGTTCTTGTGCCACCTCGCTGTCCTGATGAGTGTTGCGAACTGCAGATACGAATCCGTCGACACGTTGGATCCGGGTAACGCATGCGTGCTGAATCCTGATCGATTAGCTGCTCCCGTGAAACGCCAATCTGAACTATCTTCACAATGCAGTCGCGAGTCTAGCATGTCTCCACCTCTCGAAAGCTCGACACTGACCAACGCACCTGAGCCGAGTACGCAGGTCTCCGAATCAGCAAACACACTTTGTGCCGTCCATGGTTTCATTCTCTAATTGTGAGTCAATCATTTAAGGCTATATTGTACAATATAACCTCAACGCAGACCAGACATCGTAGGAACAGGAATCAACATACTAGTACACTTCAGCGTAACACAGTTTAGGGCACAGGACAACCGACAGATAAAACAAGAAAATAAGTCAGTACAATGCGTTCCAGAAACTCAGACCAACACATTTTGTTGTGATGACGAGGCTTCGCTGTCCATGATATGTGCACGTTGAGGCATATCGATGGGTCGGAGGTCGCACAATTCGATCTCCTCGACCTCTTCTACCTTTTCCAGATCATCCCCACTCTCCAACTCGAAAAATGTTCCTCTTAGTTCACCTCCGAGATTCCCCACGGAGAGGAAGGTCGACTCGGTCTGCTGGCTTTCTTCCGCCGACCTCTTGCGCCAGCGTGCTGCACCATGATCGGACGAGCTATGCCGGGCGCTGGGCACCATACCAGGATCGCGAGGCCCGTCCGACTGGCTTTTCACTTGGCGCAAATTGAGTTGGAGACGCGCGATCATAATGGCGGTCAAAATCTGGCTGAAGCTAAGATATGACGGTAAGCATGAGCACCACAGCCTACTGGCCTTGAGAGAACTCTACCTAGCTCCCACGGCCTTTAAGTCTTCCGTCGCAGTCTGCGCATATACGATACACCCACGTCGTAAGCAATTTGACTAGAATAATCCTGAGTCGAACTCACGAAATAGATTAAGGTGTTCATGAGGTTCCCGCTGAAGATGAGCGCGAAATATAGAGTGCCATCTCGGAGGATGACCTGTACAGTACTGGAAATCGAAAATCAGTAGGGTAAAGCATGACTAGTTGGGTCACGGACCTGCTGTATCCATTTATTCTCTTGTATTGAATAGTTCTCCAGAGCGTGAGAGAGAAGATGCATGAGTCTGTCACGAGCGGTGCTGCCCAAATTGCTCCGAGCCATGGTGAGTTACCCGTAAGGACGCAGCCTAGAGTGATGAGGTTGGACTTCGATGCGTGATTGAATGCCCAATTGTGACATACCTGGAAAGCCCGGCGGAAGGGGAACAGCTGCCGAAAATCAGTCGTCACGTTCGAGTAACGAGGAATGGACTAATACTTACGTTCTGAAAAACGCAGCCCCCAACCACAAGCAATTATTTGTCCTGATATGGCCAGAAGTAGGAAGGCCAAGATGAATTTGTTCCGAAGGTAGAGCGCGTAGATACGGAGTGTCATTATAACTATGGTCCATGCATGCATGAGTTGTCAATGATACGAAAGGCATGGTAAAACTCACGTTCTGCGACTGATGGAATTATGTTGTGAAGTCGGTTAGAGTGCTGAAGCGTTGTATTTAATTTTTACGGTACAACCTACCCACAACGAGAGAAACCGTAGCACCCCCAGCAAATGGAACATAGCGTCGACACCTATTAGGGCTTGTGAGCAGACAAGACCTTGCTACTAGATCGTGAACGAAGACTGACACCTAAATATCGAACATCAGAATCGATTGAGTACAAAGTAACCTCAAATGGCGTACCGACTCCGACCAAGTGGTCTCATGAAATTCTACATAGAGAGAAGCATATCAGACATAATCCACTACTCGTTGTCGCAAATACATACCGACTTGAATGATGATAAATTGACAATGCGTGACATACCGATTAAGATAAAACAGCAGGCTTGCGAATGTGAAGGGCTGCAACCAAATTTTGTCGACTTCCTCGGGTAATGTCAACACTAGAGTGAAATCAAAAAGAAGAGACAAAGGTTGGGTCGACGATGTGAGCTTACTGTGGTCATATATGTACAGAACATATACTGCAGTTTGAAACTGATAGTCGCCGACACTTGTGTATGAAGCCATTAGCGTGGATGGCTCGCTAATGAAAAGTCAACTGTACATACAGGTGGGCGAATGCAGTAGCAATCGATTCCATCGTGTGCCGTGAAAGATACCCTAGACGCGAGAGTTTGAGCTTTATAGGTACATAGCAGACGCCGGCATCATTGCAAAGGCTCGGACTGGTTGTTCATACTTCAAGGAAGAGATGTAGCTCTGATCATCAGTGCTCACTCGGGTCGATGGGTATCAAGGTATCCGTGGCCTTAAAGGGTTCAAGCACGGCATCTGGGTGAACGGCGTGCTCGATACAGAGCGCCAGGCCATTCACTGGGTTTCCGGAAACATGCAATTTCCAATAAAGTTCGCGCCGCCGGGGGAGGAATTGGAACGAGGTAGATGACATCCCACACCTATTGTTCAGATCAAGGCCCTGTTTGCGGTATCTGTGAGAGAATTCTGCAAAATAAAGGAAATTCAATTGGAAGATCTGAGCGATATCCAACACCTATGCCATGGGTATCTTGCTCTGAAACTTCCGATCGTGGCGGTGGAGCCGCGCTGTGTGTTTTCTGTGATAGCGTCAACACAACCCTGCCAAGATGTTGAATGTCAGAAAACTACGAACCGCGATTCAACATGAGCTGTGGGTCTGTGAGAGGCCGCCCTGCTCGATATAGCATGTTCTGGGCATCCCGGTGATGGGTTGACCGACTGAGGGGTGAAGCCGAGAGCCATGTTCTAAGATCTGATCATCCAGGGCTTGCGTTCAAAATATCAGAAAGTGGTGGACAGCGTTCTCCAACGGCGCCCATTTCGTGGGTTCAGGGTTACTCGATATCGACGTTGAAGAAGGAAGAAGAGTCCTGGTGGCGCCCGAATCACATGCCTTGCTACAACTTGCTACATCCAGGCGCTGCGTCTGGAGTCATCAACCCACCATCGCGTTCACAACTAACCTATCGAGGTCGTTTCTTCCCTGCATTTACATCTTCGAAGCTACGCGTCTTAGCTTCCGCGATCGGATTCAATTGTTCTTGACAGTTCGATGGCCCGGGCCTTGAGGATCTCTGTGCCAGAGCTAAGCGTAGGCCACCAGATCTTGGCTCATTTTAACGAAAGGTCGGTACTCATCCTTCAGCTCAACTCCAGGGCATTTCTTTACTGACATCCACTTCTGACAGGCAGTCGCGCTACATGCTGAAGTTACCAGTCGCTGCTATGGCCAGAAACGTGTTGTTGACGCCTTCCGTGGTATACACTGTGTGTAAAGGGATCCGGAGCACTGTGCTGTTGATCATCAGCGCTAGATGTGAAGGAGCGTGCGAGTGAAGTTTCCTACTCTAGGCTCTAGTTCGTCACTGGTGTGGTGATTCGTAAGTGGGTGTCTGGGATCAAGGTCTGCATGTCTGCTCTGCTACTCTGACATTTCACTTTGGCGCTGGGAAACTGCTTTAAATAATTGAATGGAACAGGTTCTATAAATTGGAATACAAAGTCGTGATGTTTGCTTGGCTCACATCCTGCCTCCCATACGCTCGCTCCCCTCCTGCTATGTCGTCCAACACGAACTCGGCACAACTCACTGCTCTCGCGGATCTCATATCAGAGAATGTGAAGACAGTGATTGCTCAGTATTCCGCCGCGGGGCGAGCTGTTCCAGCTCTCGATTCCACCGCTTCCGACCCATTCGATGCACCGGAGGTCGCACCACCCGCTCTTGCCGAGGCGGTTCGGACGATCGAGGCGGCATGCGCACAGCTTGCTTACACTGTTGCTAGCCCTGGTCATACTTTGACTAACGTAAGAATTTATGTTCTCTTCTGCACGTACATCTACTTATGTTTCCTATCCTGTACAGAAAACTTTTGCAGTAAGCAAATACTTTGCCGTGATACTCTACTTCAACTCACGTATGCCAGCATTATGAAGTTGCCTGCCTGCTCGTCGTCTGCGATGCGAGGATCGCCGACTTGCTCCTCGACAAACCAGAGGGGTTACACGCATCCGAGCTTGCTAAGCAGTCAGGCATCGAGGAGGGCAAACTTGGTCGTGTCCTCCGCCTCCTCGCCACAAAGCATTGCTTTAACGAAGGTCAATCCATTCTCATTTTTCCTTGCACGTTCACCTCACACCGTTTCAGTCAAGCCTGATGTCTTTGCTAACAATCGCCTTAGCATGAAACTTCTCTCCACTGACCCGGTATCCAGTTTGATTGGTCATGGGTATGAATTATCTCCGATACATATCGCCGACGAACTAACTATCTGTTACTGTATACAGTGCTGATGAGCTGGCGAGATGCTCCTCGTTTTTGAGCGAAGTGCTCTCTGATCCCGCAACAGCTACATCATATTCTCCAAATGAAACCGCTTTCGTTCGGGCGCACCAATGCGCTATCTTCGACTTCCACAGCACTGTATGTATTGTAACATGGGCTCGCGGTATATTTATTAACTGTTTCTCTATACAGCCGGAGGGAAAGAAGCGCAATGACGTATGTCTTGGGAGCATCTTGCCAAGCGGGTCAATATCGTTGACATGACCCTTTTTCAGAGATTCGCCCGAGCCATGGCTGGCTGGGGAGAAGTCACCGGAGCCGGAATTCTGCCCAAAGGTGCGTTATCGTCTTGATTATCCCATGCTCTTTGCTGACATTATATGTTGACAGTATACCCCTGGGCAGACCTCCCGCAAGGTTCAACCATCTGCGATGTCGGCGGCGGCAATGGACAATTCACTCTCGAACTCATGAAGGCATTCCCTGGAATCAATGTCGTCGTCCAGGACATACCGACTGTCATCGAACAGGGTAAAGAGGTATTAATTTCTCGCGGTTGAACCCCTGCAGCGACTCATGCCAAAATTTAGCTATGGTCGAAGGAATACCCTACTGCTATACAGAATTCTCAGGTTAAGTTCGTGCCATTCAACTTCTTCGAGGACGCGGCCGAACAAGGGTGTGACTTCTACTATGTAAGGGCAGCATAGTAACATTATGGCTCTAGCATTCTAACACTCAATTTTTTTCCTTAGGTCCGCCATGTCATGTGAGTTTAGTCTTGAATTCATGGCGGAAGCTTATTGCGAGCCGTAGACACGACTGGCCTGACATCGAGTCACTGAAAATCCTCAATAACGTCCGAAAGGCCATGCGCCCCTCTAGCAGGCTTCTCATCCGTGAGTCTCATCATCCTGCCTTCTCTATGCAGCGCTCGACAACTTCTATCACAGATGAATTTGTACTCCAGCATGTCACCCGCGATGACCCCAACCTGGCCATCTTTGATGCGGTGCGTGAGCTCAGTGGATGTTGCCTGACGAGGCTGAACACCCAGTTCTAGGCCCCCGCACCGCTCTTGCCCAACTACGGTGTGGCAAATGTCCGCCGGTACCAACAGGACATCAACATGATGGCTGTGTTCAATAGCAAGGAACGCACGGTCGATCAGTTCATCGATCTAGGGTAGGTGTTTGCACTACTGTCCGAATCTACGAATCCCGTTGACCTCAACGTCGTTGCGTTTATGCAGGACCAATGCTGGCTTCAAGCTTGTCAAAATATGGGACTCGGGTGAGACCGCCCTGCTCGAGTTTGCCTTGGCCTGAGCTCTGAACTCGATGGACTCGTGTATTCCGAATGTATGCTATTATTCATAGATGCTGCATCCTTCTTGAATAGACATGTAAATCTAGCGTACAATAAATGTTGAGGCCCGAGCGTCGCCCTGTACTTCGGTCCAGGGCCTTCCAATCCTGGCAACGTCCAATATTACAAAATTCACAGTATCACCGCTGCAAATGGCGTGGAACTCCTCATCAGCCCAGCCGGATTGCCTCTCTCACGCAGGAGTCAGCTTGTGTGACTTTGCCTCATCGCACCCTATCTACAGAACGCCGCCGTACATTCTCTTATGATCCAGTGAAGGTATTACACACCTTGCATCGTAGCCCTCAGTTCCATGTGATGGTACCGTTCGCGTACATGACTTAGGTCTGGGATTTGGCGTATAACCCTTGAAGAGACACGAACTGCATTACATGGATCTGATTGAGGTTCAGCCGAGAAGGGCGAGCTTGAAGTAATTGATTCCTGAGCGAAAGCATTGCCTACAGATGCGTTTCCTGCACGTCACATGCCTACAGTATGAGTGACAAAGCATCCCTGGCAGACCGCAGACGTACCGTTCTGCATCGCGATCGGATTCCGGATGGCGCTGGACATATTGTCCATGAGGATGACGCCATCTGAAAAAATTACCACTGGTATATAGAGCTATGTCAGCTACATAGCTCTGATAGGTCCATAGCAGTGTCCTTTTATATATAGCCTAGCCATAGACAGGGGGTCATCTATGTATAGCTATCATAGCTCCTATAGCTACCATAGCTGAAGGGTGTAGCTATCATAGCTATCATAGCATAAGTGGACAGCTATATCAGCTATGGACTATATGGATGCTATGCTGCCATAGGAGCCTATCAAAGCTATGTCAACTATTAAAACTATATCTCCTATTCTTAATATATCTATTAGACATTCTACACAAGTGCTATATTATTTCTGAGCATTTTATAGCTTTTAGCACTTATTATAAAAGCTTAATTTTTGCCCCAAACAAAACATTGAAACTTATCAAAGTATATTTATTTCAAAAGGCACTACAACTTGTACACTACTCTACAAAGTTCTACAAGTCTTGTTAACCAAAGGCATAAGATAACAAGGGCTTTAAAAAGCGAAAATAGCTCTACAATAAACAAAAGATTAGTATGAGTTATAGTCAAGAGAAAGATCATAGACTTACATACAAATATATGAAGAAAGAAAAAAGCGAAAATATCTCTGACAACATCACCATATTAGTGACATCAAGAACATAAGAACATAAAGAGTTTACCGAAGATAACAAAACATCAAGAGACTAGAGGAAGAAGACTTGAAGACGAGAGATGGTAGTAGTTGAGAGGAAAGAGAGGTCGCGCGTCGCGCGCGCCTTATATGGACGTCGCGAGCGGAGCCCGAAATGTGGCTGGCGCGACCCGGCCCGGGTGCTGCGTCAGAGGCTATGGCAGCAGACTTCACTAGGTTGATGTTGCTGCCCAGTAGCTTGTAGGAAGATATCTATAAATCTACTTGATTCAATTGAATTTTATTCATGAACTCTAGCTACATTCTTTTTTCTAGATTTTATTCTATTTTATATGATTTACTAAGTTCGAAAGATTCGAACTCGCGCACGTTCGGTGGCTGAACCACCGAAACGTCGCGTCGATGTTTGTCTCTCTCGTTGTTCCCACCACCTCCACACTCCTCCCACTCCTCCCACTCCTGCTTCTCCCTTTTCTTTAACTCGTTGGAGAAAACGCGGGAGGACGCAGTAGGAGCAGTGGGTATTGCAGGTGAGTAATAAAAATTCGTTCTTTCGTTTTATTCGTGCTAACTCGAGAGTATCGCTCGTTTGAGCGATACTCTCGATGTTTTTCCTCCTCGCCTCGCCTCGCCGCTCCCCACGCACCACGCCCCCTTCCGCCCTCGCCGACACGTCACCACGCTCGGCGCGCCACCCCCGACGACCACAGCCGCGTGCGGTTGGCCACGACAACGAGCGCCCGCGACAACCACGACACCCCCGCCAGCGACACACGCGCGCGCGAAGCACCCGAGCCCGCCGTCTCGCGCCCGGTTCAGGACCGGGCACGCGTCACGCACGGGCCCGTGGCAGCCCCGCGCGTCGTGCACGGGCCTCGGGTGCCGTGTACGCCGCGTGCCTCCTATACGCCCGCCCCCTACGCCTTCCGCCTCCCTCGTGCGGGTCTCGTGGCTCGCGCACGCCCCGCGCCCCGCGTACGCCCCACTCTACGCCCTGCCTCGCGCGCGCGCAGGACGGCCGATGGGGCAGGCCTGGCGGGCATACGCACTCCCGCGCACGGGCTCCGGGCCTCCGCGCGCGGCGATTGCGCACTGGGCGCAGGCCTGCCGCGTCGCGCGCCCCGTAGCCCGTCGCGCCTCGCGTCTGAGGCCGCCACGTCCGCCGCCGCCGCCGCCACGCCACGTCCCACCGCCGCCACGCCACGCCACGTCCCGCCGCAGCCGCAGCCACGCACGCCATGTCCCGCCGCAGCCGCCGCCTCGCCTTGTGCGCACGGCCCAGGGCCTTCGCGCGCGGCGATTGCGCACTGGGCGCAGGCCTGCCGCGCGCGCGCCCCGTAGCCCGTCGCGCCTCGCGTCTGAGGCCGCCACGTCCGCCGCCGCCGCCGTCACGTCACGTCCCACCGCCGCCACGCCCCGCCACGTCCCGCCGCAGCCACCGCCTCGCCTTGTGCGCACGGCCGCGGGCCTTCGCGCGCGGCGATTGCGCACTGCGCGCAGGTCTGCCGCGTCGCGCGTGCCGCGTGGCCCGTCGCGCGTCGCGCCTGAGGCTGCCACGTCCCCGCGGCCGCTGCTACGCCCCGCGCGCACGGCCGTTCCGCGCCGCCACGTACCCGCGCGCCCGCCGCGTGCCTCGTGGCGCCCACCGCGCCCACTGCGCTGCGCATTGTATGCCTCGCATGCGCGCGCATCGCGCCGATCGCCGCACGCACACGCCTTCCCGCCTGCTGCCGCTTTCGGCCACCTCGCGCACCCGCATGCCATACCTCATGCCTGCCTGGTGTGCCTTGCACACACGCAATGCACATCACATAAAGTTATAATTGTAGTACTACTCATTGTACCAGTAGTAATATATAGAACATGATTATCTTCACTTGAAACTTTGCATTACTTTGTCCCTTTCACATAGTAATAATAGTCTCCATAGTTGCCATAGCTTACCTTTATAAATATGGTAGTACAATATAGCTCACACTACTAGCTATAGAAACTATGGTAGCACTACATAGCTGGTACCACTAGCTATGGAAGCTATGATGGCTCTCATAGTGCTACATAGCTAGATAAGCAAGCTATATAACTTACATAGCTCTGTGATAGCACCTATAACATAACCTGCAGCTATATAAAATTTAGATTTTTCAGATGCGCTGCCGCGCCCCTCTCCTGTCTTCACGGCGTTGGTGATAAGCGGGACGAACGGGGCGGTGAGAGGCGCCGTGCGACATCAGGAAAAACCCCATGTGTTAATTGTTTCCCAATTGGTGCCAATTGCCACAACTTGCCACAACTTGAGGCCTTTTGGGCGATAACCGTGGTTATTGTGGCAATTGGAGAACCCCCCCAAATTCTTTGGCAGTAATTGGGTCCCAATTATCTATTTACAACCTATCATATTATGATGTTTGTATATGATTTAAGGCATGCTTACAGTTGTTTGGACAATCCTCCTTTTACCAAATTTGTAGCAATTGGCACCAATTGCCATCCAAGTAGCAGTAATTGCCACTAGTCAGAACAAGGTAAGCACAGTTACCAGCTTGTTTTATCATTATTTGTGCATTCAAAAATCATGAGGAAGTTGAGAAATAAGGACAAAAAGTTAATTCTTATTAATGGCTATCTAATACATAATATCTGGGTACCTAACCAATTATAATAGAGCTAACCTAAGGACCTTGACAAACCAAAAGCCTATTTACTATAACCAAGTATACTAAGCTTAAAACTAACTTAAAACTCAGAAGGACTACAAAAAGCGAGATTTAGATCTAAGATACACAATATATTAGTACTTTAGCATAACACAGATAATATCCTAGACAGAAAAGAACATACCAAATTTAATATAAGGAAAAACATATCTGAACTATAAAGAGATCAACAATCAAAGATAAGGATAACAAAAGAGAATGATAGTACACTCACAACGACGTAGGGGAGCCACTAGAGCTACGCCGAGCAATGCGTGAAGGTAGTGGTTGAGAAGAAAGAGAGTCGCGCGTCAGGCGAGCCTTAAATAGCGGAGTTGCGAGCGGGTCACAATTCCCGGCAACTGCCACGCGCCTGCGAGACGCGCGACACGCGACTTCAACATGTCGCTGTCTCGACCACCACTATTCCTCTCCTCTCCCCTCCCTTTCATTGGATGCTTCTTTAACTCGTTCGAACCAAGCGTCGGAGGGCATACACAGGACAGGGAGCATTCGAGGTGAGTACAAAACAGTTATTTTCTCTTTGTTGCATACTAATATCGAGAGTATCGCTCGAACGAGCGACACTCTCGATTTGCCTCCCTCCTCCGACGTTGCCGCCTCGCCGCCACGTCATCAGCGCCCAGCGCGTTCAGTTCCAACGACCACGGTCATCGGTGTATGCCAGCTGGCCACACCCCGGGACGGGCAAGCACACGCACGCACGCCAGCGCACGCACGCACACCAGCACACCTACCCATGCCAGCACACCCACCCCCGCCAGCACACCCACCCACGCCCGCACACTCACGCACGCCCGCACATGCACGCACGCACGCATGCATGTCGCACATGTGCACGCCACGGCCCGATGGCTTGTGCACGCCACGGCCCGATGGCTTGCGCACGCCCGCCGCGCCTTATGCGCACGCCCGCCGCGCCTTGTGCGCACGCCCGTCGCACCGCGCACGGGTCCTCAGTGGCTTAAGGCCTCGCGTACAGGCCTCGCTCACGCCCCCCCGTGCTTCGTCTATGCGGGCTTCGCGCCGCACTGCTTGTACGCGGGCTTCCCGCGTGGTGCACGGACCCGCGAGAGCCCGACGCCTTGCGCACGGGCTCGCGGCAACCTGACGCTTCGCGCATGAGCCCGCGGCAGCCCAGTGCCTTGCACACGGGCTCCGCGCCTCGTCAATGGCCCCTGCGCCTCGTCTATGCCCTTCGCGCCTCGTCTACGCCCCCCACGCCTCGCACCGCTCGAGTGTGGACCCGCTGCATCGCGTACGGTCCCGCCAGTGCACACGCGCTGTGCGGATGGGCGCGGCTGCTCCTGCCAGCCACGTACGGCCGCAGACTGCGCACGCATGCGCGGCCACGTACGACTTGTGTGCCTCTGCCATGCCATGCATGTGTACACATGCTCCCCCATACAACCTGCACAGCCTGCCCAGGCTTGCAGACCATTGCCTGGCTGCCATCCATACTCTCGAGTAGCACAGATATCTTGTACATAGTTTTCATAAACAAAATATAAGTTTTTACTACCTATGATCTAATTCTAAGAAGTCAATGAATCCTATCATAATTGTCTTGTTGGCCTCTCCAACTCTGTGGTAAACTGGTACCAATTACCACCCAATTACCACAGCAGCAATTGTGTGGCAATTGCCACACTTGCCACAAGCTGTGGCAATTGTGTGGTTATTGCCGCAGTGGTTTTTCCTGATGGACCAGGTGTGCAGCTTGAACTGCCGCATCCAGCCTGGTCATACGCATGCCGTCGATCGGCGCAGGGGACTCGTACGCGGCGTACTCGGCGAGGCCTGCATTGTGCACCAGAACATCGAGAAGAGACTCGTGGCGACAATTTGCGCAAGCTCATTGTGATGTCAGCCAATAATACTGAAAGATGGATTGTAAGAGTTTTTTTTTTCGGACAGTTGCAGGCGTACTCACCAGGCAAGTCACACTATCTAGACAATGGGCTACTTGAGGATGAAAGACGCGCGATATAATATGCCAGGAAATTGAGGCACTTACTGGCCACCCACTCTGTTATCCCTTGACTTACATATTCGGTCCACCTGCGATGCACAAAGGATTTGAACATTCAACAAGGCGGCGCCAACGTGATAGCGACCATTGTGCCGCGGTCACATGTCGGTCGGAGTTTATGTGTGCAGGCTGAGTGTGCAGCGTGTCGCGTCCACTTGCAGGAAGGCTTGAATAGAATCATCCACGACCACTTCAACGCCCGTGTGGCCTTTCTCTCTCTCTCCTCCACAAATCTGCTGCTATTGTTCTCTGATACACATATAACTGCATACTTCGAGACTGTAAGCATTTCCATTCCCTTCTCTAGCATGGCGCCCCCAACTCACTCAGAACCCTCCAAGGGAAACACCTCCAAGAGCTCTCCCATTAAACATCGTGTATCTGAACGTGGAGCTCACTCTTCCGCGATTTTCGATAAGCTCGCGAAATTCAACTACCACAACAACGTCAAGGATATGAAGGGAGAGTATATTGGGCCTATGCCCGTCGCAGACTTCATCAAGGACTTCCTTCCACAGCCGGCAGAATGTCCTCGCATGCCATTGCTGAAGAAATCGTTCCGGGAAATAGGCACGAAGACGTCGGAAAATGAGATTGTTGGTTGGTCCCCACTGTCACTCGCGGCCTGCGCTAACATACCTTCAGGTCGCGGCTATCAATGATTCGGGTCTTTGTCTGCATCTCGTATTCTACAACACGTCTCAGGGAAGCGACAACAGCAACCCAGACATGTCGGGCTATCATAGATCTGTCAACGTGGAGAACACCGGCGTCATCGTATGGCTGTCCATGGAGCTCTTCATGGAGCGCAAGCCTAAGGACCAAGATGCGTTCCAAGATCCGATTGCTGGCCGAGTGACCGACCTCAAGGAGTTCAACTTCGAGTCGGACACCGCACATGGTCAGCACACGCACGGCCAGATCACGCAGTACGCCATGGAGCAATTCCACTATCAGTTCCGTGTATTCTGTCTTTCTGTGCTTTGGCTAGATGGCGGTTTCGTTCGCTTCATCCGGTGGGATCGGAGCGGAGCAGTCATCACAGAACGTCTGAACATTCGAGAGGACCCTCGCACTCTGGCCGAGTTCTTCTGGCGCTTTGGACACCTGAACGCCGAGCAGCGTGGCCGTGATCCGACAGTCCAGAAGGCGACGGGGGATATGCGAATCAGAGCAGAGCAATGCTTCAATGGTCCAGAGAACCAGAAGTACTTGATTGACGCAGACGGCAAACCACAGGGGACCTTTGCACGCAGATCTGACTTGTGGGAGATCACCATCCACGACGACCAGACCGAAGAGGATCGCATTTTCATCATTGCCTCTCCGCTCACTACGACGGAGTACTTGACCGGGAGATGTAGCTTCGGTTACATCGCATATGATGTCAAGGATAACCGTCTTGTCTACCTGAAGGACACATGGCGCATTGATCTCCCAGACATCCAGAAGGAGGGCTCCACTTATCGTACTCTGCATGACAATGGCGTTCGTCATATCTCGGGGCTTGTTACAGCGGGCGATGTCATTGGGCAGCGTGCACTTTCAAAGGATTATCAAGACAAGCCATGGGTGTGTGGTAAACCAGCCCTTATCCCTCACCAACACTATCGCCTGGCCCTTGAATCAATCGGTCGCCCGCTCAGCACCTTCAAGTCATCCAACCAGCTTTACGTTGCGGTTCACCATGCTCTTGAAGGCAAGTCTACATCCTTGAAAGTAACTAATAGCGTGCTCACAATTTTCTACGCAGCTCACTCTGATGCACATTTGAAGGCAAAGATTCTGCATCGCGACGTGAGCGCAGGCAACATTCTCATCGATGTGAACGGGGAGGGCTTGCTCATAGACTGGGATCTGAGCAAGAAGGCCAGCGCTGCTCCCCAGCCCCGACGGGACTGGCGTACAGTACGTTCTAGATCTGCCTGTCCAGAATTCTTGTGGGCAGCTCACACTTTGATCAGGGAACATGGCAATTCATCTCCATTGACATTTTGAAGGATCCCGACATGTATCACGAACTTCGTCATGACCTAGAGTCAGGCCCCCGGAAGCTCCACCAAAGGTTCCCCCGGCGAGGAGACCGAATTTCGCCCTCAAATATGCAATGTTTTGAGCCTGAAATATGCTATCGCAGGTAAGGGTTACAGCTGGGGCACCGCTTTTCTGGCGATTTTTCGGCGCCTCCGGCGCTGCAATGCTTACTTTGGCTCACAAATCACATCCCATACGGCCTTCCAACAACAATTTTCGCCTTTGCCAATCCATTTCCCCTCATCGCTAACCCATAGCGGCGGGAGGCCTTGACCTCCCCGTCGTGGACCGGGCCATTCGCCTCAAATATGCTATGATTGGGGAAACATGGCATGGATTATGCCTCGAAAATGCTATCCGTGGGGAGACATTTCGCCAGATTCTGCCCTCAAATATGCTATTTTCCGGGCAAACCCTTGGTGGAGCTTCCGGGGGCCTCTAGAGTCCTTTTTCTGGGTCTTGCTTTACCATGCCCTCCGGTACATCGATTCGCCCATTCCGATGGTCGACTTGCCCCAGATCATGGCAGAAGTGTTCGATGAGGCGAAGCGCCTTGTTTCTCGACAGATCTGGATTGGAGGAAACAACAAGGTTGCCGTCGTTTTACAGAATACCTGGAATGACAACGTGCCCAAAGATGATTTCTACGAACCTATGCTGGGACAAGTCTTGGCCAAGTTCCGGGCGCTCATTGCACCGCTCTACCAGGGAGCCGATGCGCGCAAGACGGCGCTCCCGAATTTTGCGGATTCGACCAAGGTTCTCGAATTGTTTGAGTCTTTCGAAGGGTTAGGCTTTCCAGAGAACGATCCGAGCGTCGATCGCTTGGCGCCCAGCGATAACAAACGCAAGGCTGATGAAGACATGGACCGCGATTTGCAGGATCCGATGTTGGAACGTCGATCCAAGAGGTCTCGCGTTTCGCAGCAAGGCTGAATTGACGGGCCACCTCTAGCCATGGGCGGCGCTTGTACCCTTATGGGTTGAACTGTGTACCAATTAATTTGTACGTTCTCACATACTATGTTCCCATGTACTCGACTCCACTGTACTTGTTATACCACGGCCCTACGGGCATATCCTGGTCCCATGTGTACGAACCGAACCTGTAGGACTTGAAAGGACATAGAGAAAGCAGTCTAAATTTGGGGTAGAAAGAATGTGATACTGCAAAAACATATACAGAAGCTGTATCGAGCCAATGCCTCGAGACATGATAAGATTCAGTCATGTATATCCCTAGCAGAGGGCAAGCAAGAGTCTACAGCGAGCTAATAATTACCAGAAGTGAACACTCAACACTGCTTATATGTTGACATGTTTCTTACTACTGTGATCGCAACGCACAAATATCTACGAGAAAAGGGAATATTGAGTAGTCCTGAGGAAGCTGCAGGCCATACCGTTCTAACACCGGGCATCAAGCATTGCTCGCAGCGCACGGGGGCGCGGCTCACACAGCAAGTCGGCATATATACATATGTCAACCATGGTTGGACCACGGCGATCTGATACTGCTAATTCAGGAAAGCTTGGGTGGCGCGCGTGAACGCGCGGCGAAATCCAAAAAACCCTGAAAACTCGAGAAACTCGAAAAAATGCATAGAACAAGTGTTTTCATCTCATTTGACTCGTAGTCTTTAGGAAAATCAACCTCAGCATTAACCGTTGCGTAATTGAGCTTCTTGAAGGAGCAAGAACAGGATGCTGTTCCAAATCGGGAGGACCCTCTTACGAGGCCTCATGCAGAAGATATTGGGGCTCAGAACTTGGCGAAAGCTCATGATGTTTTATTAAGTTGTCTAGATCAGCCTACAGTAGTTACATGATGAGAATGTACATTATAATTCTCCAGAGATAGGCGATTTCTTCGTGCAGGTGTGCGATGGCCGCGGATAAACAGGTGAGAATGCTCCGGCAGGACACACAAAAGTGGAGTGGGCGGACGGACGATGCTCGAATGCGCAAAAACGAGCCCAGTGAGAGATGGGCACGCGTCGGGCGGAGAGCATGCGGCATGCGATGGGCGGATGGGCGGACGGGCAGATGGGTGGGTGGGCCTGCCGCGTGCTTGCTACGAGCGGACACGCGTGTGGACATGCATGTGCGGGAAGACGGGGAGACGTGTGCGATCACATACACATGAGTAGCAGGCATGCAGTACTGCATGGGTGCATGTTGCTAGTTCCGCCGGCATGGGTTGAGAAAGCGCTATGTCGCTGAGATGATATACCATAAGTATTCAGTCAAGTTTCCGCTCATCGTGACTGCAGGCGCACCTTCAGACCTTCAGGGTCCAGCTCAGCAAGTCCTACATTGTCTTTGTCATACAACCCTCCCAAACTGTCATCAATACATGACTCCTCACAGACAATGCCTGACTGGTGCTAATGACCTCGCAGAAGAGTATTTTGCAGGAAAAGGGCGACGGATAGCCAGAAATACGAGACCATGAGAGGTTCGGACATGGTTTATGAGGTATAGAAGGCAAGCTACAGTTTTTCGAGTTTTTCGAGTTTTCAAGGTTTTTTGGATTTCGCCGCGCGTTCAGACGCGCCACCCAAGCTTTCCTGAATTAGCAGTATGGATACCGTAGAGGGCGCGCGCACACTCGCATGTGCGGAACGTAGGGAAGTTCTGTCGCCTGCATGAGTCGAGCAGCAACGAGCGCTTGGCTCAGGCTGCGGCAGCGTACAAACAAGACCAAGCTCCATTTCACGTGACACGTTTTTCCTAATGGGGCAGTAATTCCTGAGAGAGACCTGCTCCCTTACGGGACCAGGAACAGTATTATGCTATGACCATCTATGTTGTCTGAATGTCGGCATCCTCGAAGTCTGCGTATAGTCGGCAGGCTGCAAAATTCTAATTGTGGGACTAGCGGCCCATGGGAGCTGGACTGGCGATCAGTCTGGTGCATGACGGCGGGACTGGCGCTGGCGTGGATTTCTTTTTGAAAATTTCGTTGAGCTTCTCATCGGTGTACACTGTAACCGCAATCTGTCAAGCTTGAGATGCTATCCGCTCGCCCATCATCAGCCGTGCTATGAAAATACGAGCGATCTCCGTATCCAAACGTCAAGGATAATGATATACGACAGATGAAACCTATCACAAAAATAAGCATGTTCATCTCTTCCATTCCGTCGCACGACGCCCATGATCAACCCATGTGGATGTCCGTCCGCGAGCCTATTGATCAACCTTGGAAATCCGTCATGCGAGCATGCGTATGGTCGGTGACTTCAAGGTGAGTCTAGAAGAAACAATGTACCACCATCAGCGCCCAGCGTCGCCCGACATCATTTCATTGCTCGCCCCAGATGACCTACCGCCCATCAACCGCTCAAAGCATTCGAGTCGTACACCTGAGAACGTGAGATCATGTAAAGTTATATTGATTAGTGGTCTACATCAATTCGTGAGCGGCACTGTCGGCGGCCAAGATTACAGTACATTAACAAGCGTCAGGTCTCGAGATCGTATACAACTATAATGGCAGATTGATAAATGAAAACATGGAGCAAGCTTGAACGAAAGCAGGAAGAATTGCAGCCTTGAAATAGATGGCAGGCGATGGTACAATTTATGCGTAGTGAACTGCACAGACGATCAGCAATGACACAGATCAAACGGAATGTGCTACTCACCTGGACGACCATCGACGTTGGGAAGGGCGTGATGACACCGTTGATGTCCACGTACATCTGCTGCGGGATGCCACCCACGGTCTGCGTGAACCTGCAGATCGCAAGAATGGTTAGTCTTCTGCACGACTGATCGTGCGAAAATAGAGCCAACGGACCTATTGAGCCTGCCAGACTGCATGTTGGCCCGGCCCAGGTTCTTGAGGCTGAAGATGGTGCGCAGGATGCGAGGGGTAACCTAAGAGCGCATACAATCAGGATATTTCCCACGCGATAGCATACCAGCCACATACCCTGTCGAATAGCCTTGCATTCAAGAGCCTGAAAGCCGAGACAGACGGCTCAGCACAAATCGGGATTAGAAACCAGGACTGTCGCACCCTTTTTGTTCAAAGCCAAACACGCCGCCGGTGGAAGCAGGCCTCTGGCGCTGGGACCACGACCCTGGTATGAAGATCCGTAATTTATTTGAAGGTGGTTCAAGACTTACATCGAGGTTGGCCTCGATGAGGCTCGCGTAGATAGCCTGTCCCTCTGCTACATTCTGTCCATTAATTATCGTTGAGGAGGTTGAAGTACGGTGTATGCTGGAAATCTACAGGATGGTCAGACACCGTCACACACACCCCCAGAAGGAACATACGGGAGGATCATTTCCTATGGTGGCGATGTCAATTACGGACTAAGAATAGGATACATTAACTTCTACTCACTCAATGCCTCGTAGACAAGGTTCATCACCGCCTTGTCGCCTTCTAGGGAGCCGTCGGCCGTAAGGCTGAGGATGTCAGACCGCTGTGCCAGCCTTGCATCATCCAGGAAGCAGTTCACGACGTGGACGAGGGCTTTCGAGAATATCGATGCTGTCGGGACGACTTCCGCGATGAGACTTGCAGCCAGGCCATTTGACTTGCCCTGCTCCGTCGAGCTGAGCACACGCAGGAAGGCGTCGCTGTGGTCGCTGCGGTCCCAGACGGTGTGATCAAGGCGGTCTCTGATCGCCCCTATGAGCTGAAAAAGGTTCAGAAAATGGCCGTGGAGAGAATAGCACTCAGAACTTACACCTCCATTGATACGGGAAAGGTGTGCACGGACGCGGTCCAGAATCGTCTCGGAAGCGTTCACAGCACGATCACGCAGTGTCCACTCGTTGACAGGATCCACGTCGAAGTAAATGAAACTATATTTGGGTTAGTACTTGACCTCGTACGTGCGGCACGCATGCTCACTTCGAGATGTCTTTGAACATGCCAAGCAGCTCTTGTTCCCTGAAGATGCCACCAGGATTTTCATCACCTTTGATCGGAAGACCAACCTACGATAGTTGATGAATACACAATGAAATGTATGAAGTGTTGAGAATGACTCACTATATCATTCGCCGCCCAAATCACTGGGAGCAGGTTCAAGACATCCCTCACAATGTCAACATACTTCGTGCTGGACCCAACTGACTTGATCGCCTTCTTCGCAATGAGCGAAGACGTGATATCAGCCATGGACTTGATAGCCTTATCCACCTGCGCCTCGGCAAACAACGCCTCCTCCACCTGCGAGGACACCACCAGCGCCCAGCCTCCCGGGGTGATGGGCTCAACGGGCGTGACAGCCGTCGGACCGACATTCG
This sequence comes from Hericium coralloides, assembly GCA_003675405.1. Taxonomy (NCBI): domain Eukaryota; kingdom Fungi; phylum Basidiomycota; class Agaricomycetes; order Russulales; family Hericiaceae; genus Hericium; species Hericium coralloides. The sequence continues at coordinate 14,069 of QUOP01000024.1, read as the reverse complement.
TGTCCACCGGCCCCAACAGGAGCGCGACCTTCTCTCCCACGTCGCTCTTGAACTGCTTTTCGTCCGCCGCGACGCGGGCCGCGTCCGCGAAGCTCTGCACGATGACGTCTGGGCCCACCGGCACCGCGGGCCGCGACCACGCGTACTTCTCGACGACCTCGTGAGGCAGCTTCTCGACGTATGTTTTCATCGTGTCCGGGACCATGAACGGGAAGTGCGCGTATGCGGAGCCGGGTGGATAGTATTCCGGCAGGTGGCGGAAGAGTAGCTTCGTCAGCATGCCGCCGTACGAGCCGTCATTGTCATCGACCCGGCAGTCCTCGTACCCCCAGTTCGTCAGGTTGAATGCTGTAATGTTCCGTGCGTCAGTGGCCCATCCGGACTGGCCGCGACCTTTCGAAGGTCATGTACGCACGCGTGAAATCGACGGAGAGGAAGCGGTCTCCGCGGGTCAGGCAGACAGCATCGGCGAGAATAGCACGCGAGATGGTAAAGCCGGGGCATAACCCCGCACCAGGCATTGGCTCCTTCGTTTTCTCAGCCTGCAAGCCCACGTGGAGTTCCAGGTTGTCGATGTGGTGGTATAAAGATTCGGCAGCAGTCTATCGAAGCGAAGAATGAGCACTCGGAAAGAAAGCGGAATGATATGAAGGGGCAGGACTCACATAGATTTCGGGATCCGGGTTCCAGTCTTTGAAGGAATCATATGCTAGAAATAGGCGATTAGGTGGGTGTCATCCCGCGAACAGACCGTGCGTACGCTTCAAACCCATGAATGATCTAAACTCGTTCAGCTAGTAGGAAGGTCAGCCTGCGACAGTCCATCCGGAAAGGCTTATCGTACCGAACACGTTCCCCATGTCCTCGCTTGCTCGATGCTGAGCAACTCGATGACGCGCAGAACCTCCGGAGTGCCGCGAGCCTTGAAAGCGCTCGCCGGCGCCTCCGTGGCGTCCTGCAGGATCTTCGCAAGATCCGCGTTGGAGAACCGGCCATTCGCGTCCCGCGTAAGGCTGTCACTGTGGTTAAGCGGCTGTCATGCGCCAAAGAACAATATTATATACATACTTGCTGAAAGTCCATTTCCTCACGTCCGGGTCAGGCTTCAAGGCCTTTCGCGCCGCCATGGCAAACTCCTGGACCGAGATCTGGACGTCACAAGACATTTGTCAACAGATGACATTCGCAAACGAAAATGTGTACTCACTTTCTTGTAATCCGCGCCCTGGAATTTATTCGTGAAGATCTGCTCTGTCCAGGCTGTGTCATGCTCGGACAACGTCGCATGCCAACGATACAGAAGGTTAAATTCGATGGACACGACATTGCCTTCGCCGCGCGGCGTCACCTCATGATTCGCGTCGCGCATGTTCTACGAAGGAGCATAAGCATGAAAAGCACGCCAAAGCAAAGTGGTTACATACCATCATGGGATCCAGCCGCCAGGAATTTCCGTCGCGGACGAGGCCGAGGATGGCACCCACGTAGTCGCCGAGGATGATCTGCATGAAGAAGCCGGCGTTGACGAGACGAGCGCGTTGGAAGATCTCTTCGTCCTGCGCGTGGCGCTTTGCCTCGTCCGTCGGCGGCGGTGTTGAGAAAGTCCCGCGCTCGTTGATGCTCAAAATCTTCTCAGCGATAAACTACAACGTGTCTAGTCAAGGATACGGCGGGGAGCAGGCTGAAACAACGACGCACGTTATGTTGCGACTGAGGAGCACGAGCAGCGCGCAGGCGGACGGCGGCATCATGAGCAGCCTGTTGTCTGCGAACACGTCGTCCCACAGGCGGCCCGTGCCATCCTTCCGGCGGATCCGGTCGACCTCCGCCTGCGAGCTGCCATATAGCGGGCTGAGGTCGAGGTAGCTGCTCGCGTCGTTCTGCGTCCAGTCCTTCGCATTCGTGTTGAAGATGCTATGGATGACGAGGTCCGCGAACGCGAAGAAGAGCGAGGAGATGCCGCCCGGGTGCGGCACGAACTTGTCGCGCTTGAGGAGCGTGTCGAAGACGAGATTCGGGTCCGGAAGACCCGCAGGTGAGAGACATTTGAGGGATGGCACGGAACGCGCGTAGGGCGAGCGTGCTTTGCCCATGTTCGGGGTGAGTGGGTTGTAGTTAGAGCCATCTGCAGAGCGGAACGCGTAGGTGACGGGGTGTTGTGAGGTCGAGTCCGTGAGCAAGGACGGCGTCTGCCCTTGGGACGCAAGGTATCCGCTTGGCGGATGCGGAAGTCCTTGTACACTTAGATACACAGACCTGGCTAAGAAGCGACAGAAAGATAGCAATGCGCAAGACTCACAGAGGCTGATAACGAACTGCTGAAGCTTTGCCGCAATGGTGGAGTCCTTCGGAAGTCTCGCCATAATTGTCAAAAGCTTCTCAAGCTGGATCTACATTCAGAGCGTGCCCGTGCGACATCGACCGCTGATACGCACCAAAAACTTGCTGTCGTCGATACCGACGCCGTCCATGTTCTTGAGAGCATCGGCAAAAAGCAGGCTTCACTTGTGCGATTAGCAAAAGATACCGTCAACGCTGCCCGTGGACTCACGATGTCAGAAAGCGAAATGATTGCATGGTCGAACATATACTGAGATTGTGGATGTCCGTCTCGAACCACGAGTTTTCAGGACGAGCACCGTTGAGGTGAACGGGGGCGACCATGTCCCCGACGAACTTGGCGCCGTTTTCGAGATGCTTGAGGCCGTTGACTGAGGGCATGTTGAGGGTATAAGTGGTATAGGGAAGCGAATGATGAGAATAGCATGATGGCGCGAGGGCGGTTTTATATCGCAGATTCTTGGAGAGATCAGTCAATGATTAATAGGGGCGTTCACAGTGCCGTTTATTAATAAGACGCGTTTAAACCGCCGGGCAAACTGCTGGGCAAACTCGCGTACGAGATCACCGAGGTCGCCGAAAACGGTTTAGACTCTGATCAGCCTCGGTTTAAACGCGTTTAAACTTGGCCGGCAATCGGCCGGCAATCGGAATGTGAACTCCGCACAGCCACGATGTGGCTGGCGAACATCATATTCATCAGTCTCGTCTCATGAGCCCGAGGCAAAGCCGCAGGCTCACGAAAGAGCAAAATACTATTATAATTACATGCTTGGTACTATACGAGAAGAAAGTGAAAGGTAGAAAAAATAGAGTGGACATCCGCGCGACTGAGACGCGCCTAAGACGTGCCACGCACATACTGTACCATTTCGATCGTAGGCTCGTGGGGATCCAGCCGTGACTGAGCATTTACGTAGTAGGCTCATTTGACCTTTTTAGCTCGTAGATGCTTGTGACGAGTGACCAGAAATAAATAAGCTCGTTTTGGCCTAGGCTCGATTTTTTTTGCAATGGCGCCGGCACGTTCAGAAGGGGGTTCTGTAGCTAACGACAAAGGCAGACTGGCACCAGCATCCATTTCAAAGGGTCTGGACAATGCAGCTGCGGACACAGACCACGAATTTGCACAAGGCTACACTGATATCGTTGCGGTAGGACCAGCTGAATCTGTTTAGGCTGTCAAACTGGACCGCAGAAAGTGGACAAAGAAATCAGCTCTGTACAGTTGATAAGGCATCCAGGGAGAAAACCTAGTTGCACTGGTGTCGGTTTGAGCTGCTAGATACACGGGGAAAAAAAAATAGATTGTAAATGGTAACCCCCTAGGCTCGCGAGCCTATGTGACCTGTGACCATTCCATGATTTGGCGTGGCTCGAAGGACTCCGTGACCAGTGACGCGAGCCTACGATCGAAATGGTACAGTACACCGCACCGGCCAGTCCAGAGGGGATGCTATGACATGGGACACGGACAGCACAGATGCTGTGTCCCATGTCTACAGGCTGTGTGAGATTCAGCTCGAAATGCCACGGGGGCAAGAGGGCATAAGACACGACGTACTTACCATCCACACGAACTTGAAGTGTCAAGTAAGTAAGTTAGCTACAGAGCGAGCAGCCACACGGTGCTTATGCGGAGTTCAAATCCGACTGTACAGCCGACTTGCCGTGGTTTAGGTTTAAAATGAGGTTAGGATTAGAAACGTTTTCGGCGACCTCGGTGATCTCGTACGCGAGTTTGCCCAGCAGTTTGCCCGGCGGTTTAAACGCGTCTTAAACGGCACTGTGAACGCCCCTAATGCCGGTGCAGGCTGGCCGACCTGGTGGTTGGAGTCGAGACGAGCCTGCCCAGGCAAATGGAGATCATCTCAGCCTGCCCATCTATCGCAATCTTGACATGCAGTCCGTTGGTCACAGTTACCCGAGTCTTCTCTGGATCACCTGGCGCCTTCTACTCTTCGTTTTGGTGCATTTGCCCGGTCCACCGACGTTGCGGGAGACATCATAAACGATGGCTATCCCCTTGATGTGGCATCGACCGACAAACGCCGCCCTTCTTCATCAAGTCGCCTTTAGGTACCGGCACCGGTATGGGCGTCAAGTTGAGATGCTCCAGTAATTGCTATACAAAGATAGATGGTGTGCCAGGCGCTTGAGTCGCCACAGGCAAGCCAAGTGCTAGGTACGGTGACCTAGGTACTTGGATTCGTTTGCGAGTTACTGTATTGTGCAACTGAGCCGGGTCTCATGACTGAGTATTACTGCGAGTATTACTGCGGACGCCTTCAACTGCTTGCTCTTGCAGCAGCTGCGGTATCTGACGGATAGCAGTTGACACTTATGCTCACACCCAAGGCACTCCGAGAAAGGAAGGGTACATCATATTTAGGACTAACGTCACCACCCTCCGGGAGTTCCTGGCACCTACTCCCGGTCGTCGTCGCGAAACTCGTCGTCTAAATATCGGTTTACGGACTTCTCCAGGCGATCGATCGGAAAGACTCAAATTGACTCAAGAGCAGCGCTCGCACCACACGTGGGGGACATAGCCCTTCAGCCTTCCCGCTCGTGTGCAGGGTCTGTTTAGGCCGTGCACAAGTCAGTGCACGGAAGAGTCGCAGGAGACCGCGGGGATGCACAGGTAGCCACAATAAATAACAATGAAACTATTCACTGGATTATGATTCACACCTCAGATGTGAACTGCCATTGAATCATCATGCACCGTGAGGAATGGGCGCTGGGCGGCGTGATAGATGGAGGCCACCATCATATTGCACTGGGTCGAGCCGTCAGATCATGCTTGCATGGATACCACAAAGATACCAGCCCGCGTCAATAGCCTGCGACCCGGATGCATCAAGCTCCTAAGACGCACTTTCCCGCGCGAAGGCACGTCCATACGGCGAAGGCACATCCATAAAGCGACGTCTCCTCCCCAAGTAGCGTGGATGTGAAGCAAAGAAAGCACATGGCGGGAACGGTTTCGCGAGGTAGGGGTTATATCTGTAAGGGGGAACAAGGAGATACGCATGTAAGAGACTTGAGTATTCTTGGAACAAACTATACGGGTTTGTCAAGCTGTGTATGCCCGCCTGCATATACCGACATCAGCGCTAGGCCCGTAGCAAGCAGGGCATCGAAAGGGCCACACGGCGATGAGCCAAAACATACTTACCCTGCAGGAGCATCGTTGATCAATTCCCTTGCAGGCCGACGCGCCCTACCAAAAGGTACGTCATAGGGTAGAGATGAGTCGCGGAGCGCCTGTGTTGCGGCTGGCGGGACATGCGGTGTGCTCCTCCCGAAGCTAGTATAGTCCGCTGCTGTCAAGTGGAGATAGCGGGACGCACTCACGAAGGGCCGTACGCCGGTAACTCCATAGATAACTTGATTCGGAAGTCTCAGTTACACATGTCGTCCTGCAGTCCATCCAGGCCATGCACGGAGCTTCTCGACTCGGGGCAAGATGCACGACGATCGCGCTGGCGCCGCTGCCCAGTACATGGTGGCCCCACAATTATGTAGGGCGCACAAGCAGTTTCAGCAGACGGATCTTCATGGCGGGGTAATTGAGCGACAGGAATTGATGAAATGCAGTGAGAATGACGAGACAGCAACATGTCATATTGCATCGCTGCATGACGACGGTCATGAAGGACATGCATCAGGCCTCAGTGCACTGCGCATCGTTCGTATGGCAGTATTATGGCCCTGAAACATAGACAGATGCGCGGCGAGCATGCTGTACACGACGAGATGTCCGCTACAATCTTCGCAGATCCAGATGGTGAGCGCGACGAGGAGGTCAATGAGAAGTTCTTACCAGCAGCACCTATTTTGCCATCCATCTGCCAGTGCCCACTGCCTTCCGCTACGATCCCGAAACAGAAGGACCATACGGGCTACTCATCTATCCAAGTTGACGCAGTTGAACGTATACTGTACTCTGTGCTAAAGAGTTGACAGATGTTGATGTCGATCCGCGATGGCGACGTGGACCAAGCGAGACCCTGGGATCGGAGCGCTGGCAGCGATGGAATTATGTTCGTCTCGTTCTTCCACCCTCCCCGTCGGCGGTCGAGTGATTACCAGCCAAGTCCTGAACATGACAAATGGAATATTCAGCGTTTCGAACTCAAGAGTCTTGCGGTAGCGCGGGCTGCACAAGAGGAGCAAAACGGAGGTCGACAAACGGACGTAACGCCGGGCCGAGCGGCCCGTCTGAACTTGGCGACATTTGCGTTCGTTGGGCGACCTTGATCACCTCGACCACCATCTGCTGTTCTGCTTACATCGATATTGGTGTCTTTCAAGTCCTCCCCCTCAACGCTAGGTGCTTATCGCCATGGGATCTCTGAGCTGCCCGCGAAACGCAGCGCTTTGCACAGACGCTCATTTCGATTTAACTGTAGTGCCGACGTGCTCTCGGGGATGGTGTGGCCGATCTGGCCCTCGTCATTCTCCCGGGTGCGTGATTTTGTAGACTTCAAGTGAGGAAATATAACCAACGATCCGCGGATCGATCTCCTCGTTGTGTCCGATTAGCGTCGGATGTCCGGGGCAGCGCTTGGCCATCCTGATCTTGACTTCGCGAGTGGTCTCACAGTCGTCATGTTCGGTGAGTGATCTCGTAGAGTTCTTTGGAAGAACAGAGTACGGCCAGCCGTCCGAGCTGATCCCCTGGTTGTCGCGGTGGCAAGATAGTTCTTGCGATGCCTTCCATCGAGTTGTGCTGACAACAAGACTCAATGTCTACAGCATTCCACACCACACTAACCCGGCCCTTTATGGGTAAGGGCACAATGCGCTGTTATCTGTCAGCGCCAGGACGATCCATTCTTCTCAGCGGTATCTCGTCATTTCGCCACAATCGCGCCTGTCGCTGTATCGGGAGGCACATATAGTAGGTTCCGCTTTGCCATACTTACTTTGCCCAGGTACCGTGAGCCTGTGGAGTCGCATCCTCTATAAGGCACCCATGGGACGAGCCTGAACTTGGACATTTATCACCCGCTACGATGAGCTCTATTGTCGATCTTTTTTCTGTCAAAGGCCGCGTCGCGGTCTGGTGCGGCCACGGGCATTGGCTTCTGGATGGCCGAAGTCTGGGTGAAAAATGGCGGGAAGAGAGAGCACACTGTCGTCCTTGATTAATCCTCCCTCACTTCCTACCCCACGGTGTATCTCATGAGCAGACGCGAGGAGAAATTATGTGAAGAGGATCTCCGATGGCAGCGCATTTTAGTCGGTGTACCTGCAACTTCCTCGAAGGCACTTCTCACAGCTTCTCTTCTAGCGTGGCTGCCGACGTCACGAAGCTAGACGAGCTGGATCGAATCATCGCGGAAGTATCGCACCACGAGTCTTCCCTCGACATGCTCGTCAACAACGCGGGCCTTATGACACCTACGAGCCCCCCGCACCTACGCCGTCGACGTACGACCGGCAGAGCTGGGTGTGGCAGTTCAAGCTGCACACCTGGTCGCACGGCGCCCTCACCCCCGTATTCGTTCCGCTTCTCACCAACGCCGCGAAGGCGGGCGATGGCCGCGGCAACGTCATTCTCGTCGGTAGCGTGTCGGGCGACATCTGGAACCCCATCAGGACGGAGGACGTTACGTCTGCAGCTGCCTGCGGCCCTTATCATTGATCATATAGGCAAGTAGTTTGTTAGGATACACCACTACGAAAGCCCGCGACCATATGCTAGGCAAGCTGCTTGCGGCCAAGCTTGTAAATGTCGGCGTGCGTGTCAACGTCGTCACTACGTCGTCTCGCCGGGCACGTTCCCATCTGAAGTGAATGACGTCACAAGCGTACCACGTTCGCCTGGCCATCCTGATAGAGTCAGAGCGCTGGTGCCTTTGGGGCGCAATGGGGGCGCGGATGATATAGCAGGGATGCTGCTTTGGTTGTCGAACAGGGCAGGCGCGTACATCACTGGCCAGAAGATTCATGTGGATGGCGAAATCATGCTCACTGTAAATGGCCGTTTTTAGCTGGACGGCTTGTACGATACTTATCTGGTTACGGAGGCAACCGGTACCTCCATGTCTTTTTTCTTTTGCGAAAGCGAATAGGGCATCCCAGAACGTGTCGGGCCCAGCGGGTGCCGTGTCCATTTTGAGATGCCTTGTCCTCAACAAGGCGCCCGACGGCGCTCTATCATAGCAGCAGACGCAGCGTCGTCTTTTCGAATCTTGCTGTGTTAAACGCAAGTAGAACTCCGTTTTTCTCTGACGACGACCGAGTATACTAACTATTCACGTCAGGCTTTGTTTCTATTTCTCGAGCATACCCTTCGAAGCTCACTCACAGATCTCAAACGACAAAAGACAACGTCATCATCACAACCGGAATAGGAGTTTGTTGTCACCTATACAATTACAATGTGCCCTATTGTGTAAGGACGCCTCCATGGCAACGAGCCGTTGTTCTCAAAAACGGACAGGTGCGTACACCTGTTGCTCTTTATCACTGTGGATCCATATTAGTCCTCGATATCAACTCCAAGGTGATGTCGTCAAGTACGAACAACAGCATGCATTGTCTGCAGTGGAACATCCTGTTTTTTACTGCTTCCTTGCAATGGATCTTTGTTCCGAGGAAAGTTGGACGATGTATAGCTGCCCGTATTAAATCGGTAAGCTCTGGCCCATGAATGTCACAGTAAACAAGCTACGAATCAAGATGTCTAACAACCCTCGGCCCACCAAACGCTCCAGGCTTCCGCGGCAGCCAGATTCTTTAGATTTTCCGGAGGCTGGCCCTTCGACTGGAGTGCGCACGCACCAAGGAAGCGACATTGGACCGCCGCCGGGTCCGCTCGACCCAAGCCCATACCACATCAGCTCTGCCGCCCTAGAGGATACCAAGCGAGTCTCTACGCTCATTTCGTTCGACAAGGACTGATGCTTAGTTCAATAGCGATCATGAAGGATCTGGAACATATAATGCTCAGCCAGGAGCAACAAATAACCCTGCTTCGGATTCCACAAGCCTGTGAGTTCGCAGTTGGTTAGTTATTCAGGACATGCATCATTGATGTAACGAGAAACAGTTACTTGGATCAAAGTTCAACGGGACATGCTTACCCTCCGCTTTCTGGACCGCCGAATCTTCTTGGATATGAACAGTGCGTCGCTCGATCTGTCGCTCTTTTTCCTCAGTTAACGCGATAAATGCAGGCAACACTCTCCGCTTGAACGAATTACGTCGTCTATGCGTGAGCAGCAGCATGCCCGGCCTGCTCAATACCCTCAGCTTTTCCTCGACTCTCGTTTACATGGCAATTCAGACGTCCATGCAGCCATGTCGCCGTCCATGTTGACCGCCAGTTCTTCTTTGGGCTCGCCTGGTCCCAGCAGTCCGGCATTCGCTTCTGGCCGAGTCGAGGGTGCATCAGGGCGTCCGAGCCGCAAACGCAAAGCGACAGACGAAGATCCGGACGAAGAGGGCTTGGTTCCTTCACAGGCGCCATCCGACACTTATTATCAGCCTACGCCGGGACAAATCTACGTCCCGACGGCATCGTCGGCCAGCAGCAGGTCCCGTATGCTGTATATCTTTCGCTGTATGGTAATTTTACAGGTGCTCCCGCTCTGGTGCCGGGTGTTCCAGGCTCAGCCTCGGCGCCCTTCGCCGTGTATCCTTCCCAGCCGGCATACGGGTTACCTGCATCTGACACCCAAGCTTCCATACATTCGGCTCCTTCGCGCCCTGACTTGCCTGCGTTAGGAGGTCTGAGAAGATCGCCTCGCCTAGCCAGATGCGCTGAAGGCGATGAAGGCTCAAAGACTGATGGATCTCCTCCACAGTCGGCCCTGCTGGGTTCCGCCGCTCCGCCTACTCGGTCTGAAAGAGACAAGAGCAACAGGAAAAGGAACGCACAGAATCAAAGAAATAAGAAGGTCGATCGTTTCTCGGAATTAAACGACCTGCTGGAAAATTATCGCGTCGTTGTGGTCAACAATGGCAAGAGAAAGAAATGGACACCACAGCAACAAATATTACAAAATGGTACGTGCTCATCTCTGCATGAACCCATCAAGCAGATATTTAATTGCATCTTGATTTTAGCGATTGAATATACCAAGAACGTGCAGGCAGTGCGCAAGGCAGTCATGGTAGAACGTGATGTGGCGAGGGTAGAGTACGCAGCAGCGAGGGTTGAACTCGAACAAGAGAGGGTGGAACACACGCAAGAAAGGGAACGACTCGAGCAAGAGAGAGCAAACTATCAGGAAGCGAACGAGGAGCTCCGTGTCGCCATTAAGGATTGCGATCTAGGCCTCATGGCGAAGGAATCTCAGTGCACTGAGTTACAAACGCAGGTGCAAACATTGAAGGGAAAGGTGACGGATATGCAGAGACAAATTGATGAATTCAAATGTAGCTGATGGCTTGTAGTACTTGTTATATATCATCGATCTGTAGCTTTTACTAAATAATATCAGTTTAGAAAGAAAGGGAGGCTGTCAATGACCCCTGGAATTCCGGTACAGAAGAGTGCGATCCCTACAACGTGCGATGTTATGGGACGTGACCTTCATCCACATGTCGATATCGTCGCTGATCTTCCCAATTTCTTCATCGGTCAGACCATACTCTTTCTGTCGCTCAGCTAGAGTGACCTCGCCTCGCCGATCCCTTTCTGAAAACACTCTGTCGCGTTCCCTCAGAGTATGCTGGTGATTTATGAGGCTTCGAATGGTAGCCATCATTTCCTCGTGAGTAATCTCGCCACGATCGTATCGTTCGCGCAATCACTATGTCAGGAGCTTGGGCTCTAACTCTCGACGAGACACGAAAGGAGGGGCATCTTGTGAAGCTGGACGGTTACAGACCGACAAATAAGCCACTGGTCAAACCGAAAATATGCAAACGCACTGTGTCCCTCTGATTGAGGCTTCTCTGAACCGGGTGAGCTGGCGGTAGCCAACGCATCCGCAGAAGTGTTGTTCTCAGAAGACATGTGTTCTGTCAGCGTGAAATCAAAAGATAAAACTGCGAGAAGCGAGTCAGTTGCAATTCAGCAGAGGTAGGGGATTCGTACGGACATTCTTCGAGGGCAATGTAGATGTTGAGATTCGTATCCCATGCCTACCAGCCTTATATACCGTGACCGCAATCGCAAGTAAGCCGTAGCAAAGCTCACACGCGCATAGCGGGGACAAAAGGCATGAGGCATTGGCGCAACGACCGTATTGCACCACTGCACACCGCCAGTAACCAGGAAGGTGGAATGATCAATTGATAGCTCAGCTGCATGCTTCCTTTGGGTGCTGGGCGTCAAGTGGCAATGGCAACACAATACGTAGACTGGATGTTGCGCTATATTGGCTTCCGTATGCTTTACTTGCTGCAAAGGTGTGGCATGCATGAGGCCCTGCCATCAGATGTCATTGTCCGCCACATCGGAAAATGACAGGAAGCTGGAGGTCTTGGACCGCAATACAGCGCTACGTATCCATCTGCGTGGGATACGTATCTCTCCGGACGGAGAATTGAACCTAGCCAAAGAAGTTCAGCGCATAGCTAAGGAAATGGAAACCGCCTCTGGCGGAAGCTTGTGACTGCTCGTAAGACAACAAATGGGCTATCTTCAACGTTATTGTCTTTGGCCCGTTACGACAGTCGGAGCTGCTGGGAAGGAAGGAAAGCGCTGTCTGTTGTTGATCTCGGTTGATCAACAATTCCTCGGCCTTTGCCGGGCTGGCATCCGTTTCTCGAGGTTTCTCGTCTACTTCTGATTACACACCATCGCGACATCGAGCATTATTTGAGAGATACCGCAACATCCGTGGCCTTGTGATCTCAAATATTGTATGGTACGTCTTGAATAACTCCAAGTGACAATGAGGGACTGACCGTGGAGCGCATCTCATCACTTATCACCGACGGAACATGTGCAGTGCAGGAAGGGGGGATACGTACATATGCGCATACGTCGCACTACGCATCGGTGACGTCGAGTTTTTTTTTGTTCGCAGCAACGGTCAGCTCTATCTAAGATGTAGCGCCACATGACATGCCCTTGCAGCTAGGTAAATAAAGCGTCCGATGGCCAAATCGCAACGCCAATCAGTCGACGTATCGTGAGTCTACGTCTGAGTCTACGTATTGTTTTGCTCTCGCCAGCTGATGCCGCGCACTGAAAGAAATGCCTACTATTGGGTCATTCATTGTTCATTCCGTCTTCCTGGTTACTGGCAGTGCATGGAGCCACAATAATGCATTGGGCAATGCGCTCTCTTGATGCCTCGTGGCCTTTTGTCCCCGCTATACCTGCATGAGATTTGCCATGGGACTGTTTGCAGCCATACATATAAAGGATCTCGGATGGCATGAGACTGATCAGTCAATTTTGCTGTGAAAGAGGTGCGTGTTGCCGACCAGCTACTTCATCAAGTTTTGCTAACATTCCTCTAAGGCTCAACGAATATGTCGTCCACAGCTGACGGTACTATTGAAGGCCCGTCTGTCTCAGGTTCTTCCAACACAGAAAATCCACGTGCGTTCTTTGCAATTTCGCATAGATGAGTAGCTCAAGTTTCCTCCGCATTTCTCCAGGCGTGAAGCCCCCATTTCTCTCTCGTCGAGAATTCAAGGCGCAATGCCCAGACTTGGAAGTATTGTGGGAACGTTACCTACGTGGTGAAATCAATTTCGAAGATTATACCGCTGGGCTGAAGGCTCTACGAGACCACCTCAGTGCTCGAATGGAGCGCGAGGAAGAGTTTGCTGATCGAGAACGTCGAGGAGAAGTCAGCACAGCTGAACTGCAGAGGGAGTACGGGTGGACAGATGAAGAGATGCAAAGGTCCAACGACCTAATCAAGTTAGAGTCGAAGATCATACGACAGAATATCGCACGCTGTAGCTCTCGCAGTGTTCTTTATCGAAATGCAGGCGGGCATTGATTCAGTGAAGCCGACTGTTATATATTCTCACACGATCGATGATACATGCGTCATGCCCACTTCATAGATCCTTCAGAAGGACCTCTTCTTCAGTTCCGCAATCTCCTTCCTCAATGTCTCCGCCTCCTGGCTTAGTGCTCCTATCTCCTCCTTCCGTGTCTGCTCATTTCTTCTCAAGTCGTCACACTCGTGATCTTTTGCCTCCAAGCTCTTTAACAGGGCAGAAACAGCTTCGCGGTAGTTAGCCCCAAACAGCGCTCTCTCACGTTCGAATTCTGCCCTTTCTTGAACACGTTCCCACTTCAGGTGTCGGAGACACGCAATCGCTAATGTGCAAAGACGCCATGAACGATTTGCTCGACATGTTCATGCGAAGACATACCTCCGTCGAATATCTTTTTCTCCGGTATACCCCTTGCCCCCACCTTCACATCGACCTTGTGACTGTTACACAGCTCCCTGTTGATAACCAGCTTCAAGTTACCTTTCACATCCCTAAATTTCTGCGCCTTCTCCGCATTCGTTTTTGGGCTGCCTTCTTCTACGGAGTTGACCTGACCTTGATCGGACTGCGCCGGTACAGGACTCAATTGCGGGCCTGGGGCAGACGAGCCAGCGCTATCCGCAGCTTCTGCCCCCATGTCTATAGCTCTGCCTTTGCCTTTTAGAAACGATGATGTCAGATCGACTTGTCCTTGGGCGTGTTGCGCTGACATTGTAGCTTCTGCGTCCTCGTCGCATGCCTTGCGCTTGAGACTCGCGTGCTCTGACGTGTTGTTGTCGACTGGTGTTGAGGTCAAA
>QUOP01000239.1:0-96800 GCA_003675405.1 Hericium coralloides | reverse complement strand
ACTGTGAAGGCTCTAATATCTTTCCTGGACAGGCAATGGTCTGCTTTGTGGAGTTACAGACGAAGTTTTATAGGACTACGGCCACCGAGATTTGTACTTCCGATTCGCATCGCGGAACTAGCGCGTACCGCTCGGCGGATCCACCAAACCATCTCCTTTACAATGGACTGACGGATGCAACCTTTAATGTAGTCATCCTACCCCGCTATATAACACGAGTGTCCACAAACAGAGCGGTTACTGAACGTCCAAGCATTCGCTGCGAACATGCAAGTCTTTTTCGCCCTTTTCGCGTTGGCGGGGCTCGCCTCCGCCATTAGCCTGCCTTCTCAGACCCGCTCGGCCGACGGTCCGGATGTTCTGGAGTTCCAAGTCAAGAGGGCTTCGAAGGGGAAGGCGAATAACCCCGCCTTCAATGGGTCCATTATAAACCAGGGCGACCAGGCTGTGAGCTCCGCTTGATTTTCGAGACGTTATGTAGGCGACTGACTTCTTGGTCGTTGACCAGTACTTCACAAACGTTCGCGTCGGGTCTCGCAGTGGGTGTTCCCACGGTCTATAGACGAAGCAGATTTATCTCACATGCAACATGCAGACTTCACTCTTGTGTTGGACACGGGATCCTCCGATCTCTGGGTGTCTGCTTCTAGGAGCCTCCACGTGAACAACTTGACAGATCAGGGCGTCAACCTCACATACGGTGTTGGTTCAGTGACAGGAAATATCTCCTACGCGTCCGTCGCCATCGGAGCGTACAGCATTTCTAACCAGTGTAAGTCGCCCGCTATCCTTCTCATTCCCTTTCTGATGACGGTCGCAGCGCTCATCATCGCGAACGAGGTATGTGCATTGTCCCATTCACTTGGTGCGCGCCCTCTCACTTATCTTTTCTAGACCGAACAGCTTGACGTCGAGGGCATCCTCGGCCTCGGGTTCGATTCGAACTCTAAAATTTTTAACGAGACAGGCAACTCTTCTGCCGCAGTCACCCCTCTTTCCAACATTTTCTCGCAGAACGCGTCCGCGCCCAACTTCATCGCGCTCGACTTGAGCCGTGCGCCCGACGGCGAAAATTCGATAGGCGGGTCGTTCACCATCAGCTCATACTTTTCGAACTACAGCAGCATCGCCAATCAGCCGCGGCTTCCTGTCACCCCCGCTAACTCCACGGACTGGTCGGTCGCGGTCGAAGGGGTCAACGTGAACGGGCAGTCGTACAACGTCAGTCAGGACGCGTTCAATGGCAATACGACTGCCGTCATCGATAGCGGGACGAGTTTTGCGCTCGTGTCCAGCAACCTGTCCAACTTCATCTACCAGAACATCTCTGGTGCGAAGTCGTGCGAGTCGGATCAGGGCCAGGTGTGGCTCGTGCCGTGCTTGAATGCGTCGAATGTGACGTTCCAGTTCGGGTGAGTTTTTTCCCGGGTCTCCTCCTGAGTGTGGCTCATGGGAATTCCACAGCGGGCAGCAGTACCCGATCAATCCTCTCGATCTGACGACTATGCAGACGTTCTCGCAGAACAAGACGACGTTTGCGGTCTGCCTCGGCGTCTATACGGGCATTGACAATGTTTCGCCCACGCTCGCCGGAGCGCCATTCTATCTCCTCGGGGACTCGTTCATGCGGAATGTGTACACATCGTACGTGTTTCCCTCCTTCTCTGATTTTGACATCGTGCCCATACGTCCTCCTAGGTTCAACTTCGGCAATGCCACCCGTGCCAGCAACTTTACCTCCGACACCGGCCCGTCCATCCAGTTCCTGTCCAAGTCGAACGACACGAATGCTGTCTACTCCGAGTTCCTCACGCAGCGCAACCAGACGTTGTCGAAGATGAAAGCGAGGCCGATCGATCCTAGCTCGGTTGACTGCCAGAGCATAGAGTCCTTGCTCAACAATTCTTGATCGTCGAGTACGGGTGTGCTGTGTTTGCTTGCTCTGTTTGCTGTGTAGATCAAAGTTTCCCTTATATTAATTTTAATGTATGCTCCCTTTATGTTTCTCAATTCTGTCCGTTGGGGTGATGATTCTTGCGGAAGTCGTGTTTCTACGTTTTTATCGGTCCGCTGCAGCGCGGTTATGGCAACGATACCGGTGAGTGGAACTGTACGTGCTGCTGGAGCTTTGGCATTGTCTAATCGTGTACTCGTTCTTCAGCACATTAGGCTTTCAGCGATTCTGCATCCCATTCCACGTACTGTGACCCGATCTGAATTTACAGTCCGTGATGTTAGGAGCTACTGGACGCTGACATATGAGATGCTTCCGACCGGCATCGCGCTCATCCCGCACGCCAGATCTTGGCGGGCCCGTCAGTTCGACTTCTCCATTCCAAAGAATCCAATTGACTGGCGGATGCAGTTATCCATGCGCTCATCGTACCCCAATTATAAGATGCAGCCAGGCACTTCTTGTCTTACCAGAACTAACCCCTGCAAACATGCAAGTCTTCGCCGCCCTCCTCGCATTCGTCGGGATCGCCTCAGCCATCCGCTTGCCGCCCCAGATCCGCTCGACTAGTAGCCCGCATGTCGTGGAGTTCAAGGTCAGGCAGGCGTCGCAGTCCAACAATCCCCTGTTCAACGGGTCGATTGTGAACCTGGGCGGTCAGTCTGTAGGTTGCTTTTGCTTTCGAGGATCCTGTATCCGGCTCATATCTTTCCTGGTGACTAGTATGTCACGAACATCGAAGTTGGAAGTCGAAGTGAGTTTGCAGGCTGTATCTCGATGATACCTGTTTTCACTGTGAGCTATACAGATTTCACGCTCTCCTTGGATACGGGGTCGTCCGATCTCTGGGTGTATACTTCCAAATCGCTCAGCGTCAACACTTTGACAGATCTGTCTGCGAACGTCAGTAATGGCCTCGGCTCAGCGGCTGGCACTGTCGCTTATGCGCCAGTCGCCATCGGAGCGTACAGCATCGCGAACCAATGTGAGCTGCCTCCTATCTTTCCCATTCAGCTCCTGACGAGTGTGTTACAGCAATCCTCATCGCCAATCAGGTATTTGAGTACGTTACATTTGATCCACCCTTTCTCATTCTTCGCAGACAGAAGAGATAGACGGCGAGGGTGTTCTTGGCCTCGGCTTCGACTTGAACTCCACAATCTATAACGCGACAGGTAACTCCTCCGGTGCCGTGACGCCCCTGTCGAACATCTTCGCGCAAAACGTATCCGCGACCAATGCATCGACCAACGCATCCGCAACGAACGCATCCAACTTCATCGCGCTTGATCTGACCCGCACACCCGATGGTCAGAACTCGCTTGGCGGAACATTCACGGTCAGCTCGTACCTCTCGAACTACAGCGCCATCGCGAACGCGACGCCCATTCCCGTCACGCCGCCGAATGCGACGCGCTGGCAGATCCCGGTCGGGGGCGTCATCGTGAACGGGACCGCGTACAACGTTAGCCAGGACGCGCCTGCCGGCAGCAATGCGACGGCGCTCATCGACAGCGGCACGAGCTTTTCGGTCGTGCCGCAAACTCTGTCGAACTTGATCTATCAGGTCGTCCCTGGCGCGAAGGCGTGTTCGTTTGGTGAAGGGCAGGCGTGGCTGGTGCCATGCTTGGGTACGTCGAACTTGACGTTCGCGTTTGGGTGGGTGCTCGTGGCAGTGCGTTTTTTCGTACTTCGGCTGATGCATTCTTCGGCAGCGGGGATCAGTTCCCTATCCACCCGCTCGATACGACGACCGTGCGGACCTTCACGCAAAACAGCACGCGATACGCGGCGTGTATCGGAGTCTTTACGAGTCCTGCCTCCGTGCCTACGCTCAGCGAGCTTCCGCTCTACGTCCTGGGGAACTCATTCCTTAGGAATGTGTACACATCGTGCGTATTACCATCTTTTCTCCTTGTGCTTGCGCTGTTTTGACCGAGCGTTGTGCACCGGACCAGGTTCAACTTCGGCAATAACACACTCTCCGGAAACTTCTCTTCCTCCGGCACTGGCCCGTCTGTCCAGTTCCTGTCCAAGTCGAACGACGTCAATGCTATCTACTCCGAATTCCTCACACAGCGCAATCAGACGTTATCGACGCTGAATGCCAGTACGATTGATCCGAATTCGATTGATTGCGAGAGCGTGGAGCCCTTGTTCATTGACGCCTGATCGTCGAGTATGCGGATCTTAGTCTGATCTATTCACAATGTGGAGTAATTTTGATTGTTGTCTTATTTTATATCTACGCTTTATTAATCCTTCGGTCCTGCTCTGAAGTTTGCATCGTCCTTGGGTTCGGTGGTCAGCTACCCGTTGTGTCTCTTCACGCCTGTGGTGAGCAAAGCGATGGTGACTCGTGAGTGCTCAGAGGCTGTGCTATCAAGACCGTTCCTGTTTGATCATATCCTCCATTTTCAGGACAGCATGATTTTCCGGAATGTTCGAGCAAGCATCGTCATTCGGGCAGGGATGCCGGCGGCCTGCTGTCTATCTGTGTTTGTGGACGTCCTGAAATGTTTTTCAACACGGTCCGTTTCGCGTGGTCACAGCACTGTGTGTTTTCGTATGTGTTGTGATTTCGTACAGTATCTGACAATAGGCGCGAAATTCGAAAGCAATGCTCATTGTGCTCCACTTATTTAAGGCGCCACCATGAGCGACGGACTGTAGCTGGCATCCTTCAACATGAAATCTCTCCACTCCTTCCTTTTTCTTTTAGCTTGGGCGTTGACCGTCCGGGCCTCGGTCATACTTAGAGGTGACCGCGCTTATGACCGGAATTCTTCACTCGGTCATGGTTGCGACAGTCCTTCATCAACGCCGACTGATGAACCGCCCACGTCGTCGACACCTACAAGCACTTCAACAAATGACAGTGTATTACTCGACACCGACTCCAACGTATCCTCGTCATGCTCATGCTCAACTCAGGCACATCGACAAGCAGTACAACTGGGGATAGTACTTCAACCCACACTGCGTCCACAGTCCCGACATGCACGACCCCAGAATTTACTAGCCGGGCATCCGTGGATCCGTCTTCGACAAGCTCGGCAAGCTCAGGCACTCCGTCGTCGTCATCGTCCCCATCTACCTCACCCTCATCTTCAGGTTCCATATCGGCCAGCACGACATCCATGGCTTCCTCGACTGGAACGGATACATCGTCAGGCACGATTTCATCAACGGGCACGGCGTCATCAGCAGCAGAAGCTACACCGACGCCTGGAGTCATCAATTTCGACATCAATCTCACCAATGGGGGCGCACTCGCCCGGAGCGTCGCTGTGAGTCTAACCTCTGCGTCTGCACAAATGCGAATCTCACTTACCCCATCAGTACGTGGCCTCCATAAATCTTTCGCCTCCGGATAAGGGCTCCTCAGACGGCGGTATGTGATCATAGCGAGATGCTATATCGCTGAATTAATCTCATCGTTGTTTGTTCTTTAGAGTTCTGGGTTCAACTGGACACAGGATCTTCTGACCTCTGGATTGAAACCAATGGCCTGCCTATTCAAAATGACGGTCAAGATCGTAGCTGGTTAAATATTACGCACGGGCATCCATGGGCTGCCGGCAACATGTCGTACGCGCCCGTCACGTTTGGGGGTTATTCTATTCCAGAGCAAAGTGTGTCTTTCATCGTCGTTATTGTCAGATGTCGCAGTTCACTGACGGTCTTCAGTTTTCCTGAACTCTAATAGCGTACGGCTTTATGTGCTTAGTATTTTGAATGGGGTCGTTAATGGACGTCTTTGCAGTCTAGCGGTTTCGGAACGCAGGGCGTCCTGGGTCTTGGTTTTGATAGCAACTCCTCCCTTGTCAGCAAATACATGGGCGACCATAATTCGAACTATACAGGCTCGCTAACCCCACTTACTAATATCATTAATCAGAACTTCAGTGGCAGCAATGGGCCGGGCTTCATCACGCTGGGCGTGAATCACTGCCCAGGTATCGAAGCGCCAGAGATGTACTTTAATTTGATGACAACAACAATGACACCAAGACGATTGGAAACGGCACATTGACGATTGGTTCCGTTCTTCCTCAGTACGCCAGTGCGATGGATGGCGCCCCGCATTTGACAGTCCCGCAAAGGCCTTCGCAATCTGAGAATGATAAGGCCTACTTCGAGTCCTGGCATATACCTGTGGACAGCGTCGCGTTTGAAGACCAGAAGTATGATGTCGGCCCGGATGGCAGAGTTGATGGGGATGTCAACACGACCACTGCACTCATCGACAGTGGTAGTAGCCTGTCATTCGTTTCTCAGAAACTGGCCTATTTCATCTATAGCAATATCGATAACTCGAAACCCTGTGAGAAGGATGATCCGAGCACAAATGTGCTCTGGCTTGTTCCTTGTACCAGCGCGCCGAAGATCTCTTTCACTTTTGGGTAGGTACATGTCGCCTGTGACCTCACCGTTTCCGTGCACAGTATTCATAACATATCTTCAGCGGCCAGGACGTGCGCATAGATCCTCTGGCTTTGACGGACGTCGTGCAGTTGAAGCAGGATGGTTCCGATCATGTCGCCTGCATTGGAACCTTTCGGGCCCACGATACCCCAACAGGGTTGGATGCGACCACCCCATATAACTACACTCTTGGAGATCCATTCTTGAGGAATGTTTACACCCGGTGAGCACCATTCCAGTCCAGGCTGCTTCCTTTCGATTGACTACCCGTCAAATCTAGCTTTGACTACGGAAGTGCGACGACCGACGGGAACTTCACAGACCCACCTGCACCTTTCGTCTCGTTCGTCTTGAAAGTGAACGGAACCGACGACGCGATCAACGACGCTTTCACCGCGGTAAGGCAGAAGACATTACAGTTCTTTGACGATCATAAAATGACGGAGCTGCCGCCTGTTAATGTCGACTGCCAGAACTTAGCTGCCTATTACCTGTGATATACTTCTGGTGCATGTAACGAAGTCTACTTCAAGGTTTCTCCAGTCAATTTTTGCAGTCTTGCTATGTAGCGTCCGTGCGTATACATCCGCACAGCTGTGCGCACGTCAGAGGATAAATAGATATCGATTCCTGTGAGGCTACAAGAGTTTCGTAGCAACATCAATGATGTAGCGTACATTATAAAACAAGACGGATACTGAGACGCGATAACATGTCCATTATCCCGTTAAAAATGAAGACGATCAGCAAATACAAGGATCCATGTTGTCGAATCACGATACAAGCCTAAACGCAGATTTCGTCCTCGGTGTCAACTGTCCATCG
This sequence comes from Hericium coralloides, assembly GCA_003675405.1. Classification (NCBI taxonomy): domain Eukaryota; kingdom Fungi; phylum Basidiomycota; class Agaricomycetes; order Russulales; family Hericiaceae; genus Hericium; species Hericium coralloides. The sequence goes on along the minus strand of QUOP01000239.1, from coordinate 89,593 downwards.
CCATAGAAGCTCGATGTCCTCGAGATTTTCTCGAGCCACGCCTGGTCGTACATGGGCGGCAACAGTGAACTGCGCCTGAACGACGTGCGCGCGGGCGTCGGGGGTGGTATAGATGAGTCGCGCGGGAAACCCGTGTAGTCGAGCGAGAAGCCTGCGTCCGACTCGTGAAGCACAGGCGTCTCGGGCGGCTGAGCCTGGGGCGGAGGCGAATTCAGGTAGTAGGAGTCCAAGTACGACGTGCGATCAGGCTGCGCGTGTGTTTGCCTGAGCGTTGCGTCGGACTCGTATTGGCCGCGCGCCGGCGGCATGGGAAATGAAACGTAAGAAAACCTTGAGTCAGGCTCGAACCGGCTTTGCCGTGTAGATGGGAGACTGTACGAAGACCTCGCGTCCGACTTGTATCGGCTGAGTGAAACCAACGGCGCGCGTGAAGCAGCTGGGCGGGGTGAGGCTGGGAGATGTGACTTCGGCCCATCGCGCATGGCCTGCACTAGCAGCTGGCGCACAGCGAACGCGTCGAGGGACGTGTGCATCTCGTTGGGCGAGAGGTAGTTTACATTCGGTGAGTTGGGTGGCGGCGGTTCTGGCGGTGGGCTAGGCATCGTAGAGTCATTCGGTTCGCTGGCCGGATGCGAGACTGGGAGCTCAGGAACGGGCGGCAGCGGTCGCTCACGCCTGTCTGGGCTGGCAGGTCTGCTGAGCAGGAAGGGATGAGGTGGAGGCGGTTGCTGGTATTGCAAAAAACGTGTATATCTTAGTCACGAGCCAGAAGGCGATAAGTTAAGCTGAAGTACCGTTTCCCAGGGTGCTGTCTTTTCAACACCAAGCCCCGCGTCGCCTTCATCATTGAGATCGATGGCACGGACGTTGCTGGGTTGACGGCGACGATATGCCCGAAGATACCACATGCCCAATACTGCGAGTACGAGCAATGCAAGTGCACCGACAGCTCCGCCAACGATAGCGCCGACTGGGACTGAATGACTTGGACTATGTAGAGTCAGAATGTCAACACTACACTTATATTTTTGGACTTCTCAGTAGTTACCTTGTGGTCGTGCTCACTGTGTCAGCAGCGGTACTCAAGCCTGCCACATTGTTCGGGTCTGTCGTGCTACGCAGCAGCAAATCCGCGTCAGTATCCGTTCATGACTATTCTCATATGGCCAGGATACGCACCTCACGACTGCGAAGTCAATGCTTAAGCCACCAGAGTCTGATCCTCCCTGGTTCGTGACAAGTAGCTGATGATTGTCCTCCTGCAGCCCATCTGCGAAGAACAGCAGCTCTCGCGGGCGATTCGGCGTCTTGGAACTGATACCCTGAAAACTGGTGTTGACATGGACAACGGGCCGGTCATCCAATTGAGCGACGAAAGCTCCAGCACTGTATTGGCCATGTAGTTCCTACATACACGCGGAAATGTTAGCAAAATCCTTGACGACGGTAGCGGGCAAAGACAAGCCACTCACCACGCCGCTCCCGCGGAACCTTAACAAGACGCTCGCACCCGAGTCGAGCGTACTATGCTGCGTCTCATTCGACAGCAGGTCCTCCAACATGTTTCCACTGACGTCACTCGTCCACCCACTGCCCTGGTATTCGAAGGCCGAACTCGAGTCGTCGACTTCGATCTTCCGCACTGATTCGCCTTCCGCCGTAGCATTGCCCTTTACAGCCGCACTCGTTCCATTCACCTCGCTCTCCACGACGATGAAGTCAAGGATGAACTCGCCGAAACCGTAGTTCCCAATCTCAAGGTGATGCGGAGTGGAAGCATTCAGCGCCGTCGAGGCGAAGAGCAGCTGCTGGTATGCCGTCGTGGGCGCCTTGGAAGTGCCGACGAATGTCGCGGGGCCAGAGGTTCCGGGCGACGCGGTAAGGTTATGCGAGGCAGCGGAAAGGGTGACGTTATACGTGCTGCCTGTGGGGCCCTTCGTGCTGAATCACAAGGCATGCGTTGTAAGACATAAAGCGACAGGGAGAGCCATAGTTTACGCACCCAAATATGTAGACACCAGTGCCTTCATGTCGCGACGCGATGCTTAACATTATAGAATGTGGGAAATCGAGTAGGATAGCTTACCATTAAACGAAAACTCTGCAGTTGCAGACGCATTTGTACGATGGCTGGACTGAAACAAGGACGCATAACCTGAATAGTTGCCGAAGTCGGACGTATGTGGTGAATCCTGCCAGAGCCCCAACTGCGGGTATATCTTGACCAACAGGTGCATCGTCACCATCTTGCTGCACTGTATTCAAGGCAGATACTCACCACCAACGGTGAAGAGTCCTCGACTGTGACATTATGTTTGACCATTGCTGAAGGGTACTGGCCAGCAGCACCAGAGCGTTAGAGGGCGTAGCCAGACTGAAACCGAGACAAGGATCGTGATTAAGCACTCGCAGAGAGGCTTGGAAACATTAAAAGGAGAGGTAAGCAATTAGTGTAACAAAGGTGCCAGCACCCCAAACGGAGAAGGGGAAGATAGAGAAGAGAGGATAAGTGGTGAACGGCGAACGGTGAGAGACGAACCCGAACAACCTCAGGGCATCTCAACCTGCGGCGGACACGATCGGTTAGCCATCCGATCAATACCATGGGCGGTGTCCATAAGGGGCTGTTAATTACTCTAAATCGTTGAGGCAATGCACCTCGAAGGCCCGGAAGGTGCAGTTGCTACGCTGCACCGTGGAACGGATCTTTTGAACAGTTACTACCTTGTAGGCGCCCTCTCACGATTGTACATCGTAAATTCATTCGCTAGCGTCTCGCTGGCCCAGGGATGATAGATGCATGAATGGCGGGCGCCTGGCAGGACAGTATCGATCAAAAAATAGACAGCCCATAGGGAGGAGCACAGCAAACGAACATTGGAGACATGAATAAGTGGGTGCACGGAGCTCACCAATGGCATCGTTGGCTGGCAGGTGACCGGTGATGATTTAGAAAGTGTAGATTCGATTATTGTAGATTCTTGAATTGCGCAGCATTGACGACGAAGCTGGGGTCGGTGTTGGTTGATGGCAGTGCAATCAACGTCGCACAGGCCGCAATCGCAGACACAAACACGACACTCTGGCCGCCCTTCGTTGAAGTCGTGTGTAAACGATGTGCCAGAATGATCAAGTGTCACCACAGCCCGGCCGCAGTATTGTCGGTGAAGAACCACAAGAGCTGCCTTGGAGCTGCCCATTTTTCGAAATTTAGGCTCTGGAGATTCGGACGGAAGCGGTCGCATCAAAGGAGCGGATCAATGGGCACCACGCAAGTCTTTCACCTAGCGAAGGACTAGTACTGGCGACCGCTCTGTTATGCTCTGACATTTTTCGCGTTGTTCGACGAACTGGACATCATAGAAACCCCATTGACCAAAATCGTGTACATGTCAAGTGTCGTGACCAATAAGCTAACAGCAAGATACAATTTCACTCCCCACACACCATCTCACAACCCTCACGACCACGACGTCAGCCCGAATGGCTGGCCTTCCGGCATCGTCTTATAGGGCGTGCCCAACGAGTCGGCCGTGTTGGCGTACACGGTGTTACCTGGAGCGGCACGGAGCGTTAGCGTAGGTTCTGTGGGCAAGCGGATAGGGAGGTGGAAGAGCACGTACCCCACCAGGTCTGAATGGTGTTGGCGCCGATCGTGCCGTTCTTGGGGTAGAGCAGGCTGGAGCATTCAGTGGTCAGCACCGCTGCTGTTTGAATAAGCCGCAGGAGTACGCACCAGAAGAAGATGATCAGCGTGCCCACAGCGTACCCAGAGTCGAGACCGGCGGACAACACGTCTGTTCAGTGCATCAGCAGACCATCCAGACGCGGATGAGAGGGAGGCACTCACAGTTGTACTTCGACCACCACCCGAAATGACGGCGCCGGATCGCGTAGTTGAAGATGAAGCAGACGATGACCCACGGGACGTAGTTAATCGGCGTCGCGGGCGGGATGTTGCCCGTCCCAGAGAAGATGAGGGGGAAACTGAGTGTGCTGTCAGAATTGCATTGGCCAGGATAGGTTCGAGGGTACGTACTTCAGGTACTTCAGGACGCCGACCTTGAACTTCTTGTGGATGCCCCACTGGATGACGGGCAGGATGGCGCCGATGAGGAAGAAGAACAGGAGCGGGCTGGGAGGGTTGTCAGAGAGGCTTGAGCGCAACAAGCTAGGAGAGGACGCACTAATAGAGGTGGCCGTGCGAGAAGATGCGCGCAGGACCAATCACACCCCACTGTACAATGCCCGTCAGACACTGAAAGACTCAGATACAGCTTAGACCCACGATGATAGAAGCCGTGCCGAACACCGTCGTGCTGGGGCAAATGAAGCCGTCGGGCTGGTCGTCCGTGCAGATGCCCTCGATATTCGTGAACAGCCACGCCTGGACACCCAGCTGGACCGTTCCCGCAACGACCGTAGCCGCGACCTGACAGAAGAACATGGGGCGCGGGGGCACCTTCATGTAATGCGCGAGCTTGAAGTCCGACGTGAACTGCATCGCCTGCGCCATCGTGATGTAGCCCCAGGTCTTGAACATCATCATGGCGATGGGGTGCCCGGGGAGTGCGTATCCGATGATCAGCTCGGTGATGACGCTGTAGAGTCGTCAGGGCGTGGACCACCGGCACGAAGCATGGAAAGCACGTACTTGAGACCGATCTGCTGGTTAGTGATAGCCTGGATGATACCGATGGGAATACTGTAGAAGAACGCTGTCCCCCCGCCGGACACTCAGCTATCTGGGCAAAGATCAGCAGCAGAATTGCACGCACCGACGATCAACGACAGGATGAACGCCCACACCGGGAAGTTCGTGTCCCAGACCTCGATCACAATCAAGCCGAAAGCGAACATGAGCACTACCCCACCGGTATCAGCCCGCGATTCCACATATTAGAACGCAGCACGTACGGAAGACACAGCCGTACCACCACTCGGGCACCTGCGGGTACACAGCCATGAGCCGCGCGTGGATATCGGGCTGCTCGCGGAGCGAGCGGCGGGCCTGTGTCCACAGCTGCTTGCGGTAGTAGATGAAGGTGTGCATGAGGGTCGCGGTGATCGAAGCAAACGACAAGCCGTAGCTCATGGCGAAACCAGTTCTACAATGCGTGTGAATCACCTCAGATCTGGAGCAGAGGATATGTGGACTTACGAGAGGTAGAGGGGGCTGTAGGCTTTGTAGGCCTCGACGTTGAGCGTAGCGTCGGCGTTGATGATGCGGCTAACGTTGTACGACTTGCCCATGTTGTCGAACGAGTTACTCGAGACAATTCTAGTGTTGGAAATTAGTGAGTCTATCATCTTGCCATATGATACGAAGCACGACTCACGGGAGGTATTCTCCATACCAGGTGTTCGTGTACTAAGTATACCGTTAGTCTGGGAAAAGAGGAATCAAAGCAGCATGTTGGCCTACGTAGAGGATAGGAGTGATGAGCCCTGCGGGCGTAAATTTGAGTCAGATTTAGTTGCCTTGCGCATATGGTATGTTAGCTCACAGTAGAAGACGACTACGGCAATACCAATGTTCGCGGCAGCCCACCACGGCACGGGCAGCCTGCACGGGGAAATTAGACCTCGAAAGCGATGAATTTTTAGGAATTTACTCACGGACTGTAGTTGAAGGAGGTAATCTGACCCCAATCGAAGGTAATCAAACTGTACGAGCAGCAATGAGATATACTGTCGTGCTATTGAAAGAGGGCTGGCGCTTACCCCATGGCCTATAATTGTTCGGTCAGTTACGCAATACGAAGAAAGATACAGAGGCACGCACCAAGCCGTGAGTGTAACCAAACAACTGGTTGACTTTCTAATGTGCAAAAATATTCTTCAAAACACGTCGACATTGAGAGCAGAGCAGTGACTTACCACGTCGTTGGGCTTGATCCATGTGACCTACGATTCAAAATTGGTCAGGACCGTAGCTCACAGTGTGCTCTATCAGCTTAGAATGCATACCCATGAGAACACGCTGGAGAAAGATCAGTCAGTCTTAAACTTCTGACAGCCCGGAAATGACGTACCTCAGCGCCGTGAATAGATACGACGGAATGAAGTCTGCGGCGGAATCGGGTGAGCACAGCCCAGAGGCACAACCCCACAACGGACAAGCCGAGGCAGCCGATGATAAGAAAAGCGTACGTACTGTAGCAGAAGTACGCCACGAACACATAAGTGAAGAAGCGCTCTCGCGAGATACCGCCACGCAGCTCGCTACCGGCGGTGGACTTGGCATGCAGCGTGTTGAAGAGCGCGGCAGTGACGAGGTTCGTCGGCCAGACTGGATGATGCCAAGAAGGTCAGATTTAGTAGACCGGAACGATAAGCTAGACGCACTCATGGACGGCGGCGATACCAAGAAGCGCTTGCAGATACCGCCGATGGAGAAACCGATAAGCTGGGTGGACATAACAAGCAGCCACTGATCTATTCAAAGAATTAGCGACATTGCGAGACAGGAGGATCAGCAACTACTCACAGCTGAAGTTGTATGTCTGATTATAGTACACCCGTTGCACGGCAACGATATCCGTCTAAATTGCAAGACCATCATTGCAGTCAGTCAGGTGTTTCCATGGGCAGACATGCGGAATGAACACCCACCGCGTACGCCGATTGATAACCAACAGCAGCCATAATCGTAATCAGGACATGTTCCTTGATGGTGAAAGGCCCAGGATTCATGGATACGCCAAAAATGCGCACACGAGGGACAAGCCTTTCCCAAATTTTCATGATTGGGAAGGACAGCAATTGCGGCACGATCTGAAACCCCATGATCAGAAACGGTAGTCTGCTGGCCGACGTCAAATTTAGCACATACCGAAGTAATTGTCACGGAGGGATAGCGGAAGAAGAAGAACTGGTTGACACCCTAGAAGCCGATCGTATTAAGGAAGCCTGTCTTCCGGACACATTTAGGTGGAGAGCACATACGGGGACGACGATTGCCCAAAATATACCTGCAGTGCATGGTCATGATCAACGACACGTCGCACATGGAGAAGATGCAGAGCATACCGATGATCCATGCCCGGGGTGTCGAGCAGGGCATTTCCGGGTCGTCCGTGTTTGCGACGGCGGATCGCACCTCAGGGTACGGCGAGTCTTCCTCTGCAATAACAAATGAGTGGGCGGCGATGGACCACAATGTCGCAACGTACCGAGCTCGCCGATCTCTGCGCTAGCAGGATCGTAATTGGGATCCTCCGCACCATGCTCGACGACCTGGGGGAGTAAAATGCTTCATTTCAATCACCCTGAGAGTCAGTGTCGACACGTACGTCTTGAATGACTGGCAGAGGGCACAGATCAGAGGCTGCAAGAACATGAAAAGGATGAAGAGCTTACCTTCGCCGCCCGCGTGTTTCTCGATGTCGATAGACGACGTGTTGTCGAGCTTCTCGTCCTCAACCATGGCGGACATGTCTGCTGGAGTCTGGAGAGCTTATGTCTCGTGTGCACGACGGCAGCAAGCTATCTCGCGAGGGGCGGGCCAGACAGGCGACAGAATTCGATGTCATGCACCTTATGTACCAGCTGCTACAGCCCGGCCATACGACGGGTTCACGATAGGCACGCGAGCTGAGGTGACGGCAGGTTGAGATAAGGACAGGTCGGCTTCCGATTTCGCAACACCTGCTCTTGATGGGAGTTCCTCCGGGACCACATGGGCACCCTTGCGCCGCGCTTGGCCGGCAGAATTGCAGATCATGCGAGATCTTCGAAGACCTTGCCACTTGTGGCCAATGGAGCACCGAAGATTGGGACAGCAAAAAGTCCCACTGCCAGGTCCAGAAGCTACAACGTTCCTGCCCAAAGCGTGGTTATCCATGCACGAAAAAAAATGTCATGCTAGGAGCGAGTAACGACGTAGACGCCGATGCGCTGGAAAAGAACTATCGGGATGCTCGGACAGAGGCCAACAAATCAGCGACACACAAGGAGCAATCGTATGTCTGAAAGGCTCGGGCTTGAACCTTGGGAGCACATCGAACAAACTTCGATGTCAGGAAGCATGTGCGTCGATGTCCTTTGGGAATCCGAATGTCTGTACTTGTCGTGTGTATGAAACAGCGAGCAGCATGGCGGAGACAAACAGTACCGTGCGGTTCGAGCGCCCGTCAACCCTGACCAGGCCCACCGGCTACTCTGATTTTCCAATCGGCCGCGGGGTATCAAATTGCTCTTACCAGCTCGCGTGCAGCTGAATCACCTGCTATCATTGAATATTATACCTATGTACAAGAAGCCCTTGAGAGAGATGTTGGGTCGGTCCCTAGAGGCCGTACACAAGACGGCAACATGGAGTCTCCGGCTCTCATTCGGGGCTATAAGCTCCCATTTTACCTTGTGTTTCAGGACCATGAAAATTTGACGATCTTAACAGACTACTAGTTCTACTCACGATCATGATGGAACTGACAGCAGCCAAGAGAACATGTCCGCATGGTCACCTGGTCATCCGGGACAGGATTGCTTCCCAATGCTTCTCACCTGTCTCCAGTCAGGAACCCTCTCAACGCAGGTTCTTTCGATGCTGATTGCCAGATGTCGGGATATCTGCATCACGCAATGGAGGGTATAAAACAACCTGCTTTGCTTATGGGGATGCTTGTAATTCCGACTCGCTCGTCGTGGCCGCTCTCCACGAAACTATCCTGGCCAACGCATAATCTCTATCTATTTACCTGCCTGTCGCTTCACGACCACTCGCCAAGGGATATCGAGTTGGTGGTCTTAGTTGGCTTGGCAAACCGTTCCTCTCGGCTGGTAAGGTTATCTACTGCATGGCTGTCGAGCTGAATATCATGTCGCCCAATCAAAGCATGTCCATTCGTCGGTTGGACACAAGCACGGATACTTGCGCAAGTACGCCTCCAGATCTATCTACAAGTACTATCATACACCAATCCAATTTCCTATCCGAGCCCGCAGGCACACACAGCGCGTTTGGTTCTCCCTTTCTCTGTTTGAGCAGAGCTGTTACCTCTATCTACGCGCGCACACACATAGCCGCTGCGTCTGTCTCCATTCCGGGATGCGAGCATGAGGTGAGGAACCAAGGTTATTAACCAGGTCACCCTAGTGCAATCATCTGGCATCATCTATCGCGATCACGATCCACCATCCTCCGCCTGCTCGTGCATCATACACCATGGGCAATGTACACCGCACGACCCCACGGATCTTGCATCCCCTCGCCGTCGTCATGCGGCCGTTGGAGCACCCGTGTTCTACCACGCGTCTGATAAGTCCTTTAAATAGTGCACATCGGCTGTTCTCCCCGCAGAAGTGTGGCGCGCAGACCGCGGCTCTCCCGCTGACGTCGACGACGCAGAGCGAATGAAATGGACCCTGCAGAGCCTATCTCCATTCCACATCCGCCGTGATGCCAGCCGCTATCATTGACGAGGCTCAGCGCATCAGGCTGCTGATGGCGCCCTGAGTCTGACGTCGCGGACGGTATCGTGCAATTCAAAGCGGGACGTACACAGCGGGCCCGGAACGATATCGCAGCACCGAGCGCCGAGTCCGTCTTCCGTGCCTCCCGCGTGAGCGGGTGTCAAAGGCATATTGACTTTCATTCTCACACCTGTAGAGTCATCATGACCGTTCGAGCGCGGAAATGTATCACCGGTGTGCACATCCTCCCATGTATGTACCGAGCGCGATGGTCCCAGGTGGTCCTGCTTTCTAGGGACGTAAGTACGCCTGTACACAATGCCCACATTTGCATTTCCGTAACGATCAGGGTCACCGCATTGTTGTCGCGTGCGCTTTTCGCTGATGCCTTTTCTCATCGCTTGTCGAGGCGCAACTGCCAAGGAAACACGGGGAGTTTGCAACCATCTCGTTCTAGTGGTAATGTTACCGCTTGAGAAATATTAGCTCCTTCTAGATCGCAGTTGAATCAGCAACGCCTTCCTGCTGAATTTTCTGTAATGTTAGCATGCTCTCTTTCGCCCAAGCAGACCACTACAATTTGGTGCCGAGGGATGAGTTGGCCTTACTGCCGTAGCCCGGGAAGTTTGGAAGCAAGGATTAATGAATTGGTTCTCACCGCGCAGTCCGGTCTATCAACATCCATAAGCAAGCCAGCGTCCCGCATGTGTCATCGACAGTATCATCATTGCGCGGAGAGTACCCAGCGGACATGCACATACTCACGCCGTCAGCCAAAACATGACCTGCACTTACCGCCAAGCCGGTCACGTCGGCCTTCCCCGACCGGAAACGGGTCACCCGGTGATACACTTGCCCACAGCATCCTGCACTCCGAGTCTTTGGGATGGAAGATGCAATCGTGGACGTACCCTGTTAAGGTTTCCCCGAGAGAAGATGCAGTCGCAGACATTATGGGACCTGCGCATCGAGGTCCCGCCCCGGCGCAATGCCATTGCCAGGATGACCAGGAGCTCCTCGGATGTACAACACTATAAGTTCAAGCCATTACAATTATACAGCAGAAATAAGAAAGGGAACACAGTCCTGTCATGAGGCAGCCCGAACGGGAGCAGGCGCAGGAGCGGGGACCCGCTGGTCAGCTTCTAGTCTCTCTAGCCACTGCTTCCGCAACGCCTCGCGCGCGTGCAGCTTCGCCGATGCCTCCTCAAACTCGGCAGGCGCGGAGAAGCGCCACAGGAAGTCCTCCGTGTGCGAGACGAAGAAGAGCCGGTACGTGCGCACGCACACTTTAATCTCGAGGCCGCCGCGCGAGCGGATCCGTGGCGGCGCCGGCAAGGGCTTGGGTAGCAGTCTGGAGGGTCGAGAGTGGTCAGCGCGGGTGGTATAAGGTTAGCCGGCGTCAGGGACGTGCCTGCGGAGGAATGGCCGGCGGACTTTCGACTGGGGAATGTTCTTCGTCTCGCCCTCCTGCGTGTTCAATCTAAGAATGCCATACTGACATAGATGAATATTATGCAACGCACCGACGTGAACGACTCGATGTACGCCTGCCAGCGGCCAGATATCACCTCGGCGTCATCTAGGCTGGATCCATCCTTATTTAGCAGCTGGAATGTCATTGTTTTGGTATCCGGAATCTTGGACCGCCCGGGTGAATAAGCGAACGCGGTAAACATAGAAATGGAAATAAACGCACCCAATCAATCCGGAACAAGTTCTCATCCGGGCCCAGGATCTCCTCCGCCTGCCTCATCTGCGCCCGGTGGTCCTCCGCGGTGGGCGTCTCGAGATGGCGCTCGTCCCACAGGAGCTTCACCAGTTTCTCGAGTTTGGGATCCTGTTCCCAGCTCTGCACCTGTCGCAGACGTCAGCGGCGCGCGGAGCACATGGACGATGGTCACGTACGTGCTTGATGAGAGACCCGAGGACTTTGTCGATCGTGAAGATTTTGTAAGCATCCTGTAACAGATCAGTGCTAAGGAACAGCTCGTGTGATAGGGACCTAGAAAGCATACCTTCAGACCAAAGATATATCGTATTTGATCCTCAAACGCGGCTTGTTCAATCTGGTTATCGAAGAGCCTTTCACATGTCTCGAGGAGGTACTCGTAGTACTGCACGCCACTGATGGTCTCCTCATCGACACCGGCTAGCTCGGCGAGGGATGGCAGGCCAAGATCCTTTGCCGAAGGGTTCTGTCTGTTAGCAGCGCGACCCTCCTGTGCGACTCTCGCACCGATAGTCTTGAACAGATGGAGACGCGAGTAGATAACCTAGGTACAATCGCGTCCAGTCAGTTATCACGCACCATGATGCGCCCGTCGCGACGTACCTGAACCAGACGGAAGAACGTGTAGAACCAGGTGTTGGTGAAGAATGATCTCCGCTTGGAGCGCCTTTTCGTATCTTGCGGACCTGGCTCTAGGGGCTTATCTTCAGCGGGCGTGGGCATTTCCTCGTCAAACACTGAAGTAGGCGCTGGCGATGACATCCTGGACGTCGAGGGCGATTCCGTGCCCCTCAAAGGCCGCATCTGGCCGCGCGCTGATTTCGCCTGTTCAGCCTTCAGCAGGTTCTTCCTGAGGTCCCCAGAGAAGTTTCCGGTCAGCCCGTTCTTGCCCGCCTTTGACGTGCTCGCGACGCTCGCCATCTCAGTATCTTCGCTCGAGTTCGCGCCGTTCTCCAGCGGCATCGCTCCGTTCCGCGGAGGCGCCGCCATAATTTTGCCCTTCTTGCCGACCTCGACCCACCCGTCGCCGAGCATGAAAAACGAGCGGACGATGTTGAATATCCGCACCTCGATCCAGTTCCGGCGGCCGTTGTCCAGCCGGAGCTGCTGCGCCGACAGCCGCGAGAGGAACGAGAACGTGAGCTTCACCGCGTCCTTGAGCACCTCGCTGTCATCCAGCACGTACTCGAGCTGGTGCCGCGGGCGCTGGCGCGCAAACAGCGGGTCGATGAGGATCGCGCGTTTGTTGACCTGCTCCTCCATCTTGAGCTCGATCTCGGTCACGAAGGCCTTGGTCGTGAGTGCCTTCCTGTCTGCTGCTCGGAACGTGATGGCCTGGTGGTCGAGCGCCTTGTGGTAGTTGACCCGGTCAACCTCGCGCCAGACCTTGTTCCACTCGCGCTGTGCCCGCTTCCACTCTTCCTCCTTCTGCTTCAGCCGCGTCAGCACGACCGGAATCGCGAGCGCGGGCGTCTCCTGCATCGCCCGGACGACCTCCAGCCCCGGTTCGCGCCCATATATCTTCTTCACAATACGTTGGTGTATCGCTTTCTCGAGGCCGTTGAGGTTTGGCTTCAACTTGAAGTTGGCGCGCTCCTCCGGCACAAGCTGTGCGATCTTGTTGTTGATTGGCTCTAGTAGCGCAATCGTCCGTACGAGCCCGTCGATGTGGAAGTCGTACTCGTGCCGCTCCTCCTCTGATCGGTGCAGCGCCTCCTCGTATATGTTCTTCTTGTGCGCGATGAAGCCCGAGTCCTCACTCGCGAACGTCGGATGCGAGATCCACTCGTCGTTCAGTACTGACTTGCACATCTCGTCGCGCCCCGAGCACTGCACGTCTCGCTCCTGTCCGCGCATCAGCAAGCCCCCGCAAATGAAAATGCAAACTACGCACATGCACAGGCAGCTTCCGGTAGCTCCCATACCGCACATTCAGCTCCTCCCGCGTCGGCCGGTCGAGCACCAGCAAACTCCGCCCCGTCATCGTCGTCGCGACCTCCTCACGCTCCCGCTCCCGCGCGGCCCGCTCCATGTTCTCGTCCCACCCAAGGATCTCTTTGAACTGGTGCATCAGCTCCCCGTCGCCCAGGAACGACCGGGCCTCGTGCACCAGCCGCGCGCGATCGATGAAGTTCTGCGTGAACAGATTGATGAGCCGCAGGAACTCATTGTACGTCTCCCGCGAGTCAAGGGCTATGAGCACGCGGTCGAAGAACTGCTCGTCCTGGGGCGTGGGGCGCGGTGGCGGTGGCGGCGGGGCAGTGGGCGCATGGTGTGCGCGGCGTGGCGAGGGCGGGGGGATGGTCGCATACTGGCTGAACGATGGCTCCGCTTCGGCAGCGGACACGGCGGGCTGTTTTCCTTTCTTCGACTGCATGGATCGGGTGAGTGCGAGGGAGACAAAGATAGACGCCGGACGCACCCTGCTCGCCTTCGCCGGCTCCTTCTCCTTATCTTTCTCTTTGTCCGCCGCTGTCTTTCGCTTCCGCTTCGCCGGGACGGTCGATGGCGCGGCCGCTGGTGCTGGTTCGGGGGGCTGTTTACGCTTTCCTGGCCGTGCGTGCTCTGCCGTGGCGGCCGGCGTGGCTGTCCGGGGGCGGTCCTGCAGCATGCCGCGAATCGTGGTCTCACCTGCCTCGCTTTGACCCAAAAACTCTCTGAATGCCGCAGCCAAATCGGGTGCATCCTTGAAGAGAATCTCTACTCTCGCGAATACTTCCTCCTATTGATACGAGATTTAGCATGTACTGGCGGAATGTAACGGTGGACTCACGTTGTTCGCGTTGAATTTATGATTGGATAAGATCTCGAGAAACTGCTTGTATGTCTCCGGGTCGTTGCTGAATCGCGTCTTGATCTTCTGAACGTAGTCCATGGCTGGCTTGAGGCTCTGTCGCGACACATCGTCGCTGCTGGCCTCTGGTGTCCCTCGTTTGTGCGGCGGAGGCTGACTCGGTGGGAGCACTGATGGTGGCCCCACTCCCATGGCAGCATACGGACTCGCTCCGTACTCTGCCTGACCTGGGAAGCCACTGTCAATACCCAACCCTGGCGGCCCCGCCATGGCATGACGCATGGTCCCAGAGGGTGTCGTCACGGTGATAAAGTCATTCGACCGCGCGTCCTGGCTGACGTCGATACGGTATCCGACTGGGAGAAAAGTATTGAAGCCCTGTATGAGATTTGGGTGGCCTCGAAAGAGGGTGGACACGCGCGAGATGACGCCTGGGGTATCGATACTAGGGCGGCATTCGTCAGCTCTGACATAGAGATAGGGCAGGGCAACTCACAGCTGGCTCTTGAAATCCTTCATGATGTCCAGGAAGACATTGTAGACGTCCGGCCGCTCCTGGAACTGGACCTTCACCGCGTCAAGGTAGCTGAGAGCATCGGTGACGTTGAGCTGACGTTCTGCAGCATTGCTTGAATCGGCCATGCTCTGTAAAGTTGCAGCGCCTTGTGAGGACCCTTCCGCACCTGATGCGAGAGCTAAAGCGTCGTAGAGGGGTGGTGGCTCGGGAATGGCAGGAGAGTGGTGGTTAGCCGGCGGTGTATGTGAATCTGTGTCAAGTTGGCGAGGCGGCGGCGCCAATTCGGCTGAGGACGGCCCTGCTTCTTGCTCCATCTCCTGATAGCCTTCGTTCCCCACTTCCCAGTTGCCGAATTTCTTGACTTTTTGATCCTGCGAGCGGACGAGAATATGGTTCTCGAAAGACGATGCTTGAAGTTTGAAGGTGGAATATCTGCGCGATCGTCCAAGTTGAAGCCGTCAATATAAAAGTCCACGTGCGCCTACGCACTGATCTAATCTAATCTACCTTTCGTCCTCAATCTAATCTTATCTTCTAGACGCTAATATAGTCCATAAATGAAAAAATGACTTTCTCATCCTATCAGGTCGCACAAACCAAGCATTGACGTCGATTAATGACCTCCAAAACATAACATAAAATAAAAATAAGACTACGGGGAATCGTCCAATTCCATACCTACAGTCTGCTTCGTAAAGGCCCTGTACCCTCGTGACTCTTGGTAGTGTCGGGAAAAGCCTCCAGTGTTTCGACAAATGCCTGCCAGGATCTCTTGCTCACTATTGGCGCTGTCACATACCCTTCGATTCGAGGGTATATCACCTCCAGCCACGTCTCCAGTAGGGGCAGAGCAGCACACAATGCCCGATCCTCAGCCGCAGCCTGCGCTGCCCGACTGTAGCCTCCCCGCTCGGTGTACCACGCGGAGTCTAGCCCAACGACGGATGTGAAGTATAAGTCCGTGATAGTTGGATCCAGGCCAGCATCCAGGGCTGCATCATAGGCTATGCGATGGCCGATGGCACTGACTATTTTTTCGCATACGGGGAGGAAAAGGCGGTTGAATTTGGCGCTGCGATGATGGCCCGTCTGGTACAACATGTCTCTGTACTCTTCCAGCAAGCCGAGCTCATGCTTAGCCAACAGGCTAGATGGATGCGTCGACGTCGGCAGCTCGTATCTCTGCTGTAGAAGCTCGGATGCAAGCCCTGCAGTAATTCTGTAAGCGTCTCGAATTTCATGGCGTAGTGGATGATACTGACGAATCGAAGTTACGAGGTTGTCGCCTTCGGCAATTGTCGCACCGCGAAAATTAGCCTTGAGCGACAGTAAGCACACAATGTAAAAACAGAACGCAAGAGATAAATAGGTCTCACATGTTCCAAAGAGATTTGATTGAACGCAAATAAGCCTTGCGCTCCGCACCGTTCGGAGAGAGCCAGGTTCGCAACCTGCGCGTGCTGCGTCGTCGTGACCTTGAACACCGTCGAAAGCGCATGCAACACCTGCCGCTCGTACTTCCCTTCCGAGAACGCCGCCGTACATACCTTCCAGAGCTCTCTCAAGACGAACCCCTGCGCGAGCGCGGTCAGGATCGGCCCGTGCTGTGTCCGGAACGAGATAATCGGGACACGGCGTCCGTCAGGGTCTGCGACAGTACGGCGCTGGCTATAGCGTGCCGCGATGAAGGGTGAGATTTCAAGGCAGGGAATCGCCATGGACGCCGTCGCAAGCGCACCGATCCTGACGCGTTCGACTATGCGGAGGAAACTGGAACGAGAGATATCTTTATCGAGATTCCCAAGGAGGGCGTTTCTAGGCAGTATGACGTGGTCAAAGGTGGTGTGGCAATAGTTGACTGGTGTCGAGCCCTCACGAGGAGGAAGAAGGCTTGGTATCTGGGTCACTGTAGAGCTTTCTGGACATAATGGAAAGGCCTACCGTGTGGTGATACCGCGATACATGGTTTTGCCGTCATGAAGATGAACCACAAACGCGCGAACCCCATGGTCTGTCTCGGCAACGATCAGCTTCGCAAAGACGATGGCGACGCCCGGGATGCCGCAAGGACTTGTAGTACACAGGATTCTACATCGTAAAGGTGAGCAGCGAGATCATCTATATCGGCGATCTGATATCGTTTACTTTGCTGCTCCTTGATGAGGCGTGTTCAGGTCGAGATCGCCGTTGGGAAGCATCGTTGCTGTGGTCTCGAGATTGGCGGCATCCAAGCCGTGGTCGACTTCAGACAAACAGAAGGATCCGCTGGCATTGAATAATGTGAGACACAATGAGGGGCAAGTAAAACCAAAACCAACGAACGTTACATTATAATTCAGCAGCTGTCGAACCAGCGGAAGGAGCGTGGGTCGATCGCGGGCGTATCGAGCTAATGTTCCCGCTACAATATTGACCTGGACAGTGATAAGACTGCCTGCCGCCGCGTCTAGGTGCACGTAAGGGTCGATGTGGAGGTTCCAGAATTTAGGCGTGAGCTTGACGATATCATCGATTGTAAGCCCTGAGCAGGCGGTTAGCGGTTTCCAGTATGCAGAGGTGAGCAAGGTGAGCAAGATGTCTGCTTACTGTATGAACGGACGATATCCCTTGCTCTGCGCACGGAGCGCATGGTGCTCTCTTTATACCCTAATGATTCGCCTGAATGATTCGCCTGAAAGCCATTCTCTTGTGACGTGGCGAGATAAAGGCATCGACGCTTCGTGTTCTAGACGGAGAGGATGCATTGGGATCTGCGTGTGGCGAACGGGAGAGTACAGGCGAAAGGTGGGCTTCACAAAATGCAAGGCTACCAACAGTACATCGGCACGATATAAGTATTCACTGCGAAATCATCGCAGTCATCAATACCAGTATACATTGCAGCGTTTGAATCGCGATTCACCGTTCCGATGAAACACATCGAAGTCACTTGTGGCTGGCTAAGTCGCGTGCCGTGACTGCGAGTATTAGCGGGGGGTACCCATCACGTCCAGACGTCGGATCGACAGATGTTACACCAGTGATGCGCTGCAGGCTGCACTGGCTTTTGGGGGTATTTCATTGATTTAGCGAAGACCGGCACCGGTGAAAGCGAATGTCAGAAACCAGGTTCACATTTCGAGACTAATGAGCCACGCACCTAACAGCGACATTCTTCGATGTCAAGCGGTCAAGGAGGAATAAGCGATGCGCCAAGGATGCCCATCGGTTGCTACAACAATGAATGCAATGTCGTGCAGATTTGAGCATAGGGGATACGATCTACGTAGCATCATGATACTTCTGACTTGCTTCTGACAGCGATCTGTACCTGGACTTGTCCGGGCGTGGCACAGGTAAATTTACTATCATGCCCGTCGCAGTATTGGACAGAAAGACCAAGCTAGTTCATGCCCATACTTTATTAGCTTGACCGACAAACGTTCTCTCGCTCCGAGATCTGAGAACTGGTCAATCCTCTGGAATAACCACCCGGTAGTGCTTCAATTGCCGGAATGGCGGTCGCATAGACATCACAAAATACCCTTTACCTGCAAACCTCGATTCTCGAAGCTTAAGGTGCCTTGCATTTCGTGGAGGTACAAAGTCAATGATGTAACGATGAAAGGGTCTTGAACAAGAAAGCGTGAGAAAGCCCATCGGGCGGGCATCCTCGCTTCCTTGTGTTTTCTCGCACTCAGGGTCCTCGCTTCGAAAGAACTCTCGTGCTCACGATCCTCGACTTTCCTCGATTGCAAACAATTATGCTATCAGCCCCTTAATGTTAAGACAGTTCTCAATTCTTCATACTCAATTGACACCGACGGCAGTATTAAGGACACTTTGATTATCTCCTGATATGCAGGTACGTTACGAAATCGACGTCGAGTAGCAGCCGCAGAGCAGATGACCGCTCCTGTGGCCATTATGCGCTCAGTAAATAACCTCGGTGCCGGGCAGAAGCTCTTTATCAGCGTATCTTCTATTTTCCACGATTTCATGTCTTATGCGACGTGTTGACCCCAGTGATGGCGAACAGTTCAATCAAGACACCCTCTCTATGTCGATTCTCGCCTGGTTCCGTCTTCCGTCTTCCCCTATCGACGTTCTAGCATACCTAGCGTTCATAACCTCTCTAGTTTTCGCCTCCAGAGCGGCACGAAAGAAAAGAACCTATCCGCCAGGTCCACCGGGATGGCCTATCATCGGAAGCGCATTGCAGGTACCAACGAGGAAATATTGGCTCAAGTTCGCTGAATGGCAGAGAATATACGGTGAGCAGCTATCGAATATGTAATAATGTAAGGTTGATTTCGACTCTGCTCCTGTTGTAGGTGATATCTTCCAGTTCTCTTCGCTCGGAGAGACCACAATCATTCTGGGCTCTGCAAAAGCGGCTAGCGAACTCTTAGAAGGCAGAGGTAGCAGCATTATCTCTCGCGTTAGAATTGCTCTAACTAGCGAATTTAGGAGCCATCTATTCAGACCGCCCTCCGGCAGTCATGGCCGGTGAACTGTAAGTGCCATTGTTAGTTCGCTTGCACGCGAACCGATTCTCTACAGCGTCGGCTGGGATCTCGGCATAGGCTATGCCCGCTTTGCGCCATCTTCAGCCGAGTCTCAGCCAATCACGAACGAGTCGCCGTATCCTGTGCGCTCCAATACCCGGTTTCGCACAATGCGCAAACTCAGCCACGCTGCGATCGGGCCTCAAGCATGTACAAAGTCGGATATGATAGCCATGCAAGAGCAGCAACGAACGAGATTACTTACAGAGATCATGCAGCTTGGGAAGCGACACAAAGATGGCTGCGACTTTGAAGAGACGATTAAGCTGTATGCAAGCGCACGCTTCGAGATACGATTCTTCGGCGGGTGACTGACTTCCCCTTCTGTTGCATAGCGCCTCCGCCTCATTGGTGCTCAAGCTGACTTACGGATATCAAGTTACATCCGACAAGCATGACGAGCTGGTCGAGATCGCAGATAACGCAATGGCTGGCTTTGGAGCTGCTGCCTCGCCGGGCGCTTTCTGGGTCGATTATCTGCCTATACGTGAGTCTTTCTTATTCTAGGCTCGCCATCATTTGGAAGGAGTGTGACATATACACAATTCATCCCTACGAATTCACCGACGTCTTTGAAGTGAAAAGAGTTCCGGCGTGGTTCCCTGGAGCTAGTTTTCAAAAAGCGGCGGAGCAAATGAGGGTGGCCAGAGAAAAGCTATACGACGTTCCTTTCGAACTTGTGAAATACCAAATGGTACGCCTGCTTAACCTTCTTCGCGCGACAGCTCTAAAACTATTTAGGCCTCCGATATTGTACCACCTTCCATGGTCTCCACGCTTCTCGCCTCCGAGGCACATAGTCCTGCCGACGAGGAGTTAGTTAAGGCTATTGCCGCTTCGCTCTACTCTGGTACGATTTTCTTCAACCGTGTCTTGTAGTCTGGCGTCCTGATCTTGAACTCTCAATAGCCAGTGTAGAGACAGTGAGCATCCGAGCAATAAAATAGAGCGATCACGCTGGCTAATAGTCCTCCACAGACCCAGTCCTCCCTTATGTCATTCCTGCTCGCAATGCTCTTCTATCCGGATGTTCAGCGCCGCGCTCAAGCCGAGCTCGACGCCATCCTTGGCCCGCCTTCTCCCACAAGCGGCTCAAGGATGCCCTCTGTTCACGACCGAGCCAATCTCCCATACATCAGCGCATTAGTAAAAGAGGTGTGGAGATGGAATCCATCAGTACCTGTTGGTACGCGTCCCTATTTCTTGTCAACAGTTCTCTCAATGACCGATAGGCTGGCAGGCCTGCCCCACCGAGTCACGCAGGACGATGTCTACCGCGGGCTCTTCATCCGCAAAGGTACAACAGTATACCCAAACATCTGGTAAGTCACCGTTTGCCCGTGTCGCTTTTAACTCAGCACGATGCGACATCTACATAGGTCAATCTTCCACGATCCAGAAATGTACTCCTCGCCGTTCGACTTCATTCCAGGTCGTTTCCTCAATGACGACGGCAGTCTCAAGGCCCTCGAAAAGACGGTAGACCCGGGCTGGATTGCTTTCGGCTTCGGTCGCAGGTCAATACTTTTAGCTCATTATCATGTCCGCGCCAACTCATTGTGCTGTACAGAATTTGTCCCGGAATGCACATCGCCGACAGCTCCGTCTTCTTATACATCGCGTCGATGCTGTACCTTTTCGACATCGTCAAAGCCAAGAATGAAGACGGCAGCGAAATCGAGCCGAGAGTCGAGTACGACGGGTTTATCAGGTGCGTCTGCTCGGATGTCGCGCTTCAGTCGATTTGAGCATGGATTTGGTTCAGCCAACCATCTTCGTTCCAGTGCAGATTGGTGCCTAGGAATGCAGAGGCGGAGGACATGATCGCACGGGAGGAGCATGACGTGTTCGGCAGTGTGGCGTAAGAAATCCTGTACCCCATATCTCAAGCACGTCTGAGGCACGCTTCAAATATCTTGACGAAACTCATTCGCACTTAACAAGCCCTGAATGTAGTCAGCAGTAATGAATGAATTGATGTGCTCAGGTTCAGATGGCGGTCCATATTGTGGAGATAAGGAAGAGCTCAAATTCAAGTACAAGTACTGTTTGCAAACATTTAACATGCGGGAGCCTTAGGATCATTGAACACACCCGGCGACTCGTTCAGGCATGGCTTGCCTGCAGACTCTGCACAAATGCAGCATCTTCCGGCTCCAGCTCGTGCTCGAACTGCTGAAAGACCTGCCTTGCTTCTGCGAAATTCTGTTCAATGATGCGTGCGCGTTCAGCGCTTCGAGGCTGTATGTCGCAGATGAATGGCTTTGGCGAGAGCGCGACTCCCTAAACTGACAGTAAATATCCCGCCAATCCTGATAACGTCAGTGAAAATGAGAAAACTCACATCGTGATAGCTATCGACATCTGCTTTAATTTGAGTCTTTGTCTTAGGATCGATCGCCAAACGGAATGTGAACCCCCACAAGTAATTCATGACATTGAGTCGCTAGATTTTCTCAAGTCAGTCGAGAGCCCCAGTGGAAATTATGATATACTAACGATAGAATCATTGGCCAGATGAAGGCCGACACAGAACCGCTGGCCAAACTATAAGCTACGATTTCGTTTGTTCACGTTCCGTCGTGCTCACCCGTCCATAGCCGAAGTGCAGGTCATGGCGGCGACCGGAATCGTCTGCGCCGGGTTTGGTACCAAATTCAGAGGCCAAGAAACGGTCAGGATTGAAGGCGGCAGGATCGTCAAATGCCTCCGGGTCGTGGCCGATCGCCCCTGCAGAAACCGTAAGGACACGATATCATTAGGATACAATATAGAGCTTACATAGATTTACCAAAAGCATTGTATCTTTAGGTATAAAGTAGTCGTCGACCTTCCAAAATATAAGGAAGTGAAGGCGATAAAGTGACTAGGCTTACCCTCTCATCCGCAGTTGTATAGTGTGGTACTGCGAGTGGCAGTGGCGGCCTCAAACGAAACACCTGTAAGAGAGAATGACTGAGTGATGTGCATTAAATTGTGCCATGCATCGAGACTCAAACCTCTTTCACGATGGCCTGCACGTAAGGCAGATTATCCCAGTCTTCCAGCACCGGTGCCCGATCCTCTCCCACTACTTGGTCAACCTCCCTCCATGCTTTCTCTTGTACTTCTGGTTTGTTTATGATCTGTAAAATGAAATGAAGTAAGAATGTTGAGCTGGTTTCGGTGCCGCCTTCCAACATGACTCCACATAGATAGCTGCGAAGCCCAGTAAGTCAGTTCTTTGTCCAACTTGCAGATGAATTTACGCAAACCCTGCTGTCTCTCGGTCCAGGCCATGCTTATCCATATCTGCGACAATGTCCTCTAAAAAGCTACCGTTTCGTTTGTCTGCAGCCACCCGTGCAGCGCACCTGTCCAGCATCCCGAAATACAGCTTGCGCTGCAGTGTACGGACCTCTCGGGCACTCGTCTTCCACTCTGCCCATCGCTCTGGCACGTACTTCAAAATAGGGAATAAATCAATCGGTGGATGAGTTCCTGTTTCCGTGAGGTGCGTCCACTTGTCGATAAAGTTAAAGAAGTCCACGACGTCCTTTCCGTCTTGCCGCGGCGAGCGGATACCGGCGATGATGGACGTGATGACGGAGTTCGTGTATCGGCCAATGTGTGCGGAAAAATGCTACGATACTCGTCAGTCAAAGCTACAGTAACAAAACTACACCGCTACTCACTTCTGGATCCTTCAAGAAATCAAACATGACTTGTGTCGCCTCAGCCATCTGTATAGGCAAGTGCTTGGCGCATTGCTCTTTCGTCAACAAATTGTGGGCCAGGCGGCGCACACGCCTCCACGTCGGAGCTGAAAGAAAATTAGTTTCCAGCATTCGAGCGAGTGATAGTTGGCGGCTTACTGTTCTGCATGAGGACCATGGTCTTTCCGCCCGTGACTGCGTCGCCAATGTGGAACGGGGGCCGACTTGCTGTCGTTGCGCCCTTGTGCTCGAGCAGGTCCCTTGCAATGCGTGGGTCGGACACGATGATCATAGTTCCGTAAAAGACTTTCAGCTAGGTCATATGAATGCATGTCAGTCCTTATATCTCCGCATTGTTGTAACAGTAGGTATCACCGAGAATATTCCACCGTATTCTCTTGCCCATTGCATGAACCTGGCGAAATGAGCTTACGGTTATGGCTGAAAGAGCTGGACATACTTGAGATGGGCATACTCCTTCGGAAATTGCAGAATGTTTCCGAGGAGAGGAGTCGTAGGTGGACCGGGAGGGAGGCCCGGCTCCCGTCGGCCTATTCTTCTCGCCCAGAAGAACAATGAAATGCATGCAAGGAACGCCGCAGACAGGGCGGCGGCGACAGACATGAGAAAGGGGGTGATAGAGACATTGCTTCGACTTGCAAAGGTATTTATCAGTTTCTTGGCGCCTGAGCTACTCATCGAAATCAACGCATGCTACATACCTGTATGCCCCCAAGATAGCAACAGGGTGTAGGAGTTACGTTGGGATCGATGGGAGGACCCGGTGGATCCCCTTTCCGTGAGAGAAAGCCGATCGGATTCTATGCAGATGGAACCCTCATATGTATTCTATAAAGAAGGAATCTGAAGACAGGAGATTTCAAAGCTTCTTATCAACGTGACTACGCACCGGTCTCGACACAGTTCAGAAATGGTTGAAGCCAGAGGTGATTACGACTCACTGTATCGAAATCCGTCGTCGAGATCCATGCCGATGTTGCGTGCATCGCTAGACAAAGATAATGGTATGCTGAGGTCGTCTGGACTACCGACCCATGGCAAAATTACTCGAAGTTCCCCGGGAGCTTTTCGCACGCTCGAATTCGCGCCCTCACAGCAATAGGGATAATACCATGAAAGTAGGCGTGAGCTAAGAAGTTTCGATGCAGCAGTTTATGTATTCGAGGTACCTCCTTTTGGCTTTCAAGCGGTCATGGACACGATTGGAAGTCATGCAATCAGCAGCGTGCCGTGCTGATACCTGCCGGCATACGAACATATCCATATGTCTGTTGACGTTTGGAAGTTGTAAATAAGCACGTGTGTGAGTTTTACCCCAAGACACATGTATGCAGTCGTAACGGGACAGGGTCTCAGAAGCACCTACAAGCAGGATATCAGACCCAAAGACGCCTAGGAGAAAAAGCGGTCAGAGAAGCTTCGCTTGTGCGAACCAGCGACGGAACTGGCCGATGAGGGCCAGTCGAGGGTTGGTAAGGGCTGTTCTAACTTCTTGGACCCGAATTTGCGCATCGCGTCATGTAGTATTACACTTGTGTGATCCCGAGCTCCGCACCGCCGAGCGGTCAGAACAGGAGTTGAGCTGACGAACAGTCTCGACGCCCAACATTGAGCGAGATACGAAGCAGGACTGAAACGAATACCAACCGCGCACGATCCTTGTCCCGGTCTTCGGGGAAATTGACGGGAAACTGGTTGATACCGTAAGTGGGGTTGCTTATGTATATGGGCCGAGAAAAAAAAAACCTTGGCCGCGTTGAAGTCAGTAAATACGCTATGCCACAACAAAAGCTCTTAACTTACACGTATGACAGGCTCGCCGGCATCTCAACCCAAACAACGACAGACAGCAAGCAACTCTATCAAGTAGATTTTCCAACCGCCTCTATCAGCATCTTGGGCCTCTTGTAACGGAAGTACTTAGCACGGGTGTTCCGACGTATACTGCATATGCAGAAGATGGCACACTTCTAGAGCAATCGCGAGCTGAGACCGAGATAGAGACGTGGTAGGTATATCCTTGCCTCACGGAAGTCCCTTGGTTGACGCGCAGGGCTGCAAATCCGGCTACAATCGGGAAGCGAGCGAGTTCAGCCGACGGCCGGTCTCACATCGAGTGCTGCCCTTCATAACGCCTAGGCCATCGACCGCGTTTACGATGAGCCTATTCGTTCGAAGTAGGGTTCCCGCGATAGAGCGTGTCGCACATCGATTACGATCCGCGTCCATAAGGGGTGATCCATTTGTCTTGTGCCGCGAGGAAAGGGGGTGGCATCGACTTACTAAGTACGCACGCAATCCTGCTTGTTCGTAGGGATTCTTTGTTATTCCTTGTAGCGCACTATGTGCAAGCATGGCATTGAGCTAGTCCAGCCGCGACCAGGTTTTCGATGACGGGAGGTCATAATATAAAGGGCGACCAGATGCTAGAAGCCGGGCTGACCAAGGAACAGGCAATTTTCGGCGATGGCCTGAGAGTACTACGGGGTCAAAACACAAGGTGCCGGCAAGAAATAGACCTTGGAAGCTTGAAGAAGCTTGAATGTCAGCAGTCTGTCGACTGCCGCCGAGCGTCCTGCATCTCATTGTCAGTCAGACGAGTTCTCAAACGACGTACCGCTGCTCCAACTGCATTCATAATAAACATAAAGGTAAGTACGCCGTAGAACGACAGTCCCTTCGTGAGTCGTGACGATGAATGGGTTTCGAACAAGAGAGCGTGGGAAAGGCGGCCCTTCGGACGCAAATCACCATTTCCTCTAGCCATTTTCCCACCGTCATGTCCACTGTTCGCCCATCCGTTCTCCATTCGTTGCTGCAGCTTCAGCTCTTTATATAAAATTTCATCAAGGACGCCTCTGATTATGTCTGTATCACGCAGGTGCGCGAATAATGTCGCATTTTGAGACCAAGTAAATGGCCGTACGTCTAAGTCCGATGCAGACGCGTTTGTGGGTCTGGAGGTCTTGACTCGGAGCGTTGCTTAAAAGCTGACTTTGGCACCAAGCCTGGCTCTCAGGTCATGGCTCCTATCGATTCCGCGATCCACGTGCTGGCTATAGTCACTTTTCAGGTGAGCCTTAATGAATGAAGATGGAATTCACTTCTTTTCACCAGAGATCATACGTCGATCTCCATGCGGACGATGCTATAGTCACTAGTGGCTTGGTGGGAAGAACAATTCGAATTTATCTGTTTCCCCACATTATATGAGGAAATCTAATGACTCAACGTGGCTTATGAGGGAGCTCTGAGCGCTGACCTCCCGTCTGCCTATCATTCCCATGCTCCGCGATAAACATCCCGGTCCAAGCAAACGTAAACGCCTTTCACGGCTTGATTCTGCGCACTCTCATGACGTCCATAGGATAGGACACGTGTTTGCAGGGACGACGGACGCAACGCATGGAATAATTCTCCGCCTACGGCCATTCGTGTGCGATATCTAGCCCCGGAGCGCCAAGCATGCCCAAACCAGCGAGCAGAATTTGACAGATAAGTGGCGGTCGTCTGAGCAGTCTGAGCACGACCTGGTGTGTGAAGACTTTGTCTTTGTACAGTGTCTGCTAGCCCGGTGCGCTTGAGCGTCCGACGTGCTATTGGCAGTGATCAAGTGATCATGCTTCACGCATCCGCATCACACATCCAGACGATGCGTACGGCTTCTTGATTGCGACCTACATCGCTGTGAACCTATACCTGTCCCGTGCACGGCATGCTGTAAAATTCGGATGCATTCACTTATAAGTACTTAGTCCGACTTACAATGAATCAGTGTATCTTTCATAGTTGAATCAATAGCGTCCCCATGGCATCGCTTAGCCTTATTTCAAAGCTATCTATGCATCGAGACGTTGCCAGGCCTTCGCGCTATTGTCTGAAGCAGGCAACAAGTCGTGTACAGAAGCTTTTGAATCTGCGCCTCCCTCCTTTCTGTTCGTACTTACGTCACGTGTGTGCCCTAATTGGTTCACGCGTCTTTGTTGTCCGAGCCGCCCACATCGCTTGAAATGCTGTCCTCTCGTAAGGAGACCACCTTTCACTGCGTTCCGGGTATGGGTGATTGAAATCGGAAGTGCTCGGAGTGGCAGGAAATTCGCACGAAAACTAGCCTGGCCAGTTGTATGCAAAACACATCGAAGTGCTGGGATTTCTCCGGACGGTATGAGCCAGGCTGGTTCAGAACGAGAGTATCTCACTAGTTAAAGTCGAAGTAGCTGAGACCAGATCAAAGTAGCTCGGACCAGATTGTCCTTACTGCACCTACACTACCGCGTGCTCGCGCTCCTGCTTTCGGTAGTCCTCACTCCCGTTATGGATCGACGAGGACTCTGGTATTGACATACAGTAGAACAGAAAAGTCTACGGACTTAATGAAAGAATTAAAATGAGAGGGGGCGTTCCCTCGAGTACTGCCGCCCCCACCGTCTTGTCGCCCACATCGCCCGCCTTGTCATCCAGCCCGACGTCCAGCCATGAGCTTGTCCGATTTTAAAGACCTCCTGCACGGCACCGGTGAGATAATGGAGGCGATATGGCCAAGCCTGGACTTCGAGATGCGTGAGATGTATGTCGGAAAGTTTCACATCATAACTGACGGCAAACACGCACCTTCGATTGACCCATTCCAATGACAGCCTCAGCCCCCGCGCGAAAGAGAAGATGACGTTCCACGCGGGTAACACGCGAAACCGTCAGCGAGAAGCAATTCCCGTGAGCGTTAGTCCCGGAGTCGGCATAAATGCGGCAACTTACCTTATTTACTCGCAGGTCACGACCGAGCTTAGACGCATACAAGGCGTCGCTTGGGATCTCCTCAGTCTGGAGGGCGCGATCGTGTGCGCGACGGACGCGACGCGCATATAGACCCGTGCCTCGTGGATGATGATCACTCCCGTCGACGTAGACGCGAGTGCTCGGTCTCGGCCAGCGGAGAGGGTAGAAGTTGGCGCCAGGCTTCATTGCGGCGATGCTTCGCAGCCTCCCAAGTAATGTGGGATCCAGCATCCTGATTGGCCAGGATCAGAGTCTTGCTTGCATTCTCTGCATTCACAGAGCTCCAGGGCATTGCGACCGCCACGATAGGGACTAGCTCGGCCACGCGAGGTGCCGCGACAGGTGGACATGAGGGAAAGGAGGGAGCAGGTGTGGTGGGGGAAGGGAGGGCAGATGAGGGTAAGAGCGAAGGGACGATGATGACTTACACGAAAAAGTGTTCAAGTCAACTGTCAAAGAGGTTTCGAAAAACCCTCAACCCCGGTTCAAGCTGATCGCACCTAGACTAGAACACTTAGTTCAGAGTACATACCATCTCGCATGGTTCGCAGCAAAGTAGCCATGAGCAGGTATATACTTCGAGCTGGTTTGAGAACGCAAGTACGCGACTGACTTCCATGTCGAGACGCTGATCACTTCGATCGCAAGGTGTTTATTTGCTTCAGTTTGGCTAACAGCCGATCTAATCCTAGCCACTTCGGTCTCGACCAACATTGTCCGGAACCCGGTGTTTGTTCTTGCATAAGTACCCATCTGCTCCGCTTGCGGGGACTTGTTGTTCTCGACGGCATACATAAAGGGCTGTAGTCGTTGACAACGCATTCGACCACCCCGCACCATGCGTCTCACCAAGATGTTTACTGGTGGTGTTGTGCTCGCACTAGGCAGTCTACCTGGCGCTGAAGCCTGGGGCGCAGCCGGTAAGCCTCATTCTATACCATCTTCCTGAGCGAAATGAGAGAACATCTTAACAGGACACGAAATCGTCGCGACCATCGCGCAGATCCACCTGCACCCGTCCGTGCTCCCCATCCTCTGCAGCATCCTCTACCCCGACAGCGCCTCCTCGACCTGCTTCCTTGCGCCCGTGTCGACGTGGGCCGACCGGTACAAGTACCGCATGCGCTGGAGCGCGCCGCTGCACTACGTCGGCGCGCTCGGCGACCACCCGTCCGACACGTGCGTCTTCCCCGGCGCGCGTGGCTGGGCGGGGCGCGCGGGCAATAATGTGCTCTCCGGCATCCGCAACACTACGACGCTGCTCGAAGAGTTCGTGCACGACGTGGGCGATGCGGCCGCGGTGCGCGCCAGCGACGACCTCGGCACCGCGCAGGAGGCGCTCAAGTTCCTTATCCACTTCGTCGGCGACATGCACCAGCCGCTGCACCTCACCGGGCGCGACCGCGGTGGCAACGGAGACAAGGTCTCCTGGGACGGTCGCGTTACCAGTACGCTACCCATTCACATCCGTGTTTGTTAAGACTGACGCCTCGCAGACCTGCACTCGCTATGGGACGGCCTGCTCATCGCGAAGGCGCTACGCGGCATCCCGAGGTGGTCGAACTACTCGCGCCCGCTCCCTATCCCCGAAGTCGAAGCCGCCCTCCGCGGCGCGATCTACGACCCGTACATACGCCGGCTGATGTGGGAGGGCGTCGGCGTCGGCGCCGCCTCCGCGCGCTGGGAGGCCGAAGTCGAGTCCTGGCTCGACTGCCCGGCCCCCGCACCGGAGGGCGGATTCCTGCAGCGCGTCGCGCAGGCCGTGTTCGGCGCCGGCGATGCGCCGGAGGGCGCGGACGACGCGCGGCTGTGCCCGTATGCATGGGCGACGCCGATCCACGCGCTCAACTGCGAGCTCGTGTGGCCGCGCGAGCTGGACGAGCCGCCGTACAGCCACGACGCGACCGCGCATAGCGAGGAGGACGTGCATGTGCACGACGATGAGGAGGGATGGGTGTTTGCAGATGCGCGGCCGCGGGGGACGTACCTTGAGCTCGATACACCGAAGTATGCAGGACGCATCGAGCGCGAGTGGGTCGTGGAGCGTCTGCTTGCGCAGGGCGGGATCCGGCTTGCGGCCGTGCTCAACGACATCTTCGCGCCGCTTGTAGAGGATGGCCTGAAGCATTAGGAAGAGAGTGTCGGTTGCTTGCGGCTTGCGGAGATCATTGGCTTTGTGGACTGTACGATACCTGTATCATCGATACCATGCGAATATCCGGAAGTTTTAGAAGGCCCACCACGCTGTGGGCGATCCTGTCAGCCTTAGGTTCCATCCGAAACGGCAGTCCATCCAAGCTGACAGTCACCAGTCTATTGTGGCATACAACCTACGAACCTAATACCGTCAACTGCACACGTCAACATACGAACCCTGCTATCGTCCGGGGAGAATCTGGGATCTGGAAAAGTAGTACGATCGAAATCGAAGAGAATCGGATTCTGGCCTTGACCTGAATATAGGCTACATACAGTCTCCGCTAGTCTCCCGGAGATATTTTCGTCATCCTAACACGAAGATGCTGAGATCGAGGCAACAGAGAAGAGACTGATGTGAAGGTATAGTCTGTAGTTGGTGTACGAACCTGTCGTGGCGAGAGAGGCGGCTTGAAGTCGATTGGAAATAAACAACGCCAGGAGGAAGCAGGACAGCCTGAGCGTGCCTGACGCCGCGCAGTACAGGTTGCCTCTCCAATATATTATGACTCGCTCGTTCAAGATCGCCCATTCTTGTATTCTAAATCTGCTGTATTTCACGTTGTCACCTAGATCTCCTCGTATCATCACTGTCATGAGCACTAAACCAGCCACGATGCAGCTTGCCACAGATTCGACCGCGGACTGTTTCCGATGGTAGAGATCCTCTTCTTGCGTACCATGCCCTTCTTCTATCTTTCGTGGCACCAGCTCAAAACTGATGCGTGGCGGACTTGCGCAAAGATGGGATACAGCTTTACGATTACCAGATCCCATTGAAGCGTAGGGATATCCCGTTTTTGTTTTACGCCGCCTTCTGTATGCTCTCATCCACTAGGCTCCGAGCGTTGTTGAACAAGGTATCCCTCTGCTGATAAAAGCGATTGCCTTGATCAACCTACCTTCCTCCCCATCCACCCATCTCTGTCTGACTCGCCTTTCGCCCGAGTAGCTGGCGAACGATTGGGGCATCGTTGTTCTGGTAAGTTAGCTCTTGAACGTCAGCGCTTCCTTGTTACTGACCAGTAGTGGCGTAGGTCTACGAAGTCTTACTTATACCCTTGTATTCCGCTTGTCAAAGGCCCAACCTGGCGTCGATTATGCGGCAGACACTCCGCTTCCTGCTCCTACGCCGCCGGCGGACTCGTCGAGCGACTGCACAGCTCCGTCACACCGTCCTTCGACCAGCATTCAACTCGAGAGCGATGATGATGCGGAGACTCTTTCCGACGCATATAACTCTTGTCGTAGCCAGTCTGGTGCAGTGGGGCGACAATCCAAATCGACCGACTTACCTGGAGCGTTGATTGGCCCGGACGCACAGGATTCTGATTCTGAGACGCTAAATTCGGCGACATCTGAGGCGGGTGATAAGTGTACTGAACAGGTAGAAGTGAAGGTGTTGTCAGATAATCCGGCTCCTCCAAGTTCGACGCTGCCTACGTCATCAATTTCAGTAGAGATGCAGAGAACACGTCCACCACTCGAAGAAGGGCTCCCAAAAATGATAATCAGGAGCGAAGACGGATCTGCAGCGATGACAGGGCGCGTTCCAAAAATGGGCAGATATAGGAGTAGCACAAAATGATAAATAGGCTGTGGAAGGCAGGAAGGAAGTATATTCCGCGGTGGTCCCAATGAGGAACAGAGCGGCCCACATGCTACGTAGCCTGAAATACATCTTGTTTGTCAAATCTTCGCGCTTCTAAAGTTCGTCCAACCATCAATGTTCACAGGGAACATCCAGAAAGCTTCAGCATAGTACATTGCTTCGGCAGACATGCACATCTCTTTACGTCGTTGTTCAACGTCATTAAATAGTGACATTGCAAGTTCACGGTTCTGCTGGCACAGAGCAACCTCTCCGAGGGCCCGCAGTCCTCGCGCTTTTGCTATAAGATCGTTTGCCTCGCATTTTTCCACAAATGTACTAAAGTATGCATGGGCTTGGTGGTAATCTCCCGAAAGGAGCTCAGTACGCCCCATAATATAGTAGAAGCAAATGTCTGAATCTCTGGCTGTAGGCTCAGAAATTGCGCTCAATTGGCTTCTCGAATAATCAAAACTCCCTTGGTCTGCATACAGTGTTGCTCTGTAATAAATTGTTTGAAGAATTAGGCCACTCCCATTTGCTAAGCTATGCGCTGTTTCATTAAGACGTGTTGCCTCTGCAAAGTCTTTGTTGCGAATTGCCACTTCAATTAGCCCGAAGAGAGCATTGGTCTCGCTTTCTTTATAACCCCAGCGTCGTGCCTGTGCAGCTGCTTCATTGAAATGCGCTCGAGAGGTATCATAGTTGCCAATCCAGAGTTCTATGTACCCATACTCTCTAATGATGCGAATCGACATTAGACGGCCCAACATTGCGCCGTCTGGTTGATGCTCGCCTTTGTACACTCTGGTCGCGTCTTCGAACAACAATCTAGCTAGTCCCATTTCTCCCTTATGAACCATCATGGCTCCTCGGGCATGGTTGATGTTGGCTTCGTCGGTCGTAGTCCATTCATCGTGGACACTTCGAAGAGCGTCAGCAGCTTCTCGAAACGACTTCTCTGCTGCTGCCAATTGACCCCACCTATGCTGCCGTTCACCTATATCCAACAAGCACTTCGCCATCAAGCCCTTTTCTCCAGCGGAAGAATACAGCTGATAAGATTTCTTTAGTAAGTCAAACATCGCCTCACAACCATAAAGCACATGGGCAAGATACGCCAATGTGTGCAGACATCTCCCTTTTCTCTCGATCGCAAGTGTGGCTTCCACTTCATGTGTATTCCACCGGCCAACGAGTGAGCGGATACCCTTGCGAAGCTTCAGATATCGCCCATTTTTAGGATTCAGGGACGTCAGCTGAGGAGTGGGAATAGCTTCTATCAAGGTTTGCAGGGCCGTGGGCCGCGGATAATGGGCTCGCAGATGGCTCAGGAAAACTGTACACATCGCAAATGCATCTAGGACATCTTCACGTAGGGTCAACTCAAGGGACACCATGCGCTCAGTATTGGCAATCTCCCTTTTGATCCAACCGCCCCTTTCCATAGTCTTTCCGAACGTAGCACCATACGTCCCAAGACGGTCGTGATAGTAGTCGCGTACACCGGTCAAGAGTGGCATAGACTGTGGCACCACTTTATTATATGCCGTAGAAATATAGAGCCGCACAGGAGCCAACATAGTCACGAAGTCACCGCTTCTGTACGTGATCGAGTGCTTGCAAGTCGCGTCCACAATCGTAGACGCGCCAGCCAACGAAGGGAACAGACCACCAAGCTCCCGTCTATCGATACCCTGCGGAAGGAACGCGATGATCTGCAGCACATGAAGCACACTGTCTCCTAGCCTTTTCAGCGACAGGCTGTTGAGCGACAGCTCCAATGTCACAATTAAGCTCTGGCTTTTGCCGTCGCCATTATGCAGCAAGTCAGTCTGCTGCTTGTTCCAAGTGTCTAGCAGTTCCGTAAGAGACCAATCGTTCTCTCGCGCGGCGTGCGCAAGCAGATTGATCGATAGAGGATGGCAGTCTAGCGATCGGAGCAACGAGTCAATCACGTCGGGCTTTTCGATAGGTTTGTGATACACAGCTATGAAAGCTTCGCGTGCAGCGACAGGCTCGAGGGCAGGGACGTCGATGACATTCCACAGTATATTTGACGGAAGAGCCCGACTTCGCGTCGTCAACAGAATCACAGTCGAAGTCAAAGCACCGAGGCTGTCCACAGCATCCGCAATGCGAGTTTTATCCTGAGCAGCATCCAGAAAAGTCTCCGCATTGTCAAGAATCAGAAGGGACGGCCCCGACGAGAGGTGCGTAGAAATCACGCTGAGGTGGTCGGCTCCACTCAGAGCTAGATCAAGAGTACCACCGATACGATCCAAGAAGACGTCGTAAGAGACTTGCGAAGCGTCCATGTCGTCGTAACGGACGAAGTAGCGCTGCGCGCCGAACTTCGCCTTGATGTCCGGCTCGTTGAGAACAGCCTTGGCCAGGCAGCTTTTACCGATGCCGCCAGTACCTAGAAGAGCGACATGGCGAGACTGGGCGAGGAGGCCTGATACTTCGTGGACTAGGCGGTCGCGTCCCACGAAGAGGGACGGCTTTCCCGGAGGAAGTATGCCTTGTGGAGCAGTCCTGAATCAAAGTCAGTTTTACGCCTGCAACCTAAGGGCGCAATGACCTACTTTGTCTCTGCCTGAGCGCGGAATTGTTCAAACATTGCGATGATTTCTTCTAGCTTGACATGCGTAAGAATGTTGAGCTCCGTCTAAACGAGGACATCTGTTAATATGAATGCACCAGGTGCAAGGAGAAGGAACTCACGTTGAAGATCTGCACGAATCGACTGAGATCTCGCTGCAAATCTGCAATCTTCTCCTTGTCGACAGTGACGGAAAGTGCTCGCGATGTAACGCCAGCTTTAGATCTGACCGTCACGAGGTCCTGTACACCGTCTACAGACCTTCCTGCCGATCAGAGACACGTTCAATCAAGCAATGACGAGGCTTACTTTTTCAGATCGCCGATGGCCCGCATTACAGGGAGACTCAAAGCTTTGTTCGGAGTGGCCGTCGTCGCCCTCCAGACCAAAAAACTGATCTCGTAGCATTGGCGCGCGAGTTCTTCGAAATCCTCTTTGTTGCGGATCGTGTTCTGGGCGCGCATGAGTTTCGATCGAGCCATGATCAGCACTGCTCGAGTCTTACCTTGATGGTACTCAGGATGCCCGAAAAGGTGGATAGCAATCCTTTAGCGATCTCGTTCGGGATGGCATCCTTGACACAATTGATGGTGTCGATGGAGGTCGACAAGGCTGATACGACTTTGTCCTTCCGACCGTGCTCGGAGGTTGCAGATGGTTGCGAAGGTATCTAGACTCAAAGTCAGAATGTATCGACCGAGGAAACCCGAAAATACTGACGTTCTCTCGAGATGCCATGACGAGGGCGAGTGCGAGGTGGTCCGCAGCTAAGGAGCGCGGGATAATAATATGCCATCGCACCATCTAGACGCCTACAGCCTGATATCCCACGACCCTCCACGACCCCAAGGCTATACCGACATGAGTGTCCTGGAAAGTCTTCGAAACCACGCTGCAGGTGCTTCTCAAATCATGCTATCAGTGGACCAACCCGTCACGCGACGCTAGAGCACAAACAGTCAAAGGAGGCGCTCACCTAAATTCTTGAGCGCCTGCAGTGCGAACGAGGCTAGCGTAGCCATAATCTACGCATACCGGAGCAAGTCAGCAAACATAGCGAAAGCAGCGCTAATGCAGTACGTACAGCCCAGGCAGAGCACAGCTCATAACCCCGATGTACGCATCATGGCGCGTGCATGAGAGGGTAGGCGGAAGCATGCATGTCTAAGCTTAGAGGTGGATAGGTCAAGCATCGAGCTGGCGACGCTCGAGAGTCAGCCCCAGTCCTTCTTGCAGTCGTGCCGCGGAACCACACCAGTGAGAGGCCGTGCATGCTGACGAGATGGTGTTGATGGACGTGTCCTCGCTTCCAGGTCAACGGTTGAGGGAGTAGAAGTAGGATCTAGATAAAACGCGGCATGTCTTCATGGATTTCAAGCCCAAAGGCCGCATTTTCATGTCATGAAGGGACAAGCAGAGTCTGTGGGACGACAGCTAAGCCGAGCTGGCGATGGATCCTCATACAATCCAACAATATCGAGTTTAGAAGGACTGCTTCGGCATCAAGCACATTAAGTCGAATGCGACGACAGGCTTTAAAACCATGCGGTCGCCCGAGATTTCCTCTCTGCCTCTGCAAGCGGCTGCGCTGCAGTTCAACGTTCAACCTGGACTGTGGGAGCTGCGGACAATAGGATTGACCGTGTATTGCCTGGAGCCATCGAAGGAGCACCATGTTTGTGGGCAGAGATCAGAGGCAAAAGCCAGCGGGCAATGCGCTAGCTTAGTACTTGCATCTAGATCTAGGAGGGGGCGACAGAGGAGTTGAGGGCGGCTACGACCTTATTTGACGTTGTAGGCTGCAATAAACTGTCATCGACGTTAGCTTGCTCTGTTAGCTCTGTCGAGTTACCACCTTGACCAGTGACTGATCTGTCAATTTTTTCAAGTCCTTGTCGCTTTCGTGGTACTACTCACTTCATTGAGACCATCCGTTGTTCAACGCTGTTTAGACGGACCCGACAGGCATATCCTCGGCTGAGAGTCGACATCGGAGTTTGTAAAGTGAACGAGTGAAATTAAGACAAAAGTTCGAGAGCGAGCGTCAGAAAAGCAGCGGGCGGATGACGTTCTCTATTACTAGGAAGACTGCCTTGTTCATCTTCCTGGGAATAGAAATGGCCAGTTTTGCTGCGTGTATTGTCAGTACAAGCACGCCCGGGAACGGCAAGTAACTCACCATTCTGCCGCCCTTCTTCGCAGTCGCTGGTCTCGTTGGCCTGCAACACCAATGCCGGATCGCCGATCCTAGCTCGTATCGCGTCGAGCTGCATGTCGAGGAATTCAGAAGAGGCCGTTTATGATCCAGGGTCCTGAAGGAGCGCATTGGCCGAACACCCACTTTGCCCTCGTTGGTCAGTCCTTAGCCAGATTAGAATTCGAGAACGACATAACAGATAACTGCAGAGGGCCTTGAATAAATGTCTTCAGTTGTTGGATTCCAACAATCTGCGGCCCAGAATGGACTTTGGAATTCGAGACGATAGTGCATGCACCGAGTTGGGCAATGCGCTTTCCATGTGAAAACGAAGTTGGACATGCGACGCGTTCTCCAGCTTTCTTAGATAAATTCAACACGCCGTCCAACCTCCGCCGTCCCCTCTCTCTTTTCTACTTCATCCACGCGCCCTGTAATCCGACAGCCCGTGCGCGGAGGCAACGTCGGACGACCAACTTGATGGATACTTCAAGCATGCATACGCGACGCGCATACAGGGACCAAGGTCTCAACTTCATCTCACCTACTAAACGGCTAACAGACTCACTCGCGCGCATATAGTCAGCCCTCGTACGCATACATCCACTCCTTGCTACATCACAACCAATTAATTATACAATTCATCGTCGCCTATCAACACAGCAAAAGCACACGGCGTATGGACACACAGGAGAGCAAGAGAACAGAGAGATCGTAAGTATGGGGAGGCAGCACTAGGTGGTGGGATAAGTCAGCGGCAGGGTAAGCAAGAGGGGGTGCATAGATGTGCGCGCGTTTTGGGGCAGCGCGGGGCGCGGGCTCACGAGCTCTCGATGCCGTTCTCCTCCTTCACCACGACGTCGCCGCGCCTCCGCGCCCGCCCGCGCTTCCCCTCGCCATCTTCCATATCCATCTCGCCCTCCTCATCGCCCTCGACCTCCATCAGATCATCCTCCTCGCCCTCATCCACGCCCTCGAGCCGCCGCGCGAGCGACGGCCCGAGCCCAACATCCGACGCAAGCACCATGTCGCCCTCCTTGCTATCCCCGTGCACGCCGGAAAGCTGCGCCTCGAGCTCGCGGTTGCGCGACGCCTGCGCGGTCACCAGCTGCTGCAGGTAGCGGATGTACTCGACGCTCTTGCGGAGGATCATGCCCTTGTTCGCCTTGACCGCGCTGTCTGCCGCCGAGCCGTTCACGCTCCCGCCGCCGGCGCCCGGCGACGCGAGGCCCTCCTTGTTTTCGTCGCCGTTCGCCGCGGGTGACGGCGGGTGCAGTGGCGGGGCGAGATTGCCATTGATGATGTCTTCGGGCGTGGGCGACGTCGGCGGTTGCGAGGATGCTATTCATGATCATGAATACCGGCACGACACAGGCAAGCAACATGCATACCACTCGGATCAAGCATACACTCCGGAATCAGCGTCGCGAGCTCGCTGATCTTCTCGTTGATGTTGTCGCGTCGCCGCCGCTCGACCGCGTTGTGCGACTCCCTTC
Source organism: Hericium coralloides (assembly GCA_003675405.1). Taxonomy (NCBI): domain Eukaryota; kingdom Fungi; phylum Basidiomycota; class Agaricomycetes; order Russulales; family Hericiaceae; genus Hericium; species Hericium coralloides. Next base: position 52,009 of record QUOP01000239.1, on the reverse strand, counting down.
GCCGTCTCCGCTTCTCGTTCGCGAGCATCGCCTGCTTCGTCGCCGGGTCCAAGGGCTCGCTGGTCGCGCCGCCCGCGAGCTCCTTCGGGCTGACGCCGAGGCCCTGGCCTTGCCCGCCGAACGAGCCGTACGCGGTGCCGTCGGGGGTGGGCAAGCTGTACTCGTGCGCGTGCGTCTGCGAGGACGGCGGGACGAACCAGCCGTTGTTGGTGTGCAGCGAGAGCGGGGAGACGGGAAGAGTGGGGGTGCCACTGCTGTTGCCGGCGGTGGGCCGCTGCTGCGAGGGGATGAGGATGGCATGCGGGTGGCGCGGAGGTGACGCGCTGCTGATGCTGCCGCGCTTCGCGCGTGCAGTGCGCGCCGGGCCACCGTTCGTGCTCGGTGGCTCGGCACCACCACGGGAGCGCGAACGCGAGCGGGCCGAGGGCGAAGGTGTGTGGTGGGAGCGGTAATCGGCGCTCGCGCTGAGGGGTGGGTACGCATCGGCTGGGGTGTGGGGGTCGGAGTAGCGGAGGGAAGAGGAGAGCGCGGGGAGGGTGGAGTTAAAGTGCGGGGGCGGACCGGTAGCTGAGGAGGGAGAGTAGGAAGTCGCGCCGTCACTCGGGGCTGGGTTGTGGAAAGACGACGGATGGGCGAGTGGCGGGAGGTCCGGACGGTGGGGGATGGAGTACTGTTGGGACTGAGAATGGTGGTGCGAAGAGAAGGTGGCAGGCGCGGAGATGTCGAAGATGTTGTGGCGGTAGCCCTGGGTCTCGTACCCGTTGGTGGTGCCATTCGCAGAGTGGGACGGTGGGTGGTGCGATTGGCCGTGATGGTGGTGGTGGTCGAGATCGGGGGAGTGTGTCGAGCGCTCGTTGGACTGGTGGTGGGTGTGGCTTGTCGGCGCAGGTGAGTGCGCCATGAGCGACGCAAGCTCGTCGGAGAAGTCCATGCTGGGGCTGTTCTGGTCCGCACTGGACTTGGATCGGAAGGGGTCAGGCAGAAAGTGGTTGGGGATGAAGATGTTCGCGGGGTCGAAGGGGCCGTTGGCGGAATGGCTGGATGGGGGCGGGGAGGGGTTGGAGGGCGGGGGGGAGGGTAGGTGGAAGCCCTCCTGGCGGATCTGAGGCTTGTAGGACGAGGGCTGGAAAAAGGCGGACATGGGGCGGGAGTGGGGGAGCAGCAGCAGCGAGGAGGCGTCGAGTCGGCGTTGCGGCACTCGCTCGCGCGCACTTATGAGGCACTATCTCCCACCGCGTCGGGACCCGGTCCGGCTCCCTCTCCCTGGGGTCCTGGTCCACGCTGCGAAACACGACCACACAACCCCAGCCCCAGCTTCGCGGCGCGTCTGCTTCGCGTCCCTAGCCGCCCCATAAGGCACGGCCGGCTCATCACTCCCTCCTGCCTGCTCGAGTACGGCGTCCCCGCCTCCCGCCGGCTGCTGGGCATACCCCGCCGCCTCGCATTACCCCACAGCTCATCCGATCTTCTCTCGCCTCGTCGCGTCGTCTGCTTGCTGCATCACACATTCACGTCGCCGCCCTCGCCGCTGACGTCGTCGCACGCTAGTCAAACTCTTGCACAAATTGATTCACGATCGACTGGAGGGACTGCCCCCGACGACCCCCGTCGTCGTCTCCAGCGCCAAGCGCACCGGCAACCAATGATAACCAGTCGCTAGTAAATCACACACCCAATCGCCATCACAGATCCGACCCCACACCGACGCCCGCTTACCTCGCATCGGTCGCCTCGCAATTCAAATTCTGTAACACGTACGGCGCATCATTTGTCGTCCCGATCTCAGCCAACGCCTGCCCTCAGGAAATGGGCGTTTGAGGGTCGATATATTTTTTCGCGGCACCGCGACGGCATCCATTCAAGTTGTCAGCTCGCGAGTGGGTCGGGGCGGATGCAAGACGCACGATAGTTTTTTTTTCATTGTATGAGGTTAGGATCGCCCATCACACCTTTGCATCGGGCCATTTCGTGGCGGCCCCGGCACGACAGGCAGGACGTTGACAACTCGATACGTTGGTACCGTGGTCGCCAAATGAACTGAACCGTACCTTGCACGGAACGATGTGCCCGCCGCTAATTAGTGCAAGATCATCGTGCCGTCCGCGACGATTTTATCCGGGTACAAGCTGCGACGCTTTCCATTGGACCACTTTGTATGCTTCGTGGCGCGCAGGCAGGCCGTCGACAATTCATTACGCTTGAAGACTCGATGCGTGCGGCCGAGTGGATCATCCCTGCGGTACGATGTCCCCGAAGGACCCTTCCGCCAGTCTAGGGTCATTTCATGTCCGGTCGAGCAGAGTAATGGGCCACCTTTCGCGGCCTTCGTTTATGGCATCTTGTGTCTTGGGCCGAGCAGCGTCGAATGGGAACCGCCGTCGGAGCCCAAACGATTTAATCTCTGTACACGCCAGCAACCGTCGACTTCTGGAGGACTTGACTTAGGGCCGGAACGGGGCCGCCGTCCGAGTGTACACGATTTAATTTCGCGTATGCGCGAGCGGTGGACGACTTCTCCAGGGCTTCATTTACGGCACGACGTGTTCTTGGTGGCGGAGACGAGCAAGGCGCTACTTGGACGTTCTTCTGCTCAGAACGTACCCAGCGAAATCTGCATCGACGAGGGCCTTGCTTCCGACGGGCCAAAAGCAAGATTGGCATGTACAGTCGCTGATAAGATTGTGGTTGTGCTTCTCGTTCCATCGGACAGTGCACCGCTGTGCGTTGGCGTTGGGGCGATCTGACATCGAGGTGATGATCAACGTCATGTATAGTTTCTGGGGTGGGGCTACCATGTCGTGTCGCAGGGCTGGCGTACATGCAGTCATAGTGCAGTGTCCGTACTTCCATGTAGACGCGTCCATAGAGACGCGTCTCCGCACGAGGCGTCTACTGCGATCGATCAACAAGACGGAGCGCGGGCACACCACACGGCGGTCCCACATCCACCCACACCTCATTTCATGTCACCCCCTCCTCGACCCGTACGGCACCGCTGGCGATAACGGCGATAACGACGCCCGCCGCAGGTGAACTAGGTGAACGCATCAGCCCCGTGGCAGGCGCTGTCACCGAGGCGCGATAATCATGCGGGGCTTCGCTGGGCGCAGTGCGGCCCACAGATCTCGGACGCAGAGCAGAGAAGCGCACGACGTCATTGCAGGCGCTGCGTGCATGCGGCGCTGATGCAGAAGCTGAGCGCTGATTCTGCGCGTCCCTGGCGGGCGTGGGACCGCGGCGTAACACCGGGGGAGCAGAGAATGAGGTCAAGTCCACGTCTGCTACTGGGCGATGGCGGCGCGGGTGCAGTCTGTAGGGCAGACGGGTGCGCGGCTGGCTGCAACGCAAGCACGATGGTTGGGTACTAGAAGAAGGGAGATGTTGATAGGGGCAGAAGCGAAGCGAGAAGGTGCGCAAAGTGGATACTACTCGTTTCTGGCGGTGCCGCTGCAAGTGGAGAGATCGCGATAGATGCGCGCGACCCTAGGGACGTGCAATGCGCACGCTGGGAGTGGCTATGCGGGGGAAGGGGAAGGCCGCCTCTGCCAGAAGCACAGGGATGCGCGAGCGAGCGCATGGCTCGCGAAAGTTTGAGGAAGGCGCACCAATCGCCCGCGCGCCGCGACGCACGCGGGGCCGCAGCATCCGCTCTCGCGAAGCAGCGCCTGCGCCGCGCAAAGCCCATCGGGCGCGCGCCGTCCCACGAGGCGCGCGCCGTCCCACGAGGCTCGCGCCCGCACGCCTCCCCGCCGCTCCGTCGCGTCCCATCCTCCGCACCGCGCTTCTGGAGTTCTGCGCCGGAGCCGGTGTGGGCGTGCTGGTGAGAGCCCATAAGGCCGTCTTTGGCGACAGGTGGCGGGGACACAGGAGGGCATCAAACCTGGACCAACCCCGCAGTGCCATCAAAGCTTCGCGGCTGCCGGTGCGCGCCAACGTAACTTAGAGTGCGCGTTTGCGTCATCAGGGGCACGGGCATGCGGAGGTGGGGTTACGGCATGTGTGGGTGTCGCAGGGTGGGTGTGTAGCGGGCCGCTGGTGTTGAAAGGGCCTGCTGTGAGAAGTGCAGAGGCTCGCAAGGATATATGTGGGTGTGTTCCGTTGCAGAGTCCGAGGCGGCACCGAAGATGCATACGATCGGCGGCCGGTGGAGGGTTCAGATGGAACGTCGAGTTGGGTTTCGTGCTTCGCAGGGACGGCGGGCCGCGGCCGGTGTTCATTCTGCATTCTGCGCGGTTTCGAAACGGGACGCGGACACCCGTCGCAGAGCGTGTTCGACGGCGTACAGGGCCGCTCGCGCTGGGCATGTGCGCGATGCAGAGGCCAGCGAGAAGATGCAGAATCTAGAAAGGAGAAAGCAGTAGCGGGCGTCGTGCTTCGCGGGTCCTGCGGGCCGAATGCTGCATTAACTGCATCCTGTATTCCAGTTTCGAAACGCAACGCGAACGCGGACGCCCGTGCAGCCGCGACCCTGCGTGTTTCGCACTGCGGGGACGAGTGGGGCGTTGCGCGGGCCGAGGTGGACCTCTGTAGCGCTGAGCAGCGGCGCCGCGCATGCCAACATGGTGCTGGGCGTCCACATACACTGAGACAGACAGCTTGGAGACAGCGATCGTCCATTCTCCAGCTCGCGCTCCGCACCGGAGCTCCGACCCGGAACATGAACACTACTTTGGCGGTGGCATCAACGCGCAAGGAATGAGAACAGATCACCAGCTCGGGTCCGGGACGAGCGATGGGTATACATCGTGCTGGAGCGAGCGACCGTGAGGTGGGCGGCGGCGTGATTGACGAAGAGACGAAGACGACGCGCCGAGAACGGGCACGGAGCCGAGCGTGAATGCAAGGGGTGGGGATCGGGACGCGAAGAGAAGGGGAATGGGGAGGACGAGCGTGGGGTGCCCGCGCCGCGATATAGCAATGCACGGCCGCGGACCTGCATGTGCGGGGTAGGCTTCGTGGAACGCGGCGCGCGGTCCGGGGATGCTGGCAGGGAAGGCGAGAAGCAACTTGGGTATGCTGGGCATCCGCACACAGATAGAGCGCGGCCATCTGGATCTGCGCGCTGTCGTGGCACCGTCTGAGATGCAGATGCAACGCTGGTTCTGGTTGGGGGATGGTTCTGTTTGCAGGTTCTAGGGGCAAGCGGGACGCCTCTTCGCATGCAATGCGGCCTGCGTGTGCCACAGATCTCGATAGACAAAGGCGCTGGTGGGTGGACCTCCTTGTAAGTACGCCGTTCCACGACGGAGAGACGCATTGCGACAGGACGACGATTGAGCGGCGCAGAGCGAAGCGCTACAGGTGCAGGACCGCCGAACCGGGCACCGCGCATTCCGTCCTGCGAAGGGCGTGAGTAGGACGAGCTAAGATGCCGATGATCGCACCTTAGTTAGACTCTCGCCGCGCCGCGTCGTGTCTGCAGAGCTCCGGCCCACGCTAGGGGTGCGAGCAGCAGCAACCTTGCGCTGCCCACGGCAGGACGACCTATATCCCATCCTGCCCCGTCGCAGGCCTCGGCACGATCGCGAGGTGCCTCCGCTGAGAGCGACGCAGCGGAGCGCGCTATATCCAGCGCGCACATCGCGATCGTGCTGACAGTGGAGCGGAAGCAGTTGCTTCGCAACGCGGGGAAGCGTCACATGTTGTGGGGAAAACAGAGTTTTGCCTCGCGGAGCCGAGACACCCGGCGGGCTGCGCTACGTGGCGATCGTGTGCGCGATTTGCGCGCGGGTGCGGGGGTGGCGGGCCAATGGCGGGCGCATTATTATTTTTTGCGCGGGCCTGGGCGCGGGTGGGCTGGTCTTCGTGCGTTGATGACCTTACGCTGAAGACGAATAAAAGCCCGATGAATAATGGGGATTACTGAAGCAAGGCGACAGGTTCTTGGGGACCCTGTGCTGAATCAAGTACCCTCTTTCGATGCACTGTTGCAGATGGACGACCGCACAGGCTCGCATCCTGCAGCTGGTCGTCTATGTCCGCATCCAATGTCCACTCGCCCTTCTGATGCGGTAGAGCGCCCGACGTCGATCACTCGCCGTCTGCTCGCAAGTGCGGCAGCGCAACTGGCTCAGGCCTCAGCGCAAATCGGACTTTGCATACTCGACGCATGTGTTCGTGCGTCTGCGGGAGCCCGCAAATACGTAACGCGAGCTCGAGGAAGACCTATGAGAAGAGCGCGGAGGCTATTCGTACGTGTCGTTACGTCTACGGAGAAAGCAAGCCTGCGGGGATAGTACGCACGTCGCTGAATGCTGGACGACGAACCATGTGCTGGCCGCCGTTCGCGATGCAGGGCATGGGCATGTCATGATGTCGGGAGGGCGTCGCGGTGCCGGGCGCGTTGGGAATCGGATTCGCAGCGGACGGATGGCATCGATCGATAACGCGCATCGCATAACCCCATCCGGCGAACGCGGCCAAAGTCCGCTCGCTCGCGCTCGAGGGCCGCGCGAAATGAAGCACAGGAAGAGGAATCAGAACCCCCGCACCTTCCATCAGGCGGCGGCGGGCGCAGACGCCACCAGGCGTGCGCTGGTTGCCCGCCAGACGCACGCGCCTGTTGCGCCGTCGGCCTGCGCGCCCGACCGTAGTGGACGCGTCGCCGACGGCCCTGGTCCCCCTTCGTACGCCCACACAAAGCAGCCACAAAGCAGCCCCCAGCAAATGTGCATCCTCCCACGCGGGCGCGCTCTAGTCGGGGAGGAATGACGTCGCGGAGCTGTGTAGACTGAGATTAGGGTGGGATCTGTGCGGGGTAGGGTGATGGCGGAGTGCAATTTAGGAATTGATGGGGCCCAGGCGGGCGGCTGTGGGGCCCCACACAAGCACGCTCGCCCGGCAAAGCCGTTGTCCCGTGTCCCCTGCCACCGTCCATGGACCTCCTCCCCCCGCTTCCTCGACGGACGCGCACGACGCAGAAGACGCGGGCCCTCCATGCCCCGGCTGGGGAATGCAGCAGCACAGATCCCTGCGAGATTGGGGTCGCGCATTGTGCTGAATCAGGCACTGGCGTGCGGTGACAAGGGAGGACGCGCCTGTCACGGCAATCGTGTTTTTACCGCTCGACTGGGCGGTCGGCTCACGTTTGGACGCCGTAACATGTCAACGCGCGCAGGATGAATGTCGAGGCTGAAGATCTGGCCGTTGCAGGGTCGATAAGGCCGACGTAGGCAGAACAGCGAATGGATCACAAATCCGGGATCACTCACCAGGGCTAGCGGGCATGGGCGGGAGGAGACAGCGGGAGAGGGCGGGGCGGGCGAGGGCAGGAAGAGGGATAACGACATCGCCTGCCGCCTCTTATACCCGCGCGCACGACACGTATCGGCATCCGCGTTATCGACCGCTCTCCACGCCCGCGCCCACCTGATGCAATCGCGGTCATCTGCCACGCACGCGCCTGCGGCAGCCCTGTCCTGTCACTGCGCGTCGGTCGACATCGACGCTAGAAGCTGCGTGAAGCGACCCGCGAAGGCTGCAAGAGCTGCTAGGAAGTGATGGCTGCACGCGCAGGAAGTATTCTTCGCGGTGTGGCTCGCTCCAGGATGGTGTGCAGCGTCGACATCTTGACACGGCGAGCACGCGCATATAGCTGATGCGAGCGCCATCTGTGCATCACCTGGTCTGCGCAGTAGCCCGAGGCAGTGCGCTTTTCTACGAAAGAAGTTCGAAAAATTTTATGGATGGTGGTGAGTGTCAGCTTCTCGTTGGCATTCATGTGTTGAATATCTGACTGAATTTATCACGCTTGCATTCTAGTTTTCTAGTAAACGAGTTCCTACTTCCAATTTCAATGTGGCGTATCTCTGACATTTCCCGCAACAATAGCTTCGCGACGATATCTACGAACCCGAGCGTAACTACGCCGTATCATCTGCCTTGCCGCTTCGGACATATCTCATGGTATGATCCTCTCCATGCAGCCTCCGAAGCGGGTCATCTGTGCACCGCCTGTCATCTGCCTGTCCTCGAACACGCACCGCCATCATCTGCCAGTTTCCGTGGTTTAGCATCGACAACTGCGAGGCGGGGCCGTTATTCCGCGCCGACGACATCTGCTATTAGACTTGGAATGCCGACACTTAGACTTGAATGCCGGCGGATTTTGACTCATAATCGGGCCGTCGATCCTGATTCTGCAGTATTCAAATGACACCTGGATTGGGGACTTCCACCGTTATCATGTCCTCATGGATTCGGAGCTGTCAGCGTGGCCTCCCATGCGCGTGTTCAAGTTGTCGAAGCGGGTCATCTGCGCGCGCGCCATCTGCTTCCCGTCTGCGAAGACACTGATGTCTCTCGTCGCGGTGGACAGCGAGGATAGCTCTGCTCCTCGTACGCATTCTCTTCGGTTTTCCGTCAGGCGTTCTGGGTTATTGTCTACCGCTGTGCTCCCTCATGGCTAATTTCAAGTCCACGCGCAGACCCTGTGCTCTTGCCGCTAGGAAACTGCTCGGATTCTGTCACTTTCTGCGCACCCTGGCTCTCACACTCCAGGTATATGCGCTTTTGGCTTCCATGCGCCATACCAATTCACCTGCCGTCTCCCTTACAACACAAAGTCAGCTGTCTACACGGCTGCACGGCCTCGGGCGGTCACCCGCCTGCGAGGCAGCTAGTCATCTGTACGCTGCGCGTGTCATCTGTTCTGGCTGCCTTCCGGGACCCGCGGCGCGGTCGCGGGTACATAAAGCAGGCTGCTGCCCGGTCTTGCGATTTCCTTTCCGCACCAGCCAAGTTGTTCCGCCCCGGTTAGAGCCTTGGACACATTGGCCCGCTCCGCATTAGCGGCTGCTCTTGGCTGCAATCGCTTGATAGCTGGTTTTTTGGGGAATGGTCATATGCGCGGCTTATCTGCTCCGCGAGCGGCATTGCAATCGCGAATACTCAAAAGGTGAGCGATGCAGCCTCGCCTTGAAATTTCCCTTCCTGTGCCATCTACAGATTCTGCTTTTCATGTCAGCCTGCGCCCACGGGTGATCCCCCTTTCTCGATATGGCGCGCTTGGCTTGTTCAGGATCATACACGATGCGAATGATGGCGCGATAGGCTTTTACACCGCTGCTTGGCAGGTAATGCTGTCGGGCGAATGTCAGATCGTCGCAGGCAGTCGATGGCTTATGTCAATAGACCGCTAGCATTGGTTCGTCGTGTCCTCAATGTCAACATACCATGCCCGTACGGAGTCGATCACCGGCACGCAGTCCCGAGACATGCCATGCTATCACCCGGCCTCGTTCCAAGTGACATTCACCGCATCCTAACGCCCACGCACGAGTTGCTTCAAGTAATTCGACGTCACCATCCACCCCGCGCCTCCACAAGACCGGCGGACTTCCCTTCACATACGCACGGATCGGTGGACGCATACAGCGCGCTCCGTCGAGGTAATCGACACCCTGCTCCAACGTGAGCGCCTCATCCAGGCTGCGGAGCGCCAATACGGCCGCGTCTCCCGTCCAAACGCATCTGCCCCACACATTCGCCAGCCAGCGGATTTTTCGACCCGTAAGTACATCTCCTAGTGGGAACGAGACTCAGTGTTTCATGAGAAACCGGTCTTATTTCCAACGGTTTCACCCATCTCGACGTCCTCCTCCGCTGACGCTTCGCCGGAGTCAAACTCGAACTCTGATCATGAGTCTCCTTGGCGTCCTTCTTAATCTCCACTCAATCGCCTGAATTTTTAGGTGGTATCCGCCGCATCTTCAGCTCGAGAGCCCAATCCGTGCATCACATCTCCAACATGGTACATGCAAGCCTAGCCCTTCTGTCAATAAGCCTAAGTTCAGCAAGTCGATGACATTACCCTTAGCGCCTTCACAACACCAACAGACTGCCCTCACATGCACACATCGCCCAGGCCGTGATCGAAACATACAGCGCGCGCCATCCAGCAACCGAATAGCTCCCCTAGCGCGGGCGCCCCGTTTTCTACCCTGCGGAGCGCCAAGCAGCCGCATCCAGACGCACCTTCCTCGGGCACGCATCCACCGCCGGTGCCAGTTTAGCCGTGCAGCTTTCCTATCGCAGCGATCCTGTGCATCGCCCCCAAGCACCTCCGAGCCCGTGGTCAGGGAGCGCGACGTTCCTTTGCGCCGGTACGCACGTATATGCGGAGGCACTCAGTAGCTCGTGTGGGCGGGCAGAGTGCGGCTTTGTCTGTCCTAGTCAGCGGAATGCCAGCGCGGCCATGCTTGCTCGCGCGCCGCGCCTGTCGGGCGTGGCAATGGGAACATCTGCCCGCAAGGGTACGTACCGCGCGTGGCATTTGCGTTTAGAGGCTGGCGAAGCTATAATGGGGCAGGGGAGGAAGGCAGGGAAGCAGAGCACGGCGATTTCGCGGGTCGGAGGCGAGAGTTGGTGGTGCTGGTCTTGGACGTGGGTATGCGAGGTGTTCGTGGGGTTCGTTCTGTCCGCGGGGTGTGGGGTATGGTTCCTTTGTGTTTCTGCCGATTCACTAACTCCCAATGGCTGATGGTGCTAATGAGGGTGAGATGCAGAATCCTTGTTTGAGAAGGTCCTTCATGCTGATGCATATAGCGGCGTGTCCTGACCATGGGCCCAAGTGTCCAGGTACGTGACGAACACACCGACGGGGCCATTATGCGCTGCAAGCGACAATACCTCGGAAGCGTCGTGTCTTTCCACACCAATGGAACCGTTTGTGCATGTCCCATTCGGAGAAGCATGGACGATCATCGGTAGTAAGGACCTTTTGTCGGTGGTATATTTAGCAACTTCTCGGGATCTGACGTCGTTTGTCTGCGGCAGCCTGCCCGCGTCCAATAGGGATGTCGCCCTCGCGCGCACTGACGATGCACTGCTTCCAAGGTCGTCGAATGCTGGATGGAAGTAGGCACGTCACTGTCTCTGAAATAGCAAGGACCAACAATGAATGGAAGACTCGGAGACATTAGTTAGATCAACGTTGTCCAGCGAAGCTGCTTGGCTAAAGCCGTCTGTGATGAAGGTAGTTGGGTCGGTGGCGATTGTGGTACGGCTCTAATTGACTTTGGCATGTTGCGTCATTGCGCCTCTTGACTGATCAATCAACCTCGTATGACTGGCTTGACATAAATACACCTTTATATGTGCAGATCAAGGTCCCTCAGGTATTGTGCTTACTCGCACGACTTCACACCAAGAAGCAGAAGAGCAGTGACTACAAAGTCACATGTACATGTGCACAGAAGAAGTCCTTCTGGGACTCCTCGACCATACACCGAATCCAGCGACCTGCTTCACGAAGCGCCAAGTCGAATGCCTCGACGCGTATGGCGTTAACAGCGCATGCTCGATGCGGGCGATGCGGGCAGATTGATGCGCAGAGGCTGCAAGACCAAAAGTAGCCCGTACTGTGATTTGTGGGGTACGTGTGATGCGGGGCGATAAAGCGTCATTAAGAAGTGCGGGGCAGGAGTATATGCAATGTCAGAAGGGGTGGGGCAGACTCCGGACGAACACCGCATCCTCTGGTCGCAGCTCGTGCTTGAACTGCTCAAAGACCTGCCGCGCTTCAGGAAAGGTCTGCTCGACAATCTTCGCATGCTCAACGCTTTGAGGTTGGATGTCAGAGATGAATAGCTTGGAACAAATAGTCAATCATTGCATTGATTATAAACAGGATGTCATGCCAAAAGGCCATCGCAAAAGCATCAGGGCTCATGCTGATGTTGTTCGTGTCTGCTTTGATCAAAATCTTCGTTTCAGGATTGATTCGGGACCGAATGTGAATGCCCATAAATAATTCATGACATTGGGTCACTATGATTCCACAGTCCGTCTCGCAGAATCAGAGAGAAGATGAGGAAAGTGAGTTGGAAGTCGCAATGAGATATTATGTTTCACATGCTACATCGACTATTTTCTCACCTCTTTGATGTTTTTAATTGACGTGTCTCATCGCAACTGTCCAGGTGAAGTGAAAGAAGGCCTAACCTGATCCGAGAACATAGTCAGATTGCAGGGAAAAAAAGGGCAGTTTTTCTGCCGGACAGGTGCTACCAGGGTTCGAACCTGGGTTCCGGGAAGTCACAGGTTGCTTACATAAGCAGAACCAAAGCTTTTCAAAATCCCGAGTGATAACCACTACACTATAGCACCCTGACCGGGCGAGCGAGCTGATTATATAGCAAAAAGAACGAAGGAAAACGGATGGGAGGGAAGGGAGGAATGAAGATTAGACGGTTGAGGAGGAGGATGTGCCAGTGGCGGGTCGCCGTCAACGATCGGGTTTACTTACGTGACATCCCCCATTCGGCGCTGGAATACGATATTGGCATACACCTCGGGTGGTGGCCGGGCCGTCTAAGGAGCTCGACGATGAAGATCCATCCAGTACTCTCATCTATGTAATTTTTCAATGGCAGTTTTGCAGCCGAATATCCAGATTCGGGAAAGGACTATATGATGTTCAATGCTAACTTCGTTCAGATCCACTACAGTGCGGAAAAAGCCTACGACGCCAGACCCTACTAAACAGCGCACTTACTTCTGGCGATACAAATACCTTTTTATTGCTTCTTTGCCAGTTTACAGAGACCTCACGAAGCTTAGTATACACGCTATACACTCCACCGTATCTTCAACATGTGCTATGAATGCTTACTGCTTGCGAGGGCCGAGCTTGGCCAATCTGGCTTTCGTGGTCTCCAGCAGGTAGTTCTACCAGGCAATCAGTATCAACAATACCCTCTTCAATCTAAACACTCACCTCATCGAAAGTCGCCTTGAAGCTCGGCCTAGCACTGACCGCCGCGAAATAATCCTGGATGCGCTTGAACCGCGAGCCCTCAAAGACCTCCTGCCACACCTTGCGCCCCTCTCCCTCTTTGAACAACCCCAGGTCCTCGCGCGTCAGCAGCTCGATACGTCCAAGGAACGGAGCGAGCGCAACGTCCGCGACCGTGAACTCGTCGCCAACGGCGAAAGTGCCCTTGTCGAGCTGGCCCTGCAGCGCCTCGAAGCCCGCAAGCAGCGGCTCGGCGGGCTCCCCGCGCATGCTGAATGCGAAGAACGGTGTGATCACCTTGTTGGTCACGAAGTCGATGAAGAAGCGGGCCTGCGCGCGCTTGACGGGGTCTTTAGGCAGGAGCGTCGAGTTAGGGTAGAGATCGGCGACGAATTCGACGAGGACGAGGGACTCGGCGAGCTTGGTCGATTCAGGGGACGGCTGGTCGGGTGACACCTCTGGACCACCGTAGGCAATCGCGGGAACCTATTCGCAACGAGCGCTCGTTAGTACTTTGTCGATAGGAGAGATTGGTGGAAACGCACCTTGCTAGCCGGGTTCACCTTCGGGGCATACCACTCCGGCTTGTCCTGCAAGTTGATCTGATATTTGGTCGGCTTCACGCCGGCCTCTTCAAAGGCGATCTCAACCTGGAGAGATATGAGTTACGGTACGCCAACAACTCGTTCTCGACAGGGTACTGACGCGTTGAGCGTATGGGCAGACCTATATCGCCATATCAGCATGACGTCATCTGCATAGTCTCAGCGCTTGGATGAGGCGCGTACCTTCGCGGTGTACAAGGTAAGATTCTGGACGGCAGTCATTGTAGATATGGGAGTTTCGACCTATGGGAAAGCGTAGAGGGGTGTCAATGGCGCCTTATATATACGCAAGTGCAGAGGTTGAGACTGCAGATTTGGGTTCCGCGACTTGTCATCATTCAGATAGAAGGTTGCGGAATCGCTTACTCAGACCCATCGTTGAATCCATCACAAATCAAGACAGAACGTCTCACATCTCACAGATAATCTTGATAATAGGAATGACAAAACCAAACGTAAGCTGAGGGCAATGTTGTCGATGATTGTCGGATATCCCAAGCCCATACCTGTACGGCCCACCTTCAAGATATTGCTACTCATGTGATGGGACATGTAGCGCACTTGTTCTGGTGTTTCGACCCCAACGTAGCATTCCTGGTTTTCGCAATGCTCAAGGAGGTATTTCTGCCAGCAGATCAGTCATCAACACCCTCTTCAATCATCAAAGCACTTACCGCATCAAAGCACGCCTTGAAGCTCGGTCGGGAGGTGACAGCCTCGAAGTAATTCTGCACGCGCTTGAACTGCGGGCCTCTGAAGACTTCCTGCCACACCCTGCGCCCCTCACCCTCCTTGAACAAGCCCTCGTCCTCGCGCGTGAACAGCTCGATGCGGCCAAGAACCGGCGCAAGCGCGATGTCCGCAGTCGTGAAGTCATCGCCGATGGCAAAGGTACCTCTGTCAAGCCGGCCTTGCAAGGCCTCGAACCCTGCGATTACCGGCTCGGCGGGCTGCCCGCGCATACTGAACGCGAAGAACGGCGAGACCACTTTGTTGCCTACGAAGTCGATGAAGAAGCGTGCCTGTGCGCGCCTGACAGGGTCGCGGCAGGAGCGTCGAGTTCAGGTAGAGGTCGGCGACGAACTCGACGAGGAAGAGGGATTCGGTGAGCTTGATCGATTCGGGGGAGGGCAGGTCCGGCGGGGTCACTGGGCCACTGTAGGCGATCGCGGGTACCTATGCATGAAGTGGACTTGTAAGTTCTAATCGACGAGAGGGTATAACAATGGAGAGACGCCTTGCTAACCGGATTCACTTTCGGAGCATACCACTCGGGCTTGTTGTGTAAGTCGATCTGATACTTGGTCGGCTGTACGCCAGCCTCCGCGAGGGCCATTTCAACCTGCATAACGAAAAGTTACGGTGTAACAGTAATTCAGTCTCGACAGGGTGCTCACGCATTGAGCAAACGGGCAGGACTGTATCGCTATGTTAGCATGGCGCCGTCTGAGGCCTCGAACGTGGCTTGGAAAGGACGCATACCTTCGCAGTGTAGAAAACGAAATTTTTGACGGCGGCCATTGCAGATGTGGGAGTTTGAAGTGAAGTGAACGCACAGAGGCACGCTAATAGCGCATTATATGTACGTACTTTAAGGTACCTGCAACCCTGTCATCACGAACATGACACGCAGTCGCCGAATGCGCTGATTCAGGTCGTTGGAAAGACCGAACATCTCACAGATATTCTGAGAATAGATTCAAACAGAATAGCATAGGTTCAAGCAAGGTGCAGGACAATATTTTGCCGACGACTGTCATAAAGCCAGGCGTTGGTATATAAGATGCGCACCCTGACTGAGCAATTAGATGTCCGATCGGGATCCCGGCTGTGAATGAATAATGACCACTGGCGAGGGCTCGGCAGCGAGCGCCTCTAAACTTCGGAGTGGTGCGCATAAAAACAACACACGAAAAGAAAGTAGGTTGTCCAGTTGTGCCCAGTGACTTGGGTAGACGCTTACCTTGAAAATGAAATATGCGATTCCAGGAATCTGTGAGCCAACTCAATCAAAGCCTGTCATGCCTCTGCAAAGGATGCCCACCGGGATAAAACACATCCCCTTCTTCCTTAGTCTTGTGATTCTGAATCAACAGAGTACTTGGATACCTCGGCATCGACGAATCTGCCATGTCCAAGTCAGGTTCAGTGAATCTAAGATAATATTATGTTCAGCATGGACACGTACGCTTTGAACTCGGGATCGTGCTCAAATTTGTACTCTTCCTCGTTGGGCTGCAGCTCATACTTGATCCATTCTTTGGACTTCGTCGCTAACCAAGCGGGGTTGTAAAAGCACAGTGGGAGCCCCTTCGGCGCAGATGTCTCCGCTCGCCGCTCGTTTTTCGGCACCTTCCTGAAGTGGGGCTGCGCCCCTCGTCTATCCTGCTGTACTCCATTATCGGCGGAACGACTATAGTTGTATATCTTGTCAAAGTATGAGAGCCATTGTCTCAACTCAGGAGCGCGCCAAATCGGTGTTCTGATGTGGTAGACTGGTCTATAGCCCTCTACATCGGACTCGTCGCTGGACATCGCAGCGGGGCCGAGCTTCTCAAGCATGTGGAGATGCGGCTTGAGAGCCCCATGTTGTTTCGCCATCTCCCGCCTGCGCTGATATAACTGCGTCGTGCCACGTTAGCCCAAAATGGTTGACGCGACAACAAGGCAATCAATCTCACCTTTGACTTTCGTTCACCGCGCCTGTTTATTGATTTTTGCCGGCGCCGTTCCACAGATGGCTTCTGAGCCAAATCGTACACTCGTTTGAGCGACTTGAGATGGGTGGCGAATGCCTTCTCAACAATCATGCGGACTTCGAGACAATCCTCATAGCCCTCGTGGTGCTTGATGAAATCGGAAGCGAAGATGCGTTTGGCAGAGGTGTTCCAAGAACAGCCAGGGGTACTTTTGATGCTGATGCGAAGATTGTGCGCCTTGCAAGCAACTGCCGCTCTATCTGACTGCTCCCACTTGTCATTGAACTCCGCAATCTCGTCTGCGCTGACAGAACATGTGAGAGGTGATTCTCCATTCAGCAGGCGATCGAGATGGTCCCGGATTAATTTCTATCATAAAAGAATCAGAGCACGATTCATAGCAGGAACAATTGCTCACGTTAAATTGATTTGCGTCCTCTCCCCGTCTCCGGGGACTACCATGACGCCGTTTGTTCTTCCGAGTGCTGCCCAATTTTCGACCATGACTCAACTCGCCGTGAGTCTCTAGTTGGTCGCTGACCTTATTCAAGGCGCTCGAAAGCTAGAGGTTGGAGGTGATGAGTCCTGGCTCGAGTCAATTGCTTGAGTCAATTACCTTATCTATCTTTCTACCAATTACTTTATAGCCGTCACCTTCGTCGTCACCTTCGGAGCCTTCATCATAGCCACCATCACTGAGCGCCGCGTCACGGAGCAGACCTTCGACAGCTGCATCATCATCATCATCCGATTCATCTTGTGATCTGAAACCTTGGCCTGCCCGGATATCAGTTCCTCTGCCGTCATCAGGGACCAGAGAGCGATCCTCATGTGGATTGACATAGAGCATCTACATAATATCAGTGTGCAGATTCATGAGTACCAGCCATTTGCGGAGAGGAAGGTGATCAAACCTCAGTGTCTGTTGAAGAACGTCCGGCGTCCATCGAAGGGGCCGCACTACGCGTTTGGTCTTCGCTAATAACTGGATTCCGTGTATGGACGGGTAAAGCTGGCTGAACTCCCTCTATATGACCTCCAGTCACTATTCAATCCTCAGTGTCATTATACGAGCACCAGCCGCCATGTTCTGGCAAGAAAATTTGGATTTCGGGAGAGCCTGATCGCTCCTCGGCATCTGCACTATCACGTCCAGGCCGCGCGCTCGGACCAGCCTGACGAGATATTTGGTGATAGTCCACTCGGAGCTACGAGAGGCCAGAACAAGCGAGCTTACCGCAGGTAGTTCCTCAAGATCCTCTCGCTTAAAAACAAAGTGCTGATGGTTGACGCTTCGCGGCGTGCTGTCGAAGTCTTGTCGATATGATCAGGAATGATCAGGATAGCACAAAGAAGGCTGCCCACCTTGTATTTCGTCTGTAAAGGGGATATTTCTCGAAGAATCGGCAGTCAAGAGATGGGATGGTTCCGGCGCACGGGTGATCCTGCTGTCGCTTGGCCGTTGCTGCTCCCGCTGCAGAGGGTTTGTTCGGGCGGATCTCGCTCTTTCATTCGACGCAGGCGTCGCACGCGATCCTCCTGCAATGTGCATTTGTTACGGACTATGATCAAGGAGTAGAGTACATACCGGCTCTAGGGAAAAGATTATAGATGGCCGATTGCCGCGATGCTCGACGCTCTCGAGCGCTTTGACGATGAGGTCCCATACTGAGTGCGATGATAGGAATGGACAAAAAGGAGAAACAAAGGACAACTGGAGGGCTGCTTTATGCTTTGATCAAGCCTCGAGGAATATTGTCACATGTCGAGTATTGCAGGCCGCCATGCGGGATCGAATCAGACACGTTCCTGCAGCAAGGCTGCCGTATTCCGTGCTCAGCGTTCTGAGCCCGCCCTGACCTTGACAGTAATAGAAAGCATGCATCTGCGGGGCGGACTGAGTAGGCCTAAGATCATGGTTCATTCGTGCCGACACGGTCAGAACGAGAAGACGAGGAGGAAGCCAGATAAGGAAGCTTGAATGCCAACTCGAGGCGATGGACATGCTGATATCACATGACCAGGAGGAGTGGGTGTCTGTAGGTCCAGTTTCCAAGAAGTCTGTGCGCGTACAGAAGGATCGGCGATCCTCGCATTTCGTCGCGTGGTCAACGACCAAGCCACCGGTGTCAATTCCTACTCCGCATCATCGCGAATCAGCCTTTTCAGTTCTAGACACTCTACGTGCTGTATTCACGTCGTTCAAATAGACGGAGGAATGCGGTAGAAACGGACAATGGAACGCTGAAAGCGGTTCACAATGAGCTAAACTACGGCATGCAACCAAAGCGAAAATAACGCACTATTCGTCCTGGAAGCCTTGCCAATTGTGCTGATCATGGCTCTTCGCCTCTTCGCTGTCCACAAAGAGGCAATGACCGTTCTGACCAATGAGAATATTATGAGCCCCCGTTCCGCGACGCTGCCACCGATCGCAAGTTGGTGCTACTAGGGTGGTAGATCATCGAACGCACTACCATTGAGTGAATACATCAACGAAGATGAACTACGACAGACAAACCTTCCGACACCACACACGGCTTGTATCAGTGGTGTAAGAACCAGAGAGCTCCCGCCCAAGCAACAGGGAGTGCCTCGCGATGATGGAACGACAGCGTCGTAGTGCCTGCATGCGACCGATTCCTCATATTACGTTGTGTGTGTTAAGCGCTTGCTAGTAGCCCGAATCCTGATACCCAAAGCGCTTTGCCCGATGACGACTGGATCTCGCCTGTTAAGTATTTTGATATATCAAGTACATGGATCAGAAATTATTTGAAGACCTGAATTACTGGCACGCGAGGCCACGATGAGACACGCATATATCCAGAAAATGCAGAACATACATCCAACAAGCTCTGACGTTGGGCCGCTACGGTGAACGGTCGTGATCGACGCCAGACAATCTGGGAGACATGGCAGTGTAGTGGAAGCCTCACCGACGCAGAGATGGAAATGAATAGTAGAGATTCGGAGATTTGGGGATAATGATCCTAGCTTGAGGGTCAAGATGGGCAAGTGCAAGAGGAGACCAGCAGAAAACGTTACGCCGAGGCAACCGCATACGTTCACGTGATCGCAAATGTAATGGGCGCATATAGGTCCAAATTTCTAGAAGCCCCGGTAAGTACAGGCTCGGAGGACCCGCTCAACTCGCGTACAGGC
Source organism: Hericium coralloides (assembly GCA_003675405.1). Classification (NCBI taxonomy): domain Eukaryota; kingdom Fungi; phylum Basidiomycota; class Agaricomycetes; order Russulales; family Hericiaceae; genus Hericium; species Hericium coralloides. The sequence goes on along the minus strand of QUOP01000239.1, from coordinate 32,804 downwards.
ACGTAAAACGCAACCAGTTTGTATACAGCCGAAACACGGCTATCATAAATAAAATAAATACAAAGGAAAGACTACAAAAACAGCAGATGAACGAGCGTGTGTGTTATGTACGTTCTGGGTCGGCTAGAGGCTACAGCAGATGATCATCAGCATCATGAATCCCATTACGAATAGTGCTACAGAGATGTGTCGGAGATCGACATAAAATGCGTAAGCAGACGTGAAGTCTAAAAGCGAAGGAGCGTGGGTGTGGAAAGAAGACGAAGAATAGATGTGTGGTACAGTAGATACCGGGGCAAGTTATATGCTGCTAGAGACTTGAGAATATGAGCAGAGAAGACTTGTAGGTAGATTAGGTACGAGGCAGCCAGTGCGGGAATAAGTTATCGCACGCGTGCCCTACTGGCGCATGAAGATCTCGATGGGGATGGGCTTGCGGCGGAGTCCACTGCTGGTGCTGGAGGCGGCGCTGGTCTCGCTGGCGGTGCTATCCATGGAGCGGCGGGGCGCGACCTTCCTCGCGGGTGCCGGGGCATCCTCCGAAGGCCTACTCTTGCGTGCGCGGCGAATGCCCGAGAGCCCGAACTTGAGCAGGCGCGAGGATGCCGAGGCAGGTGCGCGATCCGCGGCAAGCGAGGAGAGCGTGGAGGACGACCAGCGCGAGCGCAGGACGGGCTCGACGTCGTCATCGTCGTCTTCCCATGCGGACACACCCGAGTCGGCGGCGGAGACCTCAGAGTCGCAGGACGAGCGCGGGGACGGCTCGGGGGTCGCGAGGACGGGCAACGGCTGCTCGACGGGCGACGGGAACGCGGTGGAGGGCGTCTCGGGACACGCGGCGGGCTGAGGGGCTGAGAGCGAAGGTGAGGCCGGGCTGTGGAACTCCCACGCGGCGATGTCGTCAAGGATATCTGCGATGTCTGCAGGCACGGGGACCGAGGGCGGAGACGGGCGGCGCGGGGGCACGGTGATGGTGAGCGGCTTTTTCGGCGGGGCGAGGGCGTGGAGGGCACAGGGGAGGTGACGTGACCGAGGTGCGGTGCGCGGGTAAGGGACGGGCGGAGGCGGGTAGGCGGATGTAATGCGCACGACGGGGAAGGTTGGGTCAAGCTGAGTGCTGGGGCAGGGCGAGCGTGGGGAGGAGGGAAGGGGAGGCAGCGGCTTGACATGCCGACGGCCCATGCTGGCGCGAGGGGGAGGCGGAAGGGAATCCGGGCGTGCGGCGGACGCATGCGGCGTCGACGGCGTGCGGGGCACGTTGACGGCGAAGAGGGAGGAGAACTGGCGGGTGTACCATTCGGCGTCGTCTTCGCTTTCGTCGGCAGGGGACTCTGGCTCTGGCTCTGGCTCAGAATCGTGCTCGCAGGTGTCGATGGTGAACTCGAACGAATGGATCGGGCTACTAAATGGGGAATGCAACTCCGGCGTAGATTTGCAGATGGCGAGTGGCGAATGGTGAGGCGTGGGCTTGACAGGGCGGTATGTGACGTGTGCTCATCATCGGAGGTGGTGGAGTAGATGGGGCGCTGCCAGAGGAGCTGGTCGCGTTGCTAGCCATGGAAGGCGTGGGCGATGCAGCAGGACACGACTGTCGCTAAATGTCATGTCAAAGCCTGAGAGGGAGACAATGCTCGCGGGGCGGGTTGGCCGCGGGCTAATGACCTGGGACGCGAAGGTGACGGGAGACTCGACCTCAACAAAATCCTCCTCCTCCGGAGTCGGAGGTGCCGGCCGGGGGTTGAGAAAGGTGGTATCTGCAGGCAGGACGGAGAACTCTGCTACGCCGTAGCGGGAGAGGCGCTTGGTGCTTCGGACGCGTGGGCTCGGCGGGATGAAGGACGAGGAGGCCATGTCAGCCTCTTCCTCCTCTTCAGACAGGCGTGGAAGGACATGAATGGGGCGTGATTTAGTGTTCGCGGCAAACTTGGCACGAGGGGGTGATGTGGTGCCAGCACGGCTGCGCACAGCAGGCTGGCGCCGGAGGCCAAACGAGGGCAAGAAACTATGTTGCGACATGATCACTGAGGTGAAAGAGGTGAGTATACGCGTCAACGATGGCAATTAGATAGAACACACGAGAGCTCGTCAGGTCAATTCAGTTCGTGACAGATGCGTACAAGTGTTGATGAGGGTGCTTGGAGGAGGGTGAGTGGATGACTGAGTACAGGGTGGAGGAAATCTATGAGAAACCGAGAAGAAGCCGCCGAGGGACGAATTGGAGAGAGATGGTGGTTGTGGGTTGAGGTATTAGTATGCATCTCGAGACGATAGCCGACCTATTGTGGCAGGCAGGCATTGTTGTTGCCGATGCCATTGTTCAAGTTGTGTCAACGCTGATTGCTGGCCGGACAATACGTTTCGTCAACAACACAGCTCCTTCCTTTTTAGGACACAATCGGACCTTGAATCTGCTTCCGCGCTATTGTTCTCTGCTCTATGCTCCGTCATACCATTCTCCTCCCATGTCTTGCCAGCAAACAATACCAGATCTCTTCTCCAAACCTTGTTGCTATGGGCGTTGTCTAGGACATTCGAATACGCTGTCATCGTCTATCATTGGCAACATCGGCGCCTGGCTCGCTCTTCGATGCGTCGGGCCATGCATAAAATCCCATTGTTCCTCATGTGCGACTTTGCCTCGCAAACTTGGCTCGGTGCTCAAGGCTTCAAAACCCCTGACGCCTTGTTGTGGGATGGTTTCTCGCGTTTCGGCAGAGTTCAATCAGCAGTCGGACAACCTTGTATGGTCTTGCCTTGTCCGAGCCTTTTCTAGCACTCGGCACCGCATCGCTACGGGCCATAGCGATGGTCAGTCAACAAGATTTGGGTACGCATCTCCGTTCTTGTTCTCCGGAGCACAGCATCTCTCCCTCCTCACCGAGCGACTCCCTCGCAACTTTTGTATAACACAGCCACCCATGCCAGGCCTCATGCCGAAGCGATACACGTCGCTCTGCGATCTGCGTCTCTGGCGTACGTCCGTGCCAGCTTTTGCGACCATCATCGATCATCCTTTTCTGTAATCGGCTGCGCACGGGATTCTATGGTTGGGAATTTGACGGCCCAGCTACGTACGTTCTCCCACATACGAAGCTGCCCGATACTAAGATTTAGAACAACGATGTCAGCTCTTGTTCCATCGACATACCATCAACACTTGACAAGGCTTATTTTATCCGGCTATATGCGCCTGCTTTTATTGGGACCTCCGTGTCCTAATTGCTTGATTGACTCTCCGGACTACAGTCACCCGCACGTCTAGATCAGCGCACTTGACTGTTTTGACTCATTTGTCATCTGCTTGGCTCCTGGATGATTCTGAAGCTCCAGGGATCTATGGCAACCGAGCCCACACACGAGAAACGCTGTCTGCAAATAACTCGATGGTTGGATACTGAGCCCTTTGCGCCGGTTGTGCGCAGCACATGATCATCATCACGTATCTTCGTTTCCATGGCCCACGTTACGAATGCAAGAGCAGATAATCTGCATGGCTGGGCCGATGACCATGCAGTGCGCATACACCATCTCAATCTTGAAGGCCGTGAAATAATTTCTGATTCCGGATGTACACAGGTGATCCCAAGGTGACGAGCAAGGTGTTGATACAAACTGCGATAAACTATGTCAGAAGCTTATGGATGAGTATCGCGTGGCGATGGCGCATATAACCGGGAACAACGACTCCATGTATGCGCCTTCAATCAATCCGATTGACCATGGATATATGCGCGTATTTACAGCGAAAATGACTCTATACCTTATATTCTTTATCTAAATCACTACTTCCATCTTCATATGCTTTGAATTAAGCTGTCGCGGATTACACGTCGATCGCAGCAACATGCTTTTCGTCGGGAATTTGGACCCACATGAGCCCATTATGTACTTCATGAGCGTGTGAACGTATGCTGAGCGCCTCCTTGAGCGCTTCTTCGGATTACTTACCGTCATGCAGAAAGTCCTCTCTATAACCTTCATTTCGTTGAATCCGTAAGTGGATGAACCATAGCGGCACCGTCAACACCCATAAGATGACTCCAATAGGATGTGCGGTCCTTGAGTACCCTTTTCGCAGCTGGAAGACGCATGCAATCGTCTTCTGGTGCTCTGGGGGTTAGCACTGCCATCGGCGCTCTTACCTCCAACTCGAACAGTGTACAAGTTGAAGCGACGATTTGGCAAGGTGAGTTGGACCCTTTTGCGATTCTTCGACTTAGTGAATCTTAGATAACTGATATTTGACATGCAGGAGCTGACTTGGTCATGACGGCCTCGGTGATGACACGATAATTGGGGATAGTCGAGTAAAGATCCAGTGATCTCATTGGGTGAGTAGGAACATGTCTTTAACTCTCCTCTGAAGTCCAGAATCACGATATATGCGCAGGTCCGATTGAGAGCTACTACTCCACACAGTACGCAAGCTTCAAACGGATTGCACCATGGAATTTGAACAGTACGTCGAATCGCCTATCCGAAGATATGTCGTCTAACCATCTGGTCATATGCTACCTATGCCCAGAATGAGTCCGCCGAACGTCGACCATGCGAGACGACTGCGAAGCCATTTGACGTCAAGGGTACATCACGCTCCCTTTACACCGCGGAATGTACGCTCCAGGATGGTGATCAATCTGCAAGTTATGCCCTAGAACATTCCATGTCCCCAGAAAACGAACTAGCACCAATCACGCGTCTACCCCCCGAGGTCCTTATCCAAGTCTTTTTAGCCCTCCGCGACAGACCACGCTCGCACTGGGAAACCGTCGCCAATCTCATCAAAAATCGTCCCCGCACATTACGGCTTGGCTGGATCCTCGTTTCGCACGTCTGTCGACGCTAGCGCAGCATAGCCGTTCGATGTCCTTTGCTGTGGACCAAAGTTACTTTCAGCCCTGGTCTGCGATGGGCTCGATGCATGCTCACGCGTACGCAGGAGTCGACCTTCTCCGTCCACACGCCTTTGAATTTATTCCTATCTGCGGCGGCGTGTGCACGGACTATCAATAAATACCTGGAACGCCCACATTTGCTCGACCTGTCTGCCTCCTGGACCACAATGCCGTCTCTCTTGGAATATCTGGTCGGACCCGCCGTCTCCCTGCGTACACTGGCTCTGAGCGTAGATGACGGTTCGTTTCCGTGGGCAGCAGTTCTGGTCGCCGTCCCGCGAATATCTTTGGCGACCGTATCCCAGAGCTACGGCATCTTGCATTGCGGCATGTATCAGTTTCGTGGTCGCCTATCCTTTTCAATGGTCTCCGCACCCTGTCTATGGGGTATCCGAAGATGTACGATAATCACAGACCACCTGACTACGTGTCATTTCTGCGTTTACTCGAGGGCATGCCGAAGTTACGGAGCCTCAGCTTGCTCAACTGCCTTCCTGACGTCCCCAACGAAGCTCTTTACATGGAGCTCCAGATATGCAGTGTTTCTCTCCCTAGCCTGGCAGAACTGCATTTAGATGACGATGTTCGGAGAATAATGCCTCTGATGCATGCTATCAAGTTACCTTCGAGCGGAAATGCAATCAGCCTCAAGTCCCGTACTTGGGACCCTGGTGCAGAAATATTTCCGGATGTTTTCCGCGCCCTTGCCTGTCACTTGGTGTCTGTGGGAGAGTTTCCCATTCCCTTCTGCAACGTCACAATCTCAGCCGGGGATCTCAACGATGCTATTCGCATTACAGGAACAGTCAAGTGTGAAGATGAAAGCGAACATAGGGTGAAGTTTGACTTCACCACGTATCCGACTTTGTTCTAAGATATCTTGCATTCATTCTTCTCCGCTGTAGATCCGAGAGCTCTAGGGATGATGGAGCTGGTTGCGGGGTCGTTCGACATGCTCTGGCCATCTGAAAGCCATTGGCCCCTCGGTTATTCTTCCCCGCTACCTGCGTTAATAACCAAGTCTTTGTGCATCGATGGTGAAGGGGCGAGACGTGTCTTCACTTTCTCGGCTTGCGGCAATTCCGACAGCGTGCCCCTTCCCGATTTGAAAATGCTGAAAATCAGGGATAGGAGTGGGTGGCTTGAACAGGAGGTCGAGGAACTGTTGGTCGAAGTTCTGCATGCACGCAACAATCGCGGAGCACAGCTAAGATCAGTGTTCAGCACATACCGTTGGCGACAAGTGGCTACGTGATCTGCAGGACACCGTACCAAACATCTTGGTACTGAATCCGGTTTGAAAGCTGGTCAGTGATCTGTGAGCTCGTTCGTTGACTACCTAAAAGACGAATCATCAGACTTGACGTGCCGCTGTCCGCTAAGTACATCCGGATGTCGGGCTACTGTAACATTTACTGAAGGACTTGGAGGCATCGGTATACAGTATGCGAGTGGGCTTGCTACGACGTGACAGGGAGGGCAAGAAATGAAAGGTTAGACTACATTGAAAATGGAAAGGCGATCCTCAACATCCGTGCAGCTTGACTCAATGACTGGCCTTGGATACGTTGCTGGCCTGAAGAGCACGATGAGTGCGCAAGTCTGACTACGGGCCACGGCCCGCGGCAGGGCCGAGGAGAGCCGATGCGGATTCAGTTTGAAACCATCTGTCACTCCAACTTCCTCTACAGATCTGACAGATTGACGTTGAGAAGACAAGAACAGACATTATCCGGAGTCACACATGTCTACGACATTGGCAGAACGCAGCCTTATCTGAGCTTGACAATGCCCATCCCCATCGGCAAATACCACGCACACTGCACTGGTGGGCCGGCGCGTACGACGCGTGCACCACTCAGAGGAGACGAGGGATCTTCTCCCGGTGATCTGGTCGAAAGCTGGGGTCATATATGCGTATGGGACGATAGTTGTGTCGGAGACGATGTCGCTAGAAGGTACGCTTGACCGTTATCATCTGTTGTCTTGACTGAGAGGTTCGCTTTTGCAGATGGAGACAGGAGAGCGATGATGCTTGCGACGACGCACTCCGCACTCTCTTTCCGAAATCCTCTTCTAGCACCGGAGTTGACCTCCTGTCAGCGCTAGAGGACTACAAACTTCATAGTCTAGGCGTGGATGATCCTGCCACTTCGTTTCTGAACCGCCTTAGTGAGCCTCCTCCGGACGAATTCCGCATTTCAGAGCACGAATACCGCATTGCGAGCGAGTTCTTCCTCGATCACGCCGTTCAAATCGTGCAGGCTCTGCTCTACTACAGTTTAGCGGGCGGGTTTGCGAGGTGAGAAATGTCGGCGGTGTCCAGTCTCCCGCATCCTGACATATCCGATTCAGCGCTCGCATAGTGAAGACGCTTCATGCTGTTTCATACCTTGTTCCTCATGGCCAAACCAAGGGACAGCATCCACGCAAGACAAAGACCACTCTAGAGACGACGATAGAACATTCATGTCGCTGATGGAGACATTCCAATTTATTCTTGATATCATGAGCTGCATGCTTCCAACGTAGGTGCCACAAGCGATTAAAGCTAATGAGCAGCGGATGGCGGGCACGTCCCATGTTCTGCTGGTGGGAAGGCTGGAAAGCGGCTGTCCGCGTGCGCATGCTACATGGCGTCGCGCGGCGGAGGGCGCAAATTCGTTTCGAAAAGAATGGGGCGGAGCCTATGGATTTTATACCCATTAATCAGGAAGATATGAGTGCAACGTTTGTGACCGTTTTCTATATAGGCAGACTCAATCTTACGACATCTTTCTTTCCAGACTGGCTTCGTTTTCCACCATCCCTCTATGGTGTCTCAGCCGCTTTCATCTTCCTCCCACTCCAATGCAAGCCAGCGCCTATCTCGCGCTCTGGCGGCACATCGGCTTCTACCTCGGCGTCTCGCCCGCCATCCTCAGGCAGTACTTCTGCGCGCCGTCCTCAGCCGACAAGTTTCTCGCATCTACTGCCATCCACTTGTTCTCCGTCTCGCCTTCGGAAACAGCGCTCACGCCGCCGACGCTGCCCATCCTGCGCGCCACGTCCAATCGGCCGCCCCTTCGCACGACGTTTGCGTACAATTGCGCGCTAGCGTCGTTCCTTCTGGGTCCAGAACTGTCATTCCATCTAGGCATTCCACGAACAGACCTTGTCAGCTACGTCAAATTGCAGCTTGTGCTGATCGGCCAGCGGATACCCGTGTACTTCGCGCGATACTATCCGCGGAAGGGATGGGTTGAGAAGAGGCGGGTTATGGTGAAAGAGGGTCTTGTGAGGGTCACAAGGTGGAATATGGGTATGAGGCGGACGACGTTCCGGCCGCGAACGGAGTCTTCGGTTGGACGTGGGGGTGAGAGGCAGCGTGGCGGGAATATCGGCGATGGTGTTGAAGAGGCGGAGAAGGTACTACCAGATCCCGAAGGGGGTACTATCCTCATGCTAGCTGTAAAGGAGGTATGGGTGGAGATGGTTGTTGTCTTGGTCGGGCTCACGGTCGGAGCGTGCTTGACCTGCTGGTATGGTTCACGGTTCATTTTTTCTCTCCTGTGACCCATAGTCCCGGACAAAGTGCGACTGCATGGTAGATGTGTATAAAGACTTGAAATCCTGTTGTAAACCTAGCTGATTGTAGGAATGAGGATGCATGCGAGTGGCCATTCATTCTTGCTCGTCGCGCGAACGCGGACCGTGGACGCCTCGCTGCAGCACCTGACTTCGTTTTGCCATCACCTGATCGTGACGCTGCATCGTCGTTTCAATTTCGAGCTCAAGCTCTCCTTCCTGACCCGACTTCTTCCTCATGCGCCTCATGATGAACTCCGAGCGGCCATTTCGGCGACATACGGCGATGTTCCTGACTCATACCAGCTGAAAGCTCCATCTTGCTGTGCTTCTTTCAAATTTCTCGTATGTTTCCAAGTGCCGAATGGTTATCGCACGCATCGGAGACTATGTGAGATCAGGACTTAGCAATGGAAACCAACGTCTTGCGAAGTAGACGCGTCGGGGCCGCGCTGCGATGCCGCAGAAGCTAGGGTGTCGGTAGAATGACAAGGTAAAATTACCTTAGTCAAAATTACTCGGTAAATTACATGAAAATTACAGTCATTTCTGCTAAGGCCAAGATACTGGATGTCAAAATGAGTAAATCCCACATATTCTTTGCGTAAGTAGTATGACTGCCTGTACCATATATCACCTCTGTAATAAGTAGCCGCAAGATTTGAGAGTCAATACAGTACTTATGAGGTTGTGGCGTAGCTGTAATGGGTCTGGCTACATGGCACGCGGCGGAACATGTCTCAGCGGTGTCCCAACTCTGCACTCGGTGCTCATACACATTCTCTGTCCCAGAAATTGCCCAGAACATACATCCATTTATCTCAGAATACTTCTCATTCCATAAGCATGGACCTCATCCAACGGCTGCATATGTACCTGGCATTGCTGTCCGAGACACTCCCCAAGCCGTCCACGCCATCGGTAGACTTGCGTGGATCTTCGTATGACCCAGAATGGGCCCAGCAAGAGGGAATCGAATGGGCTATCAACCCGGGAGCTAGAAGTTCGCCTCGGCTCCAGGACAAATAATAGGGATACTTTCACAATCACGGAACGGGGCCCAGGGATCGAGGCGCTTGCACAGGTACTCGAGGGATACCGCAAACCAAGTCACTGTGGCAAAGCGAGAGGATTGAGGTCCCCGAAGATCTTTCTTTTGACTCTCATTGGGACGAGTAATTTACCCCTTTACCCATCATTACCCATAATCACCCGTAAATTTACGCTATTATCGATTGGGCTATTTTACCGTAAATACCATGCGTAAAAATGGCATCCTTCGTGGCCCATGGGTAAATTACCAGTAAAATCCGACTTGGCTCCATTCTACCGACACCCTAGTGCCAGAAGCCGCTTTTCGAAATTCTCATTGCGTCTGGATGATGCTAATTTGATGCTAATCGCGAAGTAGGCAAATCGACAAAGGCCGTCTAGTGTAACCCATTGCCCAAGATACGTTCTTTCTCGATCATTATGAGTACCAGCCCTGGAGAGAAAGAGCCGAACGCATTGGAGGTGCTGCATCCAGCTGCGGCCATCATTGTGCCCGATCGCGAGGTGCAAGACTCGGACGTCAATGGGCAGTCACCGGGCTGGCGTTCCTTCCTGGCACCTGGCAAGGCGCGTTACGATCCTCAAAGACCACCCAAGTTCAGCCTTCTGTTGAATGCACTATTTTCTGTGACATGTACATTCTGTAAGTCTCTTCTTGCTTGAGACCTTTGTGAGAGAAAGAAGGCTGACTTCGTGGCCTGCTTTTAGCTGTCGCAAATTTGTATTATTGCCAACCTCTTCTCAGTGAGTAGATCCAGGCAATTATGCATCTTAATCATGACGATGATACGTCGCAGTTCAGCTGTCGCAGACACTCCATGTTTCGGATAGCAGAGTGTCACGGTAAGTGTTTCGTATTCTACTCTCGGTCTAGGGTGCTGACGTTTCGCAGTGTACCGACTCTACTGCAAGCAGGCTATGTGGTCGGCCTTCTCTTTATCACGCCCATGGGTGATCTCGTGCGTCGGCGGCCCCTCATCATCGCGAGCGTTGCCATCTCGGCCTCCCTCAGCATCGGTCTTGCATCTACCAGCTCTATCGTTGCCTTTGAGGCCCTGTCTTTCCTCACTGGCGTTTTCACCATCGCGTCACCAATCCTTATCCCACTCGCCGCCGACCTCGCGCCGCCAGAACGTCGTGCATCCGCCATGTCTATTGTTCTCTCGGGCTACCTTCTTGGGATCGTCATCGCGCGCGTTCTTGCTGGCATTATAGCAGAGTTTGCGTCGTGGCGCATCGTGTACTATGTGGCTGTAGGTGTTCAGTATGTCGCTTGCTTGGGCCTATACGCCCTCTGCCCGGACTATCCCGCGAAGAACAGCAACATCACGTATTTCGGCATATTGTGGACTATGGCAAAGTTTGCAGTCACGGAGCCGCTGCTGGTGCAGACGTATCTCATCCTCCTGCTTTCGGATGTTTCATACATCACCTTCTGGGTAACCCTGACGTTCATCCTCGGCCAATCGCCATACCACTACTCGACGTGAGTCGGACACTTCGTTTTCATGTTTATGAGCCCGCTTACATGTCTCTTCCGTTCTAAGTCTGGTTATCGGGTTGTTTGGCCTGATAGGTCTCTTTGGTGTCTTGATGGCACCTCTGATCGGCCGTTTCATCGACCGCCTGGTGCCATGGTATTCGGCGCTGATTGGTACCATGCTTCTCCTTATGTTCTGGGCTATCGAGACAGGCACAGCAGGCGTCAACATTGCGGCTGTCGTCGTCGTATGTCTTGGGCTTGATTTCTCAGACACGATGCAGCAGCTCTCGTTGATGTCCTCAGTACTCAGGTGCGCGACTCGTCCTACTTCTTCTCATGCTGTATTGACGAGTCTTCATAGTATCGAAGAAGGAGCCCGGTCGAGGCTCAACGCTGTCATCATCTTGGCTGTATGGACATATTCATTGTGTACTCTGTTGAAGCTGACCGTACATAAGAAATTCATCGGTCAACTCATCGGCACATCCGCAAGCACAAGGATCTATGTTGATCATGGCTGGCGACCAGCTGTAGCGTTCGGTCTAGGATGCATGGGCTTGCAGCTCCTACTTCTACTCCTGCGCGGCCCGCATTGCGAGCGTTATGCCTGGTTCGGCTATCAGGGTGGATATCAGTGGAGAAGAAGTCGCAGGCAAGAAATCGAAGGTATCGCTCTGAATGAACAGCTCGGAGAGAAGGATAATCCTGTAAGCAAGATTTGATCTGAGTTGGTCAGTGGATGTTTCTCGTCGCAGACACGAAGTGCACTGAAGACGCGGCACTAGGGTATCTCGTGTCGCGCATCTTTGTATATCAGCATACAAAGTGATCCTCGTCGAAACCTTGCCAGTACGCGGATATGGCAAGTGGCGAGGCATCGACACCGTTTCGGAAGAGTTAACAAGGCCGATGGGACGATAGAATCGTACAGTAAGCCCTTTTTGTTCGGGCATCATCGTACAGACATTGAGCGCTGGTACTGTGACTAATGATGACCATGCGGGCTTGCAGTCAGTAGCGCTGGAGCCTGGAGGACGATGCCGATGCATACACCAGAAATGATCAAACAGTCAGGGCAGAGAAAGAAATCGAAAATGATGTGCATATTGCTGAAGCTGTCAAACATAAGGCCGAAGAGCATAATGGGGAGAGAATTCGCCAGGCTGCAGACGGGCGCCCATCAACTAACTTGCTGCCGATGATCAGAGCTTCCATCTTCGCGTAAATACTCACAAATATCAATGTCCAGAGTCATCCGCTTTCAACGTGTTGAACCCATACAGTTTCGAGTTACCCAACATTCTACGCCCTCTATCATCATTCATTGCATTCGTTGTCGACACCACGGAATTTCCTAAGATATATTATGCTAGCATATGTTCCGCTGAAGCCGGAGCCTAGAGACCCGCTGGCCTCAAGTCAAGAATCGATCCATAGCGTTTGTCTGACCACTATCTCCCACCCGGAATTAGTGTGGCGACGGCGACAGCCATGGCTTGAATCACATGGATATATGCTAAGGCCGCGCTTCCGTCCCGGCTGGATCCCGTCTTGGACTGTTAGTGATACGGAAAAGAGGGACGCTGAAGATGCGCTTGAGCTCGTGAGTGATTGCTACACATACGAAATCATTAATATTCTGTCGAGTATTGCTCAAAATCGCTACAGGAATATCTCGATGCGATAGACGCTACGCGAATGTCGGATGGAAAACCTGTTCACATCAAAAGGGTGACAAAGGACACATATTGGACGGATGAAGTGGATATCACTCTCTTCTTCTTCGTCAGAGCCACTCAAATCCGATCCTCGTAACCACTGTGTTCCTGTACTTGACGTACTTCAACGCCCGGAGGAACAATCCACCTACTTGATTCTGCCTGCGCTGCGTAGTTTCGACTCACCTCATTTCCTAACCGTGAGCGAGGCCGTCGACTTCATTGGCCAGATATTCGAGGTGAGTGATGTATAGTATGTCCTACGGATTGTCCACCCAAGTTAATGCTCAGAACTCAAAGGGCCTTCTTTTCATGCATGAAAACTTCGTCGCCCATCGGTGAGTTATGCTTTCCATCGAGTTGCATTCTTGCAAAAGTGCCGACGTGTCACCAGTGACTGTGGCCCTCTCAACATCATGATGGACACGATCCCAGCTGTATCCGGAGTCATTCCACCCCGCCGAGATCAAGAGATCTAGAGATTTCCGAGGGCGCGCACGTCACTTAACGCGAACCGAGTGCAAACCCAGATACTATTTCATCGACTTCGGCCTCTCCATGCGTTATGATCCACAGGGTGGTCGCTGGCCCCCCTCCGAACGAAAAGTATACGGCGTGGACAAGAGTGTCCCCGAATTTCGCGACCTGAACGGGCTCCACGATCCCTTCCCCACTGATATCTATTATATCGGGAACGTGTCCGCATGCATCTATTGCAGGTGGAGTCGACCCTCGATGAGTGCCCGCTGGCCGGAGACTGATATTAGTTTCGCAGGAATATTCAGGAATTTCCTTCATGGACGAATTAATTTCTAGGATGATCCGGGACGACCCGAGTTTGAGGCCGTCTATACAGGAAGTGAACGGAGAATTCCAGCGCATCCGCCAAACACTGACGCAAAGGAAGCTAGCATCGCGGTTGCCAAAACGTGGGGAATCCTTCATTGCGGGATTTTGGCGGGCGGGATTGCACGTGTTACGCCAGTTCGACCATATTGGTGTCAGATGTCCATAGACCAAGATGCACGGTTCTTTCTCCATTGACATCTATTATACCGAGAACAGGGGACAGTATTTTCTGAAGGTAGAATACATTCTTTCTGATGCTGTGCGGCTAGCTTTACTCACCTATCTTCGTTTTATGCAGCCACCGATTTCTTGGATTATCAACGATGAACCAGACATGACGCTCTATGCCAGAAGTGATGAAAAAACCTGATGTCATTTGTCAAACGCTTTCCACGGCGAAAATGAGGTTCAGATTGTCAGAAGAGGGAAATCCCTACCGCGCGAGCTTGCTGAGTAGGCGTACATCTTCCGTGGCTACGTCGCTACTGCCTGCGATGACAAGCACTTCCGAGGATTATCGTTTATACATCTATTAGTTGCGCAGATGGTCAATGAGGATCCAATCTCAGGCCGTCGATGAACGAAGTTGTTACCGAGTTTCATGGTATCCGCCGCACTCTTACGGACTCCAAGCTCAGGTCGAGATTGTCCAAGCGGGGCGAGTTTCCCATTGCTAGATGTTGGAGAGCAGGTGCTCACTTTGTGCGGGAGATCCGCTACTTTATCAGCGGCATGCCTCCTATACCCGCCCGGGAATAATCATGCATCCCGTGGCTGTAGGGCTTCGCTTCAATTCACGTAATACTTGCATCCTTCTGCTGCTCTGTATCGAGCTCGTCGGCGGAACGCTACGCATTCTTGGCGGGTGATCAATCACCTTGTTCTCCGGACACGACTAATAGTCGTCAGGGACGTGGTGGGTGTTAGTGTTCCGCACAATGAATCTCATGAAACAGGGTTGGTTCGATTTCATCCCATCGAACTTGGTCAGTGATCTGAAGAACAAGGCGAAACTATTGCGGTAGATACTGAACGGCATACTTACCGTGGTTTTGGTTCAAGGACAAATGTCCCCGCACACTAGATATTATTGTCTGCGCCTATCCATCACTGCCACTGAATGCAGTAAGAATGATCGGAGTGTAGGGTCTCCGTCAGAATTCGAACGTTCTTGTTCCCTGCGGGGTGTTGAATCATGGATAAGACGGACTTATTGAATAGAGCCCAAAAGGAGACACGATCAAGGGAAGAGTGTGCTATTACAGTATCGTAAGTAGCGCTTGTAGCGCACAAAACTCGAGAAGCGTGTTATCAAAAGACCATGCATCAGTCAAGACGGAGATCTGCGGGAAGGCTGGGGACGGGCACATGGTTCCACCACGCTACTTCAAGCCATGTCCTTGTATCACCTGGATCTGAGGCCTGATCCCTGGAATCAGCGCTTCTATGTTGTTGCAAAATAATTGTAAACACCAACGTCCAGGTCAACCACGTCCGTTGGATCACAATAGAGGACTGCAGAATCAACATCCCCCTCTGCCCGGCCCCGACTCTCCACTGTCACGATCCATCCCCTTTCCCTCATGATCAGTGATTTAGAGCTCGGAGACGGAGATCAGCTGGATTCCGGCAAAGCATCGGTTCACAGCTACAATTCAGACCATTATCTCAGGTACGGGGAGCGGCTCTGGCGACATCGCCAGCCGTGGCTCGAATCTCAGGGCTATATGTTGAGACCTCGGTTTCGACCTGGCTGGACGCCATCTTGGACTGCTAATGGTGCGAAGAAACGGGACGCCGAAGACGCTGTAAGACACGTGAGTGCTTGTTTGTCGTCATAATGAATTCCTCGCATTACACACGATACTTGCATCACAGACCCGACCCAGCGCAATAGATGCGACGCGAATTTCGGACGGAAAATTTGTCTACATCAAGCGAGTCGAGACGGCTGAACGTGGCACGAGAGAGATTGACATATCTCTCTTCTTCTCGGCCGAACCGCGCAGAACTGATCCTCGCAACCACTGCGTGCCCATTCTTGATGTACTCCATCATCCAGAGGAAGGGCTAAGCTACTTGATTATCCCTGCACTCCGGCCGTTCGACTCGCCTCTGTTTCTAAATGTCGGTGAGGCGGTTGACTTCTTTCATCAAATCTTCGAGGTATATGCAACCATCACGACTCGTTTCTCTGGTCTGCTGATCCTCATCGATTTCAGGGTCTGCTTTTTATGCACGAGAACTACGTTGTTCATCGGTTCGTCGTTACCTCGTTACCCTCTGACAGTACATAATATATTGACGGACCCGCAGTGACTGTGGCGACCTCAACGTGATGATGGATGCGTCGCGGATGTACCCGCACTCATTCCATCCGACCCAAATAAAGAGATCTAGGGAGTTCAAAGGCAAAGCGCGACACTTGACACGTACTGAAAGCAGGCCCAAATATTATCTTATCGATTTCGGCCTCTCTCGCCAGTATGATCCTATACATGACCCATGGCCGCCTCTCGCAGCAAAAGTGGAGGGAGTCGACAAGAGCGTTCCGGAGTATCAAGGCAACCACAAGTTGCATAATCCTTTCCCCACCGATGTGTATTATCTCGGAAACCTTGTTCGGGAACATTTTTTGCAGGTATAGAACGCCTTTCGATTCCACAAAGCACCTACTCACTACTCTGTATTTTGTCGACTAGCGCTATAGAGGACTCGGTTTTATGAAGCCGTTGATTTTGCGGATGGTCAGTGACGAACCAAACGCAAGACCGACAATGCAGGAAGCGGTCGCAGAGCTTCAAGCCATCCGTCATACGCTAACCAAGGCAAAACTGCAGGCAAGATTGCCGAGACGAGGGGAGTTCCCCGTCGCACGAGCTTGGAGGGCAGGAACTCATCTTTTACGGCTGGTCCGCTACCACATGAGAAGCATCCAGCCTCTCGCAGGCACTTGTCTATAAATTGATGTGTTGTTCTTCTCATGATTACGGAACCATGTGTCTGTTGCTACGCTTCCTGGAATATACCAATTTATTCACCGCAGATGCACTCGATTGGCCTTTACAGCAGAAATTTGTGAAAGTGCACCGAGTGCCGCGGGCGCCCCTCAGAAGCCCTGGCGTTGTACTTGAAATGGATTGTAACAGCAACTCACAATGAAACGGGCATTTGGCGCGACTTACTAGGATGAAGAAGCCATGAGCCTTCAACCATCAGGGCAACACGCCATGCGATACCCATCCTCCGGCTGAACGTTTGAGATTAGGATTCGACATATAGAGAACAAGCAAACACGTTCTGTCCTTTCTGACTAGGGCTGATGAAAACGGAGAATCTCACTGTCTAATCACAGGGGCTCTTGAACCTTAGAACACAGGAATTTTACGGTGAGCAGCAGCAGCATAAATAGCTGGCAGTGATACCTCTCCAAGACAGAACATTCACCCCAATCATACTGGTGCACTACCAATCCACTTTGACCATCTTCCCTCGACCATGGATCCCGTCAGTCTCGTTGCTACCGGCGCAGGCGCCGTCAAGGCCGCTGTCGTAGTTGGCAGCGTTGCAATGAAATATGGTCCCCACCATCAGTTGCAAGCAGGTCAACACTACCACACCTTGGCTGCAGACCGATTGAGCAAGGTCAGGAAGCGGGAGATCAGCATGCCGAACGACGTCTATAAGGAATTGGCTCACAATCATAATGCGTATGTGTTTCCCTAGCGATTACAACCTTGTGACTGATCTCGACGACAACACCTTGAAGGCTGGGCGTAGAACGAGACGCGCTGATCCCGCTGGCTGAGAAAACCGGATTCAGCCATCCTATAGATACCATCAGAGTTGCTGATAAAGCGCACGACTGGGCAGTGAAATGTAGAGACCATGAGTTCGAAGTCAAGGTTCGTCAAGTCCTTTCTTTTTATTGAGATTGATGCTAACGTCGATCCTCAGAGGTCATCCTCACAGGCCGATGAAACATCCGACGCGGAGACCGAGGGCAAGATGACGCAGCCAGCTCGGCGTCACGATGAATCCATCGGGTCTGGGAGGCACAAGCATGCCCGTCAGGCTGCCCTTCAACGTACGTATGAATGTTGATCGTGTAGAAAAAGATTCATGCACTGACACGTACAAAGCGTATGGCCATCCTAACGGAACGCATCGCAGCCATGCCAGCGCCGACACTGCAGTTCGCCAAGATGTGCGCACCCGGCATGGTGGCCATAACAGCTACCATGATGTGCCCCGTAGAAACAGTGGTCAGTATACGCTACACATCCGTGAAGTGGCATATTACTCACTGATTAGCAGTGGCTAGTACACATGTATCAACGTCCACTGGATGCTCCGGCAGTTCGACCGCGTCTTCGCAATACGCGGGGTATTATTCTCAAGGTGTCAGGAAGAACACGGTGGATTCGGTGTCCACCTACCACACTGCTCAGAGTAACATGGTGAGCAACCTGCCGTCAGTATCTCCAACTACCGGGCCTGACGAAATGCCTTCCGATTTTGCAGTCAACCTCATCTGGATTCTACTTCGTGCGTCACATCACTGTAACGCAAGTGAATCTTATTGATGTTTTTCTCAACAGGACTCGAACGCTCACCGTCGCTGAGTGTAACCTAAATATACCGCACAAGACTTGAATACCATGGTTATTTATTGAGGACATCGTTCGTGTCGATATGTACTTTGATACATAGAAATATGCAGTATGACTTAAGTTGACACATGATCTGATGAGAGATCTAGGTGTGACCTGCGATGAAACCCGACAGATATGTGAGCTAATATGGACCAAAGTAATCGTACCGCCACGAACAAGTTGAGGCTCACCGTACAGAATCCGTCGCTCCTTCAGGTTCAAGAGATGCCCCGTCGCAGAGCCTGGGGAACTGAAAAGTGATTTTTCGGACTTGGCAGCCATCGTAACAAAGAGAAGACATGGAACACTCACTCGCATTGAAGTTGCAGAGTATGTAAACATAGAGCTATATAGACCTGAACGCCTGCACACCACGTAGCCTTACCGACGTTTGCCATCACCGCCTCCTGAGTCCTCCTACTCCCAGTCTTGAGCGCATTTGCCTTCGTCACCATCCCACCGCACCACAACTACTTCCTCCAGAGCCGAAGAGTTCAAGATGGCGAATCCGGTGAAAATTTTTTTCGTAACAACTGCGAGCAGCATTGGTATACTGATGGATCTGTCGACTGGCGGATTGATATTGGTAGTCCCTTGGTGCGATTAAGCATGAGGCCTGCCCATCGCGGACCGAGGTCGAGACAGACATCGCTCCAGAGTCCAGGGCAATTGAGGACCGTGTCGCGCCACGCCCTGCAGACGTGGGTGACCCCAATCCAGCCAAGAGGGTGTTGATTTTCGGTCAAGGGCAGGAAGCTGTCAGCACAGAACCGGAATATCTGAATGAGGGTCTCAGGTGGTAGAAAGGAGATGGGGATCAGAGCGTTGTGACGCGTTCGAAGGGTGCACATGGCCAAACGCATAGCGGCTAGCTCATCGTCAATTGCCATACGAGCTTGCATGATGGATCCAAGCCCGAAAGATCCGTGGATATGTGTGATTCGGTGCTATATGATAGAACGCCAGAATTCTCGTGGGCTGTACGATAGAAGAGACCAGTTGTGTGACGTTTTAGTTAAGATGGTGACCAGGGAACGAAAGACACTGACTCTGCAGATGCAACGTTTGAGAAATGCGACATGAAGCTAGAGTGACTCCGTTGAGACGCGAAATCAGCTCAGTTGGCTGTTGATGATGAGACGTTCAAGTCGAAACTGGTCTGCTGGTGGCCGCGTTGACGCAGCGTCGTAGTACTTGTCGACGCGCCAGACCAGAGCAACTGAAAATTCAAGCCCGCCAAGCGCCGGGGCGCCAGCGGGTCAGTCCGCCAACGAGCCGGCGCTTATGTCGCCTTGTCTTTGGTTGGAGCCCTCGCTGTCCGACAAGGAAACCCTCCCGACAAGACCATCCTCACTGCACTACTCCTTACCGGTGCAGAGTTTGCTATTATGCGCGTGAATAATATTTCTCAGTACTGGTTCGTGTTACCCCACGACGAGCGATAAGGTCTTGACGGACCCTCAACGACTCCGGCGAAACAACATTATGATGTACGCATTTCAGAAGTTGAATCAGTGATTCCATGCAGCACGAAGAACAAAATGTCGGGATTTCGCAGGACGGATACCACGTTTGACACGCATGGAAAGCAAGCTGAGATGTGCGTGGGCTTTAAAGCAGGCATACATCTTCTGTGGCTGTTTCACTGCAGCATGCAACGTGTAAGGCCCCTCACGGATTTGACGTCGTTCGTAAATGACGTTGTTGTTATAATAGCTGTGAGACTGACTAGAGCGATGTGGAATTCCCAAACTCGTGGTACTTGGTGGCCCTGACGGTCAAGATACTTATGGCATTCGACATCCTCAGACCAACGTACAATCACGATTCATCCACGTCGTCAACAGAAGGCTCCCCTTTCTTCTGGATATTCAGCATTTCTTCGGCTGGGTAAAGGTCTTCTTGCCTCGAGACCTGGATTTGAACGGCCCGCGACGACGAGATGGACGGAGTACGTCCCCGCATGCGCCAGATCCTCGTCCATGGATGGGTTTCGTCAGTGGGAAAGGGCGGTAGCGTTGAGATAGCGTATATAGACGGAACACTAGTGCTGCTTCTGTGGAACCTGATTTGCAATGCTACCAAGCAAAACAAGCACGGCTGCGAGGCGTGAGCGTGGGTATCTGCGGCACGGTGTTTGCATGAAACACTGACCACAAGAGGGGTAATGAGATCTATACCGACGGATTGCAGGTTGGAATTGGCCGCGTAGATTCCGGTAAACAGTATGAGACTGGACGTGTATAGGATGCCTGTCTCGGCAATGGCGACCACAGCATAGTGGGTACTGCCGCCTCCAGAACGGAAACGGGTCGTCTTGTATATCTTCCATGAAACAACGACTGTGAAGCCTATGAGTTCTTTCCACCCGTAGCCCACATCTGCGAGAGTGACTAACCTGTGCAGTAGACATTCGTCGCGATCGTCAATGCGTCATAGGCCCTGGTTCAATTTTTCGGGAGGTCAAAGACCGATTGACCTGAACTCGAGTAGGCGAAGGCGTTGATGACTTAAAAGCCGCATCCTAAAGGGCCATAAGATAACGGACGGCATATATAGGGAACGGATTGAGTACCGAGACCGACCAACATGATATTGCTCGGAATGATGATGGGTTTCAGCTTCCTGCCATAAACAACGTAACAACGCCAGATCTGGAGCATGATGAACGATGAAACCGATGAATATGAATAAGGAACTCACGTTTGTGCCGTCTCCTAGAATGGTCTGTACCGTGAACACTATGTTCTTGCCATTCAGCAGGGAGTCAGATATCTTGCTAAGGGTCTCATCTGGACTGTCAAGCGGAAAGACGACAAACGCATTATTTGCTCGGATGAATGAGAGAACGATATGCTATAGGTAGAGTCGAGTTATTATTATTCAGCATTCGCATTCAGAGGATATTAACAGACTTACCGAAGTAGCCACCATCAACATGAGGGTTAGGACGAAAATAAGATGTTTCTGAGCAATTCTTCGTTCCGAACCGACACCCAGAAAAACAAGCATAGTAGCAGAGCCCATCGTGAGCGCGGTACCTGAGAACGTAAGGCATGAGATGCTTTCCAAAGTCTGTTTTATACGGGGGTGGGTATGCTCTAAGAGAACAAGCTGTGTTTCATCTAACCACCGTGCGGATGAGGATGAATCTCAAGTCAGGGACATTAGGTCGAGTTAATTAGGCCGAGTCAACTTTATAAGACCCATGCATGAGACGCAGGAAGATGTGGACCCGCTAGTCTGTCGAAATGCTGTACTGCGATGGAAGGCCTTGGGAGCAAACAGCCCCGACGTCACCTAGGAGGATAAGGGAACACCGTGGCGGTGTTCCTGTTTCCCAAAACATTCGTGTCGTTTCTATAAAAAATCATCAGTACGCATGTTCCCGCAAAGTTTCTGAAAACGAACATCGCGTTCCTCAAAAGCTACGTTGGGAGCATCAATTCATCGGCGCGGCCTGTACATTTAGAATGATTGTCATGATTCGGATGGCTCTTGCATCAAAGGGCACAGTGCTGACCACTATTCGAAAGTACAGCGTACCCATTGTTGACAAAGAGACTTCCTTGACGAGTTGGGTCAGGCGAGTACAAAGTGCAGGCGTGAGCGCCGTCATGATCAGATACCACTGTAAATGTAAAGAGCGTGACTGATACATCGTGATGAGCTGAATGAAACTAACTAGACAGAGTAATACTGCGACGACGCCTGGTCTTTGAGTTCAGATTAACTGGCCTGGCCGGAAGAAGACCAGAAGACTTAGGAACTTCAAGCAGCTCCTATGTCACCGGGGATTAGAAGATCAACACTTCAAACTTCATCTGCCAGCCAGCTATGGAGATCACCTCGATCTCCGTTCTAAACTCTGATGAGGGCTGGGCCTATGAGTGATTCGAGATATGTGGACTCATCCTATGTAGTTATGCTCTTTGCATTTGCCTGTACTTGACATGAGCGATGCAAGAAAGGTTGTGTCAATCACCCACCGAATGAGGAGACTAGATAGCGGAACTCGTCGTCGGGATGGTCGTCTCCTGGACAGTGTGGCTGTTTTGGAGGTGGTGTCGATGACGACGTGCAGTGTGCCCTGCCCATCTAGAAAGTCAGATGAACTTAATGCGACATCTTCAGCACTGCGCCACAATGCGCGAACGTCACAAGAACGGGAAGTCAGAATTACAGCAGTCTTACAATAAGATACAATACATAATGTCCAAACCTGTCTATTCCTCCTCCGCGCGCCCCTCCGAGCCCTCAGCAGCCTTCGAATTCGAGGCCGCATTCGCCTGGTGCTAGAACACACACAGCTCAGCCCACCCACCCACAACGACAAGCACACACACGCACCTGCCGCAGCTTCGCAAGATGGATCTTCAGAGTCTCCGCGTAGTTCTCGAAGCCGAGCGAGACCATGGCGTAGAGGATGTCCTCGCCGCCGATCGTCTTGCGCTTCTCGAGCTGGCACTTCTCCGCGGCCTCGGACGTGATGAAGCTGATGAACTCGGACACGCACTCCTGCACGCACTCCTTCGCGTCCTTCGCGATCTTCGCCGTCGGCGGGACCGCGTTCTTCATGATGCGCGACACGTTCGCTATCTACGCGACGCACGGCGCGGTCAGCGATGGCGCGGGGTCGGCAGATGAGGAACACGCACGGGTAGGTAGCGGTCCTGCTCGCGGTACTCGCCCACCTCCTGCTCGGTAATGGGCGCGGGCTCGGGTGCATCCTGCGCATTCTCAGGCAGGTCATTCGGATCGTCTATCTGTGGTGCGATATTTGGCGGTGGGTTATTCGGAGGGGGGAAGTCAGACATGGCGGGGGGTCTGCCGGCGTCGGCGACGCAGCGATGGTCGTCGTTCACACCAAAGCAGGCGTGGGAAACCCAATGCCCCTAGACAACCTTGGTTGCAGCGTCGTCGACATGTCAAAATCTTTCTTTGCTGCTTTCAACGTTGTCGAGAGACGAGAAAAGTTATCACTATAGAGGCGACTATCTCCATTTACACGACAGCCCGGGACGTATCACTGTTCTTTCATCTAGAAACTATTTCTAGTTGTGCATTCCCTCACAGCCGCATGATCAGTTGCTTAATCCCCGACATCCACAACGCAATGTCGTCGCTGCCGACAGACCGCGTGAGCATGTCAACGTGAATCGCGAGAGCAGACTCGCGGTCGTGGTTCTCCATCGCTGTCATTCTTCGTTAGCCACAGTACAGGCTCAAGCAAGAAAATCAGAACGCACCTTTTGTCAAGACCAACAACTGCTCCACCACCGGCGGCGAAAGCGTCTCGCAGTTGAGCGCATCAAACAGCGGCCCAATCCTGCGCTCCAGATCGTCAACCAGACGTTTTTGCTGAGGCTGCAGACCACGCATCAGCTATCCCATCCAGCATCCAACACCACAACGAACTCACCGGCGTGATCTGCTTCAGCTGGCCCAACTGGCTCGAAATCACATTATACGCCGGCCTCAGCGAATCAGGTATATGGCTGCGATCGCCCGGCGCTACACCACGTCGATCAGCATTCCCATTTAATCGCGATGCAGGGCACAACTCACGATATTTCGGCGGGGCCGGTGCCGCGCGCGGCGGGGGACCCGCAGGCGCCCTCGGAGCTCCTGCTGGCGGCGGCCCCGCACCGGGAGGCGGGCCAGCGCGCGGCACGCCCTGCGGCGGCGGGGGCTGCATCTGCTGCGACGGCCCGCCGTACCCGCCTGGTCCCGGGGCGGGGCGCGGGGCATCTGGCCTGGGGGCGGCGGCGCGCGCGAAGCCGGGCGGCGGGGGATGCGCGCCGGGCGGGGCGTGGCGCGTGCGTAGGGCCCGGGGCCAGGTGGAGGGGGACCCGCGCCGGGCGGGGGAGTCGCGCGGCTGTAGGGCCCCGGGGGTGCGGGTGCGGCGACATGGCCGCGCTGAGGGGGCGCATACTGCCCGGGCGGAGGCTGGCGCGGGGCCATTTGCTGGCCTGGGGGTGGGACGTGACCTGGGCCCATCATGCCTTGTGGAGGGCCAGGAGGGATGGACTGTGGTCTGCCTTGTGGGGGATACGGTCCGGGGCCGCCTTGCGGCGGAGGTGCCATGCGTTGGCCGTGCGGCGGGGGAGGAGCGCGCGCTTGGACGCTGCCTGGACGTGGAGGCGGCGGCACCGTGGCTGGGGATTGGCCCCGCATGAGGGGTGGGCTGCCGGCGGGCGCAGGGGACGCGTTCGGGAAGGGCGAGGTGATGGCGTTGAGCTTTTGTCCCATCGAACTTGGTGTACGGCGCTCCGCGAGAGCGGGCGCATCGTTCCAGCCTCCATTTTCCGTGCGGCGCTTGGGCGGGGGTGTGGGACCGTGCCCGTTGCTAAATTGGCGAGGCGGAGGGGGCGCAAAGGAGGGGGCGTTTGGAGGTGCGATATTGGATGGAGAGGGGTTGTAGCCACCAGTAGGGAAGCCCGTGGGCGCTGACGGCTGATAACCCTGGGGGCCCGCGGCAGGTTGCGCTGGAGCATACACGTTACTAGGAACAGCAGCGCCCGCAGGGGCATAAGCGTCATATGCTGACGGAGGCTGAAATGAAGGCGCGATCGCATGCTGCTGAACCGGTGCAGCATATTGCCCGCCATAGGGATATGCCGCGGGTGCAGCTGCAGGAACAGCAGCAGGAACAACGGGGACGGCTGACACGGCCGGTGCAACGGCACCAACAGACACCTTTGCTGCAGGAGCACTAGTTGCCCCAGCTGCCACAAGTATCCGCTCCCTGCCAATCGAGATGTCGACCTTCGACCCCGGCGTTCCCTGGTAGCTCGAAGGGATCAGCTTGAGGTAGGACACAGCTTCCTTCACCAGACCCTGCGTCGCGAGCAGATCCGCATACTCGAAGTACCTGTCGTACAGCGACGCGAGCTTGTACGTCCCAATATCGTTCGTATCCTCCGCAGGCGGCGCGCGCTGCTCGAGGTCGCTGTCGTCATAGCGCGTCGCCGCGCGGAAGACCGTGACCTTCTCGATGAACGTCTGCAGCGCCTGCGCGTGCGCCGTGTACCTTGACGCATGCGGCTGACTCCCGTCCTCGACAAAGCGTTTCTCCTCCTCCGCGAGCTCCTCGATCCAGATATTGATCAGCCTCTCCAGGCGCCCAGCAGCCAGATACGTCAGCGTCGCGTTCTTCCTGCACTCGCGCGCCTTCTCCAGATAGCCCGACGCCTGGGCAACGCTGCTCTGGAACTCGAGCCGCGCGCCCAGCTGCTCCGCGAGGCCGGAGAACTCCTGCTGGCTCGCGAACGTGCACAGCACGACGAAGATCTCCTGCCACTCCTGCAAGTCCGCGTTCTGCACGATGTCCTCGAGGTCGTTCGTCACGATCGACTGGAACAGGCGCAGGTACGGCAGCGTCGTCGTGCAGCGCTCGAAGTACGTCTTCTGCGTGCGCGCGAGCAGCTCCGGGCCGCCCTTCACGGCGAGCAGGATCGCGTCCGCGAAGCGGTCGGACGAGAGGCAGAGCGCGACGGCGGACTCGAAGTCGCCCACGACGAGCGCCTTGGTGACGAGCGCGTCGGTCTCCGATTCGTCGGCGGGGTAGATCCTGAACGTGTTGTTCTTGAGCGTTTCCGATGCGACAGAGGAAGGGCCAGAGCCGATCGTTGCGGCTACGGACGAGTCGAGGCCGTAGTTGGTGTGAGGAACGACCGGCTCGTCCGCGGCAGCAGACTGCGAGATGCCCATCGTACTGAAGAAGTCGGCAGCGGCATCCATCTGCGGCGTGCCGCCGACGTTTTCGTCCCCGAACAGACTCGGCGCCGTCGTCGTCGACTCGCCGTCCGCGAGCGGCGTCACGTTCGTCGTGTCCGACGCGTTGCTCGCGCTCACCTCCGAGGGCGTATTTTCCACGTTCTCCGGGTCCTGCTCAGGTTCAGGCGCAGGCTCTGGCTCCGCAAACGACACGACTGGCTCGTGCGGCTTCATCTCCGACACGTCCTCTTCCTCCTCCACGGGACTTTTCGACTGGGCTGGCTGTGCCGCGGCCGCCTTGAGCTTCTCGACAGCCGCCGCGACTCGTGTCGCGATCTCTGTCTTAGAGAAGCCAAGCAACGTGACGAGTTCGTCGCGGCTGTCCGCGTGGAATAGGCTGAGTAGCGCGCGCCAGCTGGCGGCAGCCTCGTCTGCAGCGGCCTCCGCCTCCTTGCTGCGCTCCGACGCCAGTGCAGGCAACTCCTGCTTCTCGAGGGCCTCACGTAACCGCTCTGCACGCTCGACGATGCCCTCCTCGGTGACGACCTTGCGCAGATGGACGACACCGCTCTGGTGACGACCTTGTGCGTTCGGCAGGTTCGAAACAGTCACCAGGTTCCCGCCGTAGCCGAAAGAGCTCGATACGGGGCGGCGGAGCCATTTCGGGGGCTGCTTGAGCGAGAGAGTGCCTTGCGTCGTGCGCGAGAAGCCGGGCACGTCGAAGACGTCGGCGCCGTCGGCTTTAGGCGTCATAGCCGGCAGGTCTGTCTGTGTCGTTTCGTTCGTCGATTGGATGGAATGGATCCCGATGGTGCCGTCGAAGAAAGCAGTGGCAAGAAGGTCGGGGTTCCGTGGGCACCACTGGACTTGGAAGGCCCAGTTGTCTGCGGACGGAAGCTATTGGCCATTCTTTCAGAATGAGCGTGTATGAGACGTGATAAATGCTTACCTCGCCAATGATCTCAGACGTTTGTGGATTCCAGCAGAGAGCACGGTTGTCCTTTCCGCTGGATAAGAGGAGGTCGGCATCTTGTTTACACCATGAGAGGGACAGAACGCCTTTCTCGTGACCAGTGAGGATCTGAATCGTTATTCCCGTCAATAGAAAGTCCAGCCTATGTCATGGATTGCTCACCTTCTCCGGTGCACGGGCATTGCGCAGGTCCCACACCATGATGACTGGTGATGCATCGTCTTCGGAGGAGGTCACTAGCCTTGTTGCCTGAAATCGAAGATTAATTCTGACGAACGCCAATCACTTCAGGCAGACGCACATTGTCGGGATGCCATGCAACATCGCTCATTCCGCGTCGACCACCCATGCCGAGCGCACCGCCCTGCATGGTACCTGCAAGCGTACCTGCACCTCCGCCATATGCAAGCGCAACGACCTCTCGCTTGCCCCGCAGATCCCAGACCACAGTGTAGCCAGTGCTGCTGGACGTGGCGAGGACATGGGGGACTTGGTTATTCCACGACAGCGCCGTTATATCGTCTAATTTTGAGCTGCGCGTCCCGGGTGAATATGGCTTGCTTGGGTCTTTGAGGTCCCAAATGTATATCTGCAGGACTTTAGCTTAGATGACATAGCTTCATGCTGGGACGTATGGCAGTAGTACCTCTCCATTGATACCTCCAGACGAGAACAGACTCGTCTGGATTGGATTGAAGTCCAGGCCGCGTATAGGGCCGGTATGTGTGTTGTTCTTGAAGATCAGCGATTCCAATGGACTGCGGTTCGGTCGGTACAGATCTTAGGGCAATACACGAAAGGAACGCACTCTGCTTTCGCAACGATCTTCTCTGGGTCCCAGATCCCCAGCTCTCCGTTCTCCATGCCCGCCGCAATGACACCCTGCGGGCGCCCGCCGTCCACGTAACCCCACGCGATACGGTTAAACCTGCGGAGCACACCTCAACTCTAAATCAAGTCTGTTCCGCCGAGCGTAATGCACACGCACCTCGCGCCCGTGTTCACGACGCCCGTGGGCCCCGCCTGCGCCTCGCCGCCGAGGTCATACTCCTGCTTGTTGAGAAAGTCGGGCGCCCAGATCTCGAGCTGGCTCTCATTGCTGAACGACTCGTCGAGCGCGCCGGCGACTGTCCCGGTTGCCAGCAACGGGATGGAAGGCAATGGTGACCATGCGAAGGTGGATGTTCTGTGTATTTCCTTGAGTTTCATGGGGGTCGTTACTGGAAGTACAAAGGAAGGAATGAAGAGAGGCGGGAGTGAGCTAGCGGAGGACTCGAGTGCGCTGATCTCGACCTGCGTTGACGTGTCACGCGCTCTGGCGCCGGCCCTAAACACGCACCTCATAGCCTCTGATCACCTCAACACGTCCGCAGAACGAGAGTCGTAGAACGTAGAATTACAGATAGCATCGGTACACGTAGAAAATACAGCCCTATTTCTTCGAGTCTGCCGGAAACCGTTCCCTAATTTTGCTCTTCTTCGCCGCTTCGGCTTCCTTCCTCACTATCTCCCCCTCGCGTCGCCACTGCGCCCTCTCGTACGCGTCCCACTCCTCCCGCGCGTCCACCCATCGCTCCTGCACGTCTCGCACGTCGGACCGTGTGCCCTGCATCTGCCCTATGGCGCTCGACATAAGCGCGTACACGTTCGGACGTTGCGTGCCGGCGGCCTCGGGACTGGGGATGGCGCCTTCTGGCAACTTTGCGTCAGGCGGCGGCACATACACGTACCCTGTCGCACGGTCGATGACTCGTGTCAGATTGAGCATCGAGTGCTTGTCCTATAGCGACGTGTCAGCACGTATGTGAGTAAACGCCAGGGACAATGCTACGAACCTCAACGGCCAGGGTCTCGAACCCAACAAGTCCGAAGTCCTCGATGAGGCCGCAGATAGCCATGTTCAGTGCAGCATATCGTGGCGACGTAGAGTTGAGCGCGTTCTCCAGGTACGACAGATCCTGGACCTCCGTGTAGTAGTCTAGATTAAAGTCTGCAAGGAACAACACCTTCAGCACCACACAGCGAAGCCACATAACCGAGCCTACCGAGATCCCCATACTGCTTGATGAGGTCCACCTTCGACAGCACATTGATATGCGGCAGCTCGAGATGCAGCATCGCACGGAGCGACAGCAGCAGAATCGACACATACTTCGACGCATCCGTCACATAATGCGCATCGCACAGATGCACGGCTGCAAGCTGCCCTCATCTGTCCATGAGCCCCAAACTCCCAGCAACACAGCGACGTACCCGAAAGCCCGACTTCCCGAGCCGCTTCACAATGCGCTTCAGGCTCTCGTGGTTCGTGCTGAGCTCGACCTGCCCGGGCAGGTCGAACAGCACGTACGCGTCCTTCCCGAGCTCGCGCAGGCGGTCCTCGAGCCAGTCGTAGTTCGCCTCGAGGTACTCCATGCAGTACAGCATCGCGCCGTTCGGGCCGAGCCCGTGCTCGTCCATCACGTCCCGCAGCTTCACGAGCGACGCGATGTCGATCGCGCACGGGTACGGAATGTTGTCGTTCGCGGGGTCGAGGTTGACGATGGAGATGGGCCGGGCGAGCGCAGTGAAGAGCTGGTGCTTGCCGTAGCAGTACGTCGACTTGCCGCTGCCCGGTGAGCCGATGACAACCTCGCCAAAGGGCATATTTGGTGTCTGGCGTTTTACGAGAATGAACTTGCTGGTGAAGGCGCGCTGCAAGGGGCAGCGGGTCCCGTTTAGGCAGGTCACCTTCCTTTTTAGTCTACTTAGAGCACGGCGACGAGGAAGTATTGAGAGTTTGTCAGAAGAAAATCGTTGCGACGTATGTACAAACATGAGAGCGATGTAATTTTCAACCCCTCACCAGGGCCCCATCACGGAGGCCCAATCTCTCAACACCAAGCTCCTATCCGTCCCAATTTGACGTGTCATCTCAACTTGCCTCGTAATAGGCAGATCGTTGAACGACGAGAGCAGGTTGCCATCGAGAATGCCCTTGGACAGCGGCCTCGACACGAAATCATTGCGGACAATTCTACACGGTCCATATCAGTCTCTGCCATACGATGTAATAAAGGGCACGCAGACGTACCGGAATGCCCTCGGATTCAGCCCTGCGGTGTGCTGGACATTGCGCGTCAGCTGGCCCTGAAGGAGATGCAGTCGCTTGAATGTCGATTCGTCAACGGGAAGTAACGAGGTCAGAGATCCATCTGTGTGGCCTGCGAACGATCGTCACTACATTTGCTCTGGAAAGCACGCTTCAACACGCACCACAAAGGAGCTTCGCCTGAGGAACATTCATATCCTCTCCTTTGACTCGCCGCGCTACCGTCACCGACGAGCGGTACTCCACTTGTCCATGGAACTCGGTGCGGAGCAGAAGGTGTTGTCCGTTCTTCGACTCGGGATCTGCGCCCACAACCAATCAACTGGTGTGATCACCCGCAAGTGAGAACAGACTTACCACCCGGATCATACTCGTACACTCTGATAACCCCCTCTTCATCGCAGGTCACAATTGAAAGCTGCCTGTCAGTGAAGAAGAAGTCGGCATTGGCCACGCAGTGGTGATGCGTGTCTTTCGACAGGATCGTCAATTTGTACGGGTCCTCCTGTACATCTCATCCGTCAGCTGTGTTCACGCGACAGACGGAAACAGATGGGACGAACCTGGAATGCCACGAGCCAGACGCTCTTAACTGCATCACCGATAAGCAGCAAGTTTTTCATTGCGCGTAGCGACGTGACGTAGACCCCGACATCAAGGAATGCAACACCGACGAGACGTTCGTCCATGTCTAAGGCTCGCACGAAGATCTACAGAACAAGATGAGTTGATTGAAAGAAGTAAGGCGGGTCTCAGTCAGCGCACCTTCTGACCCATAGACGACACCAGATACCCGTCAATGCCGCACAGGGCAGTGACCGGCCCCTTCGCCTCATCCTTACATCTCATACGCAGTTTAAACAACCGCTTGAGGCCAGACGCGGGGTCGGGCACCACCTCCACGATCTCAAAGATGTATGTCTTCGCGACAGGCCAGTCAGCAAGCATGCAAACGCCGGAGAAGGGAAGAACACACCGCGCCCTTGACTGCGAGATCCTCTCCGCGGTTGATCGTGGTGCCCACGGCAATGAAGTTCTTCTGCCCAGTCTCCGTGCTCTGCGTCTCGAGTGGTATGCAGACGAGGTCGTTCACGAATTCGTTGTTCGCGAATTCATAGCTGGGAAAATTGAGCTGGGTTTGCCATGCAGATAGAGGGTACTCACCCATCCAATGTGATCCAGCCTTCCGGCGTGAACAGTTCTAACGCTGAGCATTCAGAAGTCGGGTATGACACGTTCGATGCTGAAGTATCTTATTAGAATAAGATGTGCAGCGGACAGGGAGGTTTCGACGTACCGTCAGGCTCCCATGTCTGGTTGCCATCTTCATCGAATGACCCAAACTGTGCTTGTAGCGAGGACACAGCCACAATTAGACACGTCGTAGGGTCAAAGACCACGTTGGTATACGGCCGCGGCTTAGGGACAGAACGCGACGGTAAATCTGTGCCTACGTCAATCCCGGGCATCCATTCCAAAAGACTCGGTCCCTATCATAAACACCGTAAGCCTCAACACCACGAAGCTCAATCCCGACTCACCTCCTCAGTGTAAAGCAAAAAGTCGCCCTTCGACTCCCACAGCGAGCACGCCGTAAACGCATGCACAACATTATGGCCCGACGGATGGACCTTGATCCCCGCCTTGTCCGTCGCGAGGATCCACGACGGCCTGTCGCCCGTCAGGAACACGCCCGCGAACGTCGTCTCCGGTGTCGGCGCCGTCACGAACGGGATGAGCTGGCGCGAGATGCGCTTGTGCTCCGCGAGGATGGACTTTTCCTGCTCGTCGGGGTGCGGCTGGATGTCGAACCCGCGGGAGAACGCCTTCACGAATTTGACCTTGAGGAGTGCGCTGCGGGCGGCGGGGAGGGGGTCTGCAGGCGCTTCGGAGGGGAGGACGGAGTAGACGGCGAGTTGCCCGGAGCGGAGGAAGACCTATGGAGTGGATTAGCGGCGACGCCCATAATTTTGCGCGTGAGGCTTACAAATAGATGCGGGTCGGGCGACGACTCGCCCAGAGGAGCAATAAGGATCTGGTCGATATCAAGATCCTGAGGCTTGCGGGGCGGGTCCTGAGGGAGAGACAAGGCCGGCGGGTCCAAGCTGTCCGTGAGTAGGCTTTGCAGGGACGCCACGGCCGTTGTCGAGAACACCAAGGCTAATTTAGGAAGTGTCCAGATCTATGCAGAGTTAATGTCCTATATTCATCAGTGAAGCAAGTGCACCGACCTCCATCACGCCTTGTGGCCTGCAGAGGATGAGCCACTGGCTCTTCTGCCCCGCGTTCATAGCAGCCTGCAGTGTCGACGTAGTCGGCTGCGCGCTACCGTTCTCTCCGTTCGCCGCCGTATTTGCATGCGTCTGGAAAAGTCCCGAGTTATCCGAGAAGAAAGTCCCCGCTATGTATCTAGATGTCTAGAACAGTTCTTCAGGAAAATGACGCCAGAAAATGAACTGGATTCAAAGACCGACCTTTTCCCCCATCGGCGACATATCCTTCCTCCGTATTTTCCCCCGTTCCGTTTCACCGATGAACAACCCGATAGTCTCGTCCTCTCGTAGAATCAGGACGAACGGATCGCAGATGCTACAGTGCTTAATCTTTGGACGGTAATTATTTCCGTCCATGTCCTTGATGATTTGCCTCTCGGTTCCATCTGCAACATCGTCAGAACGAAATGAAAGGAACAAACACAGAAGCGGGGGCACAAAATTACCTGGCTCTAACACACGAATCGCATTCGAGAGCACATGCAGAATAGCCGTGCCCTGGAAAAACGGTGCTGCGCCGACCGTCGT